>CAUEEP010000728.1:2662500-2837532 GCA_958450365.1 Mesorhabditis belari
ACCCAGTGGTTTGCAAAAATTGAATCACCTCTTTGAGATTTACACAATTGTTGCCAAGAAGTCAACAATTATTTTGGCAACTAACTTAAATTATTTGAAAGTTTAAAATAAAATTTCCGTTTGAAGGAACTTTCACAAGAAAAATCGCATTCATAACTAGCCAAGCTAGTAGATTTTAGCTAATTTTTATGCTGAGACACTTAAAATTGTCGAAAATACAAATTACCTATTCGTTCTTTAGGTCTTCCCGGAAATAAACTTCGACTCGAGTTATTGGAACTAGCAAAAGATCTACCCACATTCTTTGGAGAGGTTTGCAATTTACCAACATTTTTTCTAAATTAAATTTAGCAATCCAAAAAGATCGCCAACTTGAAAGATGCAATTGAACATTACGAGAATTTTCGAACTTATTTACACAAGTCAGTACATTGCTTCATTATTTGATTTGATTAATTCCTATACCTCAAAGTTTAGGGACGCTCCACCAAAAACCTCTCTTCTACCGGCAATGAAACTGGTTTCGGCAAAGGGTGATCGAGCAACTGCTTTTGAGTTGAAATACGGAGTCGAGCCGACCGCTGTTGAACCGCCAAATTTCGAACTTCTCCTGCAAGCCAATGAAGTAATTTTTTTTCACAAACAAAATTGAGCTTAAATTTTTAAAAATCGATTATTTTTATTATTTTAGAAAAAAGAAAACGATGACGACGGTGCGATTGATTTTGGTGATGCAGAAATCGCTTTTGATGACGATCAAGTGATTGATTTTGGATACGATTCCAATTTCGAAGTGGTTGCTGACGATTCAGGTTTGTTGTTTATGCCGTTTGTGTTTTTTAACAAATTATTTATTTTAAATTTAGGTGCTGTGGGTAGTCTCGTTGCGCGGGGAGAAGACGCACTCGGAGTTCTCGAAAATACGACCACACAAAAGACGCTAAAGAATGAGCTACAAGAGGTTTGTTTGCGTTTTGAAAATAAATTTCAAAGTAAATTTTTAGTTATTAGCTTTCTTGACGATGCGCCTCGAGGATGAAGAGAGGGATTCTCAAGCTGACGCACTAGTTTTGGCTGCCGAAGTTCGACCAGACAATGCTAAAGTTTGTGTTTTCTTTTTTTGCAAAATTTTGGTTTGATTTAGATTTCGAATGCTCAATTAAATAATTGGATTCGATCGGTCAAAGAGATTGTCGCTGATTTCACAAATCCACAAAGAATTCACCTCTTCAAAATCAAAGCAAGCCCACAGTAAGTTAAATAGATAAAACTTTAAAGAATATTATATCGGAATACCTAGACATTTCTTGTTTGCTACAATTTATTTCAGATATGTTGAGACTCTTGTTGAGGATTTGGAACGGAAAAGAGATGCGGAAGGACGATTAGTTGATAGAGCCAAATTGATGCAACAAAAACAGGTAAGCAAATTTATTGCGTTCAATAAAGTGGTCAGCTATTGAAATAATAATTGTTGCATTTAAAAGCTTTAGAGTCAACATGAGCAAGAAGAAAAGAAGTTGAGGGACAACCTGAAATCGCTGCTCGAAAGCACAAAGGAGTTACAGAAAGAGGTATGCGTTCATTTTAACGTTGAAGGTTTTTCATTGGATTGCTTTACAATACAATCAACTATTTTAGATTGAAAGCGAAATCTCGAAAAAGTACAGCAATCGCCGCGTGAATATCATGGGTGGGATAAATCTAATTAAAAGTTTGTAGTTTCTATTCTTTTTGTGGTTTTTACTAGAATTTTCTGCATTTTATATTTATTTTTGCGAATTTTAAGTGTCATATCATAATGTTTTTGTCTGTCGATTTTTGCCTTTTCTGTGATATTTCTTGTTTCCTATCGTTAGCGCAGTAACTCGTGATTTAATTTTTTTTGTTTGTGGTTTATGGTTTTTCAGGTAAAAATCTTATTCTACACAGTTTGAAATGCACACATCAAAAACCGCAAAGAAAATTGCTCTTATAGTTTATTTAGCGGCATTGATTGTTTATAGTGCTTCATTTCAGCGGAAATCGGGTGCTTTTTCGCTCAAATTCCCTGATAACACAGTCAAGTATTGCTTTTGGTAAAAGTTTTTTAAAAGTACGACAAAAAAAGTTCCTTAATGCTTTTTAAGTCGGCCCATTTGACGCTCGTTTTCTATTTATTTTTGACGACATTAAATGCCTCAGCAAACACGAAAAAATCATTATCGGTGAGGGGAACTCTCAAATGTGGAGCCGTTCCCGCATTCGGCGTTTTAACGAGACTTTTCGATCGAGGATCAGGTTCGGTGTTAATTGTTTGTATGCATGTTCTTTTCTAAAAAAAAACTTGATCTTTTTCCAAATTAATACAATATTACCAGTACTCAGTCGACATTTTGTTAACACCTAGCAGAAACTAGCATTTATACAATGGCTTACCGTTTCTTTTCAGAGGCGACGCAAGCTTTAACCGAAGAACACACGAATAAAAACGGTGAATTTACGCTACAGGCGAGCTTCAATCCGGTGAAAAATCTATCGCCTGAGTTAAAAGTTTATCATGATTGCAATGATGGGAAAAAGGTAAACGGGCTTATTGAAAATGTTCAAATCAAATTTCAGCCAGGTTTGCGCAAATTTCGCTTCAGAATCCCTGAGAATTATGTAGTGGAAACGGGAAATAATAAAGTTTCTCTGTTTTTTGTTCGCAATACGAAAAATAGTTTAGATTTTCGAGTTGGGTTTGATTAATTTGGAGATGAAAATGTTGGGTGAAGGACGGACGAACAATGAAAAAGCGGAAGATCACGGGAGACGATTGGTGAGGAGCGTACAAGAAGTGGTAAGTTGAGGGATCACAAAGCGTAGAAGCCACATAGAAAAAGAGCTAAAGAAAAAGACGAAGAAAGAGTCACAGTAAACCTGTTTTTTTAGAATTGAATCAGTAAATGGGGGTAGGCTAATTTCCGCCATTTTATTTGTGCAACAGGGTCATTTGCGCAACTAGGCTTTTTGCGCAACTCGCCATAACTTTCTTCTCGTGACACAATCTTTATGATTTTGGTTTCATTTTGTAGATCTCAATAAGTGCAACAAAATGACATCAAAATCATAACGATTGACCCACTTAGAAAGTTATGGTCGGTTACGCAAAAGATCCAGTTGGGTAAAAAAAATTTGGCGCAAAGTAGTGATCCCCATGTTTGCAATCACAGTCGTATGCAAATAACTAGCTCATTTACTGGGGTAGGCTAATTTTCGCCATTTTATTTGCGCAACAGGGTCATTTGCGCAACTGGATCTTTTGCGTAACCGACCATAACTTTCTAAGTGGGTCAATCGTTATGATTTTGATGTCATTTTGTTGCACTTATTGAGATCTACAAAATGAAACCAAAATCATAAAGATTGGCTTACTTAGAAGAAAGTTATGATGAGTTGCAAAAAAATTTCCAGCAAAGTAGCCACCCCTTGAAAATATAGGCTATCTAGCTTTATTTTATCGTTTTTTATTAAAAGAGCGATTGGATTACGGTACCTTTTCCCTCAAGTGCAGCTTAGAAAACAACTTTACCTACTGGGCATGATTTCCATCTGGAAAAGTCTTTCAAGTTCTCTTAGTCACCAATTTAGGTATCCTGTGACGAATGCACAATAAAAGACGACGTTTACATTTCGAGGGATTCAGAAAGCAGAAGAAAAATCACGACAAAATCCCCATTTCGAGGCCTCGATGAGAGTCCCGAGCAACGAATTGACCCCTGGTGATTGAATAAAGAATTTCAAATTTGAAAGAATATTTTGTAAATGGAATTCCATGAATTTCTCATGTTTTTGATGCTTTTATTCAAATCGTTTTTAGAGTATGGCCCGAATTTTAGCTACAGGATTGCTATTTGAGGTGCTAACTATAATTTTGGGATTTCGTTTGCAAGGTGTTGCAGTGAAAGGGAAACTATTGTGTCATGATAAAGTTTTCCGGAATACACGAGTGAAGATTTACGATTTGGATAGAAGTGAGTTGGTGGTGTGGGCTATGGATTAGGTAATCTTTAATCGATTAGGCAATCGAGTAAGCTTCAATCTTCAATCGAACTGGATTGAAGTCTTGCATTTAACAATTTCCCTTAACTTTTTGATTATTGAGTAACGAAACCAAGTGGAAAATCGGTTTAGCGCATTCCCGGCTTACTAGCAGCTACACAAAATCCATTAGCATATCCATTGGCTCTACTAGTGTCAGATGCAGCTCGTAACCAAGGCTTATAAAGCGATTAGCGATGTAGAGTATCAAAGTTTACAGTTGTAACTTTAGAAACAAGCTTTAGAAACGGCAGAGACTGTAATCAATAAACTATTGAGTTGATTGAGTTGACTTAAATGTCCATAAAGCTTTTTTTGTGGCGAATCGCGACCTTAAGTTGCCCAATTTCTGTTGAATTTGTTCAACTTTTACCCTAAGAAAGGACGAAATGGGAATCCCACAAAATGCCCCCTTTGAGCTGAGATCATCTACCGTAAATACTGTAATAGTACCCCCCCTCGTACAGTCGCGTAGTCGTAAAAGTTTTTTAGTATTTCATTTTTTTTCAAAGCGCCCATACTTTCAAAAAATGCGTCTTTGGTATCAAAAAATAGCTGAAATTGAGGGCTATTTTTTGATACCTAAGCGCGCATTGTAGCATAAACCAGTGTCGAGAAAAACTCGTTCAAAGCTCGACTACGCAACACTCCACACCGGCATTTCATTATGGGGCTGGGGTACTATTACAGTATTTACGGTATCACTTCTGGTTTCTTCCTTTATGCCCAATATTTCTTTTTCTTTCGTAGCTCTTTTACTGAATCGCCTACATAAAGCCATTTATTTGTTTTCGTCTCTTTTTCTTTTGTAAAAATTATCGGTAAAAGTTTTTTGTTGCCCGTTTTTCATTTATCTTTCGACACGTGTGTTTTGTCTCAACTTTCATTGATTTTGCAAGCTGTTCATCAAAACTAGAAGGTTTCGAAACCTCGGGAAGCTGGGATAAAATTGTGTCGTGATTCATTGAGAAAACTGTGTTCAGTGGGATCAAATAACTTCAGCAAAATTTCCAACACTTTTAAATTTTCGATTTCTTCTGATCTAATTTTCAGATCCCGGTGACTCTGACGATCTACTCGACGATCGGTATACGAATAAAGTATGTAATTTTGAACTTCATACTAATTTTGTGTCTTTTATGATGGAGAATTTCGTCTCTTCGGAACAACGAGAGAATTCACGGATATCGAACCGGTTTTATATATTTATCACGACTGTGATGACGATATACGGGTTGGTCAAAGAGAACACATAATCCATATAATTTCGAGTTTTCTGTCTGTCTGTGTCCGTTTTCCCCGAGATGAAAGAACTCACCATCCCCGAAGGAAACAAAAAGAAAGAATGAAAAGTTAGCGCTCTTTTCTTTGTCATAACTTTAGCTTAAATGCAAATTGAAATGAAAAGCTTAAATGAAACCGACTATGCGCCGGCGCCGATTTCCAGCGAGCTTTCACCCACTTATTTTTTATAACGTATTTTCCCTAATAGTAGTGCACCCTAAGCTTTGTCTAAATTGCTTGAAATCTCGAAAAGCGCTTATCAGAACCTATCGATGTGGGGTCGGAAGATGAGATCTTGTGGGGGATTTGAGTGTTGAGCTTCTGGGAAAACTTGGAGACTGTAAAATAGTGCTCAACTCGGCTCGGCGGGAAATATTAGGGAAATAGATCAGTCTGATCTACTAGCCTAACCTGGAATAATCTACCGTCTTCTCTCTAATAGTAGTGTACCCTGAGCGTTGCCTAAATTACTCGAAATCTCGAAAAGCTCTTATCAGAACCTATCGATGTGGGGTCGGAAAATGTAGCTGACGATGAGATCTTTTGGGGGATTTGAGTGTTGAGCTTATGTGAAAACTTGGAAACCGTAAAATAGTCATCACCTCGGCTCACCGAAGTCCACTACTATAGGGAAAATACGATAATTAAAACCAAATGTGATGGCAAAGTCGGACCTTTCAGCCATGCCAAAAGCGGGTGAGAATCGACGTGCCAACGCGGTACATCGTCACGAGGAAAGAGCCAAGAGATTCTGGTAATTGTACAAGAAAATACTTCAAAAACTCAGCAAAAGCAAACTCTTTATCAATTGAAAAACATTAGTCAATAGATTATTATCAACAATTAGCTAATAGATATGATTTCCAGTGCTTTTTCTTTTTAGAATGGTTCGATATCGGTACTCTCTACTTGGAGAACACATTTCCTGGACAAGATCGGAGCTGTGAAAATTGAGGCAACAAATCAAAGGATTAAATTTGTAAAAATAAACTTTTTAGAATATTCTCTAATCCAGAGTCTCTAAATTTTTCTTTTTTCTTCTGTTCTCAAGGAAGATTTTTTAAAGTAAGCTTGCGAAGCAGTGGCCTACTGTCGAGTTTTCTTGGATTGAGCAGGAAAACTTCGAGAAATTTTCTAATCTTCATTTAACTTCTGCAAGTCTTATTGTTTACTCGTACCTATTCTTTCCGGAAAACAATAGATCCTGTTGCCTTGTGCCTTGTTTATTGTGAGTATTTGTTCTGTTTAATCACTGAGAGACTCAATCGAGAGTGACAAAAAGCTCAAGATGCACTCAAGAATTGTTTTTTGAAAAGCAAAAATCCCATCGGAGATTTTATTCATTGAACCCGCGATCAGAAAAAAGGCACAATGCACGTGTTCCTGATGTGACAGTGCGAATTTCTTTCAGGGAAATTGGAAAGAATGAAAAGAGGAGAGGAAAAGAAATCAACCTCGATCAACATCACTTCAGTCATTTCTATTGACATTTTGGTGAAAAATTCACGTGAAATAAACTCTTCCTGGGTGTTTATGATTGTAGTTTTTGGGAAAAGATTTTCGATGTTTTCAATGATCAATTCAAAAAAGGAGTACTTTAAGAGTTTATGCGTATCCGTTGATGACTTTCGAAATGTGACAACTGATTTCAATCGCATTGAAAAAGCGATCGGATTGGAGGAAATTTCTGCTTTATTTACAATGTGTTAAAAGCAACTTTTTAAATCAAAATTGTTCAATTCTTCAACAGAGGAGGATCGGCTTGACATAACAAAACCTATTCTTGAAAAAGACCAGAAACTAGAGTTTACAACTAGACTTACCTTTCCTCCAGTGTTTGAACGAAATTAGATCTTGCTCTTCTTTTTTTCCTTAAGAGTTTTAGACCTTCTTCAAGAGAGGAGGATCGGCTTGACATAACAAAACCTATTCTAGTCTTCTACTTTCCTTTATTGAGTTTTATCCTTTATCCTTTTTAGATTAGAGTGTATTCCTTTCGAGTAATGGCTTTTCGAAAATGCACCTATTTGAGAAAACTATCGTTAGTTTACGTCCGATCAGTCCAATTTTAACAATATTCAAAGATCATCGTAATCCCACATCAAATGATACTAAAATTGGGCTGATTGAATGCAAAATGGCAGTTTTATTACGGTAACTTTCTAAAATAGGTGACTTTTAGCGGATTCCTCAAGAGGAACACATTCTATTGGGTTGGGGAGAATGAGTCGGCGCCAAACTTTAAAGGGACTTTTTGCACACATAAAGCCTTCTTTAAACATACGTTTGGTTTCATCAAAAGGATCCACTATTTCTCTACAAAATGACTTTTGAGAGATTCCACAAAGCTTTCCTTTCGTGGAGTTTATGAACTTCCAAACGCAGCTGGTTAAAATGGCAAAGAGTCCGACTCATCATTTGAACAGTTTCTTTCACATAAACCTTCTTTGGTGTTTATAAAAAAGATAGAGCACATTCAATTACTTAAGTTGCCAAATTTGCAGGAAGATCCCACCAATGGTTTTTTCTAGATCACAGTTTGTAGTTTTTGTGAAAAAATGGCTTTTTCTTGAGCGGAGGCGCTGTTTGAATTTTCTTTTAAATGTCATTTTGTAGAGAATTAGTTAACCATTCTACTGATATCAAACGCATATTATTTGACGAAGTCGAATAGAAGTTTTAGACATTTTTTTGATTTTCGGCGCCGACTCATTCTCCCCAACCCAATATTTAGAATCAGCAAAGAATTTCTTATTCTTTCTCTTAAACAAACTACTCTTGGTTTTGATATGTAAAGTGTCCAAGAAACTCACAAATTTGAATATTTTGACTGCAACTGGTTTAATTGTTCAGTAACTTGAAAAACTTGATAGCTTTCACACATTTAGACATCATTTGATCGTTCAATGTTCAGCAGTTGATCAAATGAAAATTTGACCACCAACATTATCTATGCCTGTACTAGGTATTATTGGTGGTAAAACTGAATCAGTTCCCACACAGTTGGCCACTAATCAAGCACCAAGCAAGTATCAAAAAGTCTTTTGATACTAAATCATCTCGATTTCGATTTCAACATTCAACAACTTTACAAGAAACCACTTTTTTGTCGGTCCCTTCTTTTATTTCCTTTTTTTTCGCTCATTGATAGACAACAAAAAAGTCAGTTGAGAAAAACACACGAGTAAATGTCATTTTAACGCATGATATTTGTTTTTTTAGGGGGAAAAAGACAAAGAAAGACGGAGAATTCCCTAAATTGACTCGATCAAGCATTCACGTGATTTGGTCGAACACCACCATGTGGACAATAAGGAAACTTGAAAAGGATTGGAGTATGAATCTTTGTGAAAGTGAAACTGATTCATCTGATTGATACAATTCAAATACCGTATTTTCTCTAATAGTAGTGCACCCCGGCGAGCCGAGTTGATGACTATTTTACGGTTTCCAAGTCTTCACAGAAGCTCAACACTCAAATCCCCCACAAGATCTCATCGTCAGCTACATTTTCCGACCCCACATCGATAGGTTCTGATCAGCGGTTTTCGAGATTTCGAGGAATTTAGGCAACGCTATTAGAGAGAAGACGGTATATATGATGTATGATATATATGATATACCGTATTTTCTCTAATAGTAGTGCACCCTGAGCGTCGCCTAAATTGCTCGAAATCTCGAGAAGTATTCAAGACATTTACCTAAGTCATATATCATTAAATCAAACCAATTTCTTATTAAAAACATTTGTTGTTCAAAAAAAATGGTTATCGTTAAATCGAGTATAAGCAAGGACCAATTTGTAAATCAAAAATGACTGACATTGAAAATCTTTCCCCATAAATATCTTAGTCAAAGTTCTATGTTTTACTAAAGCATCTAAAAGTTATTCATAAAGTTCTTAGGAAATCCACTTTCACTCTAATCCAAAGTTTTGCACGTCTTGAAAAAACGAAAAAACGAAAAAACTCACCTACACTTTTTCTTCAGAAAACTCGATTTACTAAAACGCATTTCACCATTCATAAATCTTGACTTGTCTTTTCTCGCCTCATTTTTATTCAAATTTATTGCAAGAGGTTGGTTGAATAAAGGGAAAACGCTATAGTTTAGCTATTTCTCTAAAGCTATAACAATTCCTGCAAAATCTAGATTCTAAAGTCCATTCTGATCTCATATTTTAGATTTCTTCTAAGAATATGAGTTTTTTTTAAAGATCTAGAATCTAGATTTAGAAAATCTAGGTTCTAAAGCAACGCTTAGGTCAAGAATTTGTTTGTTCATTTTGAACAAATCATATTCTGAGGATAATTTTGATTTTAGAGAATCCCTGGAAAAGCAATTTTGAGCAGAGAACAGATCTTTGATTTTGAAGTAGAAAAAAAAAGAAAAAGACCATGTAAACGAAGGGTTTTTTTTACGTCTTTTCCCTTTTCTTCATCGAAAATAAAGTTTTCTGCGGCTTTTCCCGAAGAAAATCCCCTTTTGCAGATTGCTGACGACATGGAAAGGCTCGTTTTTCATCGAATTTTTTGCTCCCCTTTCTTTTCTTTGATGGATCCAATTGTTTAGATTGAGGTGACGAAAATTCTCCTTCTTAAATGGGGATTAATCATGAAATGATTCAGATTTTTAGACTTAGAATCTGGGAGGAAAAATCGGGAGTTGTTGAGGAAATGTTATTGTTGGGTGATTTGATGGAGAAATTTCGCTTCTTTGCTTGTTTGATTGAATCGAGTAAGCAAAGAGAGTTAACTCCCTTTAAGAGCTAAGAGTTGAGCAGGCGAAATGAAGTCGTTTGTGGTGTAATGGTGAGCAGGAAAAGTTGTTATTGTCGGGTGATTTGATGGAGAAATTTAGCTTCTTTGCTTGTTTGATTGAATCGAGTAAGCAAAGAGTTAACTCCCTTTAACAGTCGAGAAAACAAGGCCCTTTCTGGTGTAATGGCTAGCAAAGTTGGCCAGTAAGCGGTAGGTGGGGGGTTCGAACACTTTCGCCGGACGATTTTTTGATCTACCCTAGTTTCAACTAAAGAAACCGTTGAAAAGTTGTTTTTTTAAGGTGTACTATTGTAATAGAATAGAAACATATCCATTCTGGCGCAGTCAATCCTGTTTCTTCTATTTGATATACAAAGAAAGATTGAGTACATCAGAAAGGTTTGGTTTCCACAACTTCCACAAGATCAATGCTTATTATAAGTTAAATATCTTTAAAATCAAATAGTTAGCAAAAGATCTTAAAGATATCAATAATAATTATTCATTCTGTTAGCTGAATTCTTTTTTTCCAGCTCACTGTAACTAAGCAACATCTTCAGATTTACAAATAAACAAATCAGCAAAATCCCTTTCAGAAGATATTCTTTGCCCTTAAAATCCATTGATTTCATTCTCCGTTTTGTCGGCTTAAATAAAAGCTCTCTCAGTTCACAATCAGCGATTGATCGGCTGGGAATCGAGATGTTTTGAGATTTTTGCGTTTTGAGATTTCTAGTGTTCCTTTTTTTTCTTGCACTTCAAGAAAAGAATCAAAACATATCGGGAGTCTCTTTTTGAAATGAAAACATTGAAATGGAGTGGAAAGAGGAAAAAGAGGAAAGGAAAGGGGGAAGGTCAGAGTTTGAATTGTGTCCGGCCACGTGGAGGGCACGATTTTCGTCGGTGTGCATTTCTGTACCTGAACATGATCTGAATGCGAATCGAATAACGGTGTGGATTGTCTTATGAAGAATGGTTAAATGATTAAATGATTAGAATAGACTAAAGCAAGATTCTATTAGCATTTAGCTTATTTTTGAGAACGTTGAACTAACTACACGACAATCAAATCCATCTATGACAAGAGTTCATCGTTAAGCGAAGAAAGAGTTGGCAAAAGCATTAAATCGTTTAAAAACCAACTACCCAACATCTAAATTCATCCAGAAGGGATTCTCTGATATCAAAATTTATTAGAAAACCCTTATTTACACTTTTTTCACAAAAGAAACTTCTTTAAACTTCTTTAAACTTCTTTAAACTAAAGTTTTACCGAACACAAACGTTCAAACGATGACCAATGATGAGGAAACGATTTTTGAAAACCCCCAATTTGCTTGGCCATCGAATTTCTTTCTAATCGCCCACTCACACGTGGATAGGGATCAATGGATGAGTGGGTTTTCCCGTTTTTTTCTCTTCTATGACGCAGTTTTTGTCCCCTCTTCACCCCCTTTTTTTTGTATTTCTTTTCAAATGTGTATCGCTTTTTGTATTGTATCGCTTTTTTTTCTCTCTCAAATACAAACAATTGCCCCCAAAATTCTATTGATTTCCCTAGAGCTTTGTGAAGATTCGTCATAAAATTTCACACCAATAAAACAGGAATTTCATTTCATTTCATTTTGATTAAATTTATTTTCAAAAAAAAAAGAAATTAAAACGTTTTGGATGAAAATTTTAGGCTAACTGTAAAAGAAAAAGATGTAAAAGGATGATGTAAAAGAAAAAGCATTTATTTATCTGATGACTAAATGTTTAATGTTTAATGTTTAAGGTTTAAAGGTGAGCAATTGGTGATAGAATTATTGTAAGAGATTAGTGTAGGAGAATGTAAGAGAATGTAAGAAAATGTCAGAGAATGTAAGAGATTTTCCCCAAAAATATTCAGTACTCTTTTGGTTTTATGATTTAAGTAATTTTTATTAGATCATAAAACCTTTTAACGTACTTTTTTGCTCACGTTCGAAACGCATTCTTTCTAGTGCACTTGCTTCTTTATTGTTTCTTGTGATTTTTCGAATTTAATTACAAAGAAAATCAAGATTTAAGTAGGTCAAAAAGAGTGTTTTTTTAACAGATTTAAGCACAAAGTACATCATTGAAAATGTTAAAGTTAAGAGATTTTCTAGAAACAATTCAAGAACTGGTAGAGTTATTGAGCTAAAGGTATTGAGCTAAAGGTATTGAGCAAAAGGTATTGAGCTAAAGGTATTGAGCTAAAGGTATTGAGCTAGTTATTGATCTAGTTATTGAGCTAGTTATTGAGCTTCGAGTACGACAGAAAAAAAAGCTTAGTACACTCAAAAGATTGAAATTGTACATAGTTTTCCATTCTTTTTTCTTAAATTTAAATCCCCTTAAAGTTTTGAGACATTTTTCAGAAAAAAATTTTATTTCCGCATTCAAATTTGCAAATTTGGAGCAAGTACTAATTTGGATTTTAAAAAAAATTCAAAAACTTTCCCCACACTCCCACACAGAAAAAAAAGAAATGTTTTCTGTGAATAATTAAAAGAAATTGTTAGTTTATGGGAAAACTCATCCAACTTTTCGATTCTGACGTTTTTCTAGATAAAAAACATTTCTTTTTTCTAGATAAAAAACGTCAATTGCAATTAGTAGCCACCCACAAAAATACACGGGAGTGTTTGTGCAGTTTCTGGAATCAACTTTTGATGTCACGTGACAAAGTTTTAAAGAAAGAAAAAAACTGCAGGTGAAAGGTTTAAAGTGATCAAAAATTGAGAGAAATTCTTTGGACAGATTTAGAATAACAAACGAAGAATTCCAGAAAAAAACCCGGATTCCTAGAGTCTTCAACTTTAATTTATAAAGGATACAGTTTTGTTTAGTACTCAAAAGACGAATTCCAGTGATGAGCAACTTCAGCAAGCTATTACTAGATCGGTCTTGAGCTAGATCGATCTTGAGCTAGATCGTCTTGAGCTAGATCGTCTTGAGCTAGATCGTCTTGAGCTAGATCGATCAGCTTATTCTTTAGTCAGCTTGGGTTTTCAGATTTTGGCTCAAGCTCAGAGCTCAGCGATCAATGCCGCTCTGGCTTTTGGCTCAACTCTGGCCTGGTTCTAGATCCTAGACCGATCATTTCTGCACAACAGATACTGTTTTACATCTTGCAAACCTAAATATTAGGCTGGCTAATAAGTAATGACGGCTAATAAGTAATGGTAGATCGTCTCAAACTTAACAAATCTTAACGAGTTTGGTCTTGTTCGAAAGCTGTATTCAATAGGAGCACAATAGCAAAGACCATTTGTTGATTCGTTTTGTTTTAAAAAATTTTATAAGCATGTGAGCACAGTCAGTCCCAAAAAAGTCTCAAAATCACATTTTGTCAATTTTTCGTTTAAAAACCTAGGCTAAAAACATGTTTTTCATGATCAGCAGGTAAAGTTACCCTAAGTAGCGCAAACTTAGCTCTTTTTGGGGAAAGAAGTTTGAAAATTTGGTCGCAGTTTGGAGTCGAACCTAGTCAGTTTGGGTTTTCAGATTTTGGCTCAAGCTCAGAGCTCGGCGATCAATGCAGCTCTGGCTTCTGGCTTAACTCTGGCCTGGTTCTAGATCCTAGATTTCTAGAGTCTTCAACTCAAAGGGAACAACGAGTCGCCAAGCCGCGTAGCTTGAAATTTGATGATTCTAAAATGACTCAACTGAGCCTAATACAATATTCAATATTCAAATATTCATATAAACTAAATATTCAATCGAAATATACAATTTATCACAATTTCTCCTTACAATCAATTCCAAATTCGGAAATGATCCAGTAATCGAGTCAAACAACGTTAAAAAAGGTTTAAAAAAGACTTCCCTGTAGCAAGACTGTAGCAGACTTCCTGTAGCAGACTTCCAGCAAAAGACTTCTTCAAAACTTCAAAGATTTATTGAATATTTATTGATTATTTCAGTCAATCTTTTAAATTATAATTTGAAAATTCAAGTTTCATGTTTTGTTGTTTGTTTGTTTGATTTTAGAAAAAAGAAAAATCTCCTTTTTATGAGTCCCTTAAAGTTTCCATGTTTTCTCGAAGCAAGCACGTCAACCTGACTCGAATAAATGAAAATAAGCTTTTATAAGAGTTATTGAGAGTGTTTTTAATTAAATTTTCCCTCTTTTGCTCATCTTTTCAATGCAAATAGGCGAGTTCTTTTAAGGTTTCAGAAAAGGAAAATTTTTGTCAACAATGTTTTTGATGTGCTGATAAATAAATGCTTTAGTGAATTTGCAAAAAAAAAAGAAAAGAAAATCGAGGAAAACATTGGAAATTGTAAATAAAAATTAGTCAGAAAAGAGGAAAAAAAAGGGTCAGATGATCTTTAACGAAGAGGAAAACGAAGAGATAAACAGATTTTGGGGTTTTTGATCTTCTTGGTGTTGGATTTGATGAGAAAACATGCTTTAGAATAAAAGAAAGTTTTGTAAATTGTTGTAAATAAAACAATAAAAGTGTAAATAATAGTTTTATTTATAGTTATAAGTAGAATGAGTCAGAAAAAGGGAAAAGATTGAGTTCTTGAAGGTTAAATTTCATTTTGAATCGTTTAACATCATAAAAACAAGTGTTTAGCTTTAATGGCTTAGGTTGGATGATGATTTTTCTAAAACATGTCAACTTTCTACCTACCGCAACTTTGTCCTAATCTCAAGATCGATCTAGCTCAAGACCGATGTAGTAAGAACCAGCTCAAGTTACTCATCACTGGAATTTGTCTTTTGAGTACCAAACAAAACTGTATCTTTTACAGATTAGAGTTGAAGACTCTAGAAATTTAGGATCTAGAACCAGGCCAGAGTTAAGCCAGAAGCCAGAGCTGCATTGATCGCTGAGCTCTGAGCTTGAGCCAAAATCTGAAAACCCAAGCTGACTAAAGAATAAGCTGATCGATCTAGCTCAAGACGATCTAGCTCAAGACCGATCTAGCTCAAGATCGATCTAACTCAGGATCGATCTAACTCAAGACGATCTAGCTCAAGACCGATCTAGTAATAGCTAGCTTAAGTTGCTCATCACTGGAATTTGTCTTTTGAGTACTAAACAAAACTGTATCCTTTATAAATTAGCTTTGAGATCCTTTGTGAAATCAAAGTTATAAACGTTTCGAAAAGTTTTGTGGACTCTACTAAAAGTTTGTTTAAGTTTAGTAAACTGTTTTTCTTTGAGAAAATCTCTTCTAGAGACATTAAGCAAAACGTAGATATATTAGCTAAAAAGTAGATTCAAAACGTAGATAGATTTCTTTGTCTTGTTCTCTAGATTGTCGAGATTTCCTTGAAGTTTTGTTCTTTGAAGTCTACGATAGACATTCAAGTGTCATGGCTTGCTTTAGCTCTTCGACCCAAGTTCTGAATGCCCGGCAGTTGGACATTTGGTTTAGTTCAAATTTTTTTTCGTTCTTGTCTTAAAGCGAAGTTTATACTTTGACTTTAAGACAAGAACTATTAGAATATTAGAATTTTCTGATCATTTTTATCGTACAGCCATAAAACAAGTCCGTTTAAGTTCAGTAAACTGTTTTTTTTTTGAGAAAATCTGTTACCAAATTTCTATTTTTTTCTGAAATCCCAGAGCGAATCAAGTTCCCCGAATGTTTTATTCATTTCCTTCTCTTTTATTTCCTCATTTTTTAAAATTAAACCAGTTTAACTGATTTTTTTCCCTTTCTCAAATCCACTTGTCATCGAAAATTTGAATCCAATTCATAGAGAGATACATCATTTCTTTCAAAAAAAAAATTATTCTTTTCTGAGAAAATTTTGAGACAAATAAATCAACGACAAATTGTATTTGGTTTTGATTTTGCAAAAGAATTGTGTCTGATTTGATTGTTTAAATATTAAAAAATGAAATGGAATGGTCAATTAACTCTAAAGCAATTGGGAGAGGATCAGAGATCTCAAATTAGAAGATCAAACAAATAGATTCAAGGGGGAAAAAAGAAAGGAAAGAGGTATTGAAATTGAATTGATGCTTGGAAAAAAAAGTGTTTATTACAAGAAGTAATTAGGAGTAAATAAGATTGAGAGTTTTAAAAACTTTAGAATTGTTTAGATTTGTGAATCACAATCAATGTGAATCAGAATCAGAATTGTTTAGATTTGTGAATCAGCTTCATAATTCGGGCAGTAACAGTAAATCTCGCAACTTATCCTACTTAACTCGTTTAGTTTCACGATTTAATCTTTTTTTTTTGTTTAGTAAACATCCGGGGATTAAGTGAGTAAAGTTTTAACAAACTTTTTTTTACCAAATACATTCTGTAAACATTCCGAAAGTCCAACTGTGTCCAAGTGTCAATACAAACTCGGAATGAGAAAACTGAGAAAACTACGTCTTTACGTTTCTCAGTGTTTCAAAAATTCCACGTCGTCCAATCAACGTCTCGGATTTCTTTGAGGTTTAATTTTAGCTACACAATCCATCAGGAAATCCCCCTGAATTCACGTGAATTCCCATGTTATCCAAGAAAAGAGAGAGAGGAAAATGGAGAACAAGTGGACCAAGAGGATTCAAGAGGATTCAAGAGGATTCAAGTGGGTTCATCAGAACTAACGAGTTGGTTTGGGAATAGGGGACAGGCTGAAGAGCTTTATGAAGAAATCTGAAGAGCTAGAGACCTTAAATAATTGGTTGATGACTAAAGAAAGGCTTATCATTCGATCTTGAGATGGAATAGATCTATCTAATCTATCTAGTGTACAAGAAGTGATCTAAGAGCTCTAGACAAAGACAAAGTTTTATAAAAACTCAATCAAGTTTAATTGATTTTATTGTTAGCTGTTATTTTGTGGAAATAATAAAGATTTCTATAAAATATTGGTCCCTATATCATTTTGTTTTCACAGAGGGAATCCCTTTGATCTTCAAGTTCACGTGAATTCCGGCGCCTTTTCTTGACTCAAAAAGGGGTTCATCCGAACTAACGAGATTCTAGGGAGTGAGGGAAAGGGGGAAAGAGAAGTAGTGAAGGGTGGGGGTAGGCCTGGGACTGGGCTTGGAGCCGGACCTGGAACCGGGCCTCAGAGCCTCCCTCTTCCCTCCACTTGACCCTCACTACCTCTCCTTCAATTTTCAGAGAACACGCAACTTCCCTCTTCCCCTCTTCCCCTCTTCCCTTTCCCTTTCTTCTTTCTGGGAACTTTTTCTCCTCCTAGATTCGCAATTTCCCGGAACTTCGTGATCTCATTTTGCATTTTTATCGTTTCCTCCTTCACCTTCCGCTTTTTCCATGGCTTCCTGATTGAATGATTTCCGGTGATTATGGCTTCTAGTATAAAGAGAAGGAAATATTACAAAGATCAAAGTAATTATCTGGTAAATGACTGGTTTTGGTGGTTTTTCAGAGAGCGTAAAGCGGGAATCGGGTTCTATAGTTATTGAAAAAAAAAACTTTGAGGTTTTGTTGGTTATTCAAATATTGTTGAACGTGAAGAAGATTTATGCTGTATGTAAAATAAAATTGAACGAGTTTATTGCGCTAAAAATTCTCGATCTTCAAGAATACTCAATTGAGAGTGTTGTTTAAGTATTCAGAAAGCTTTAAGGTACTTAAGTTTAGTTATAATATAAAGCCACAGGATCTACAGTTGTCAGAGATGTTCTAGAGTACAGCATGGAGCCAAGTCAGAAGCTTCAGACGCCTGTTGGCTGCAACAACTCTGTTAAAATCTAGAACTCGATATGAAATCCAAGTCTAACAAGCAGGTCAGCTTCGAGAAAAAGCTTATCTTTCATCCAAATTCATCAAGCAAATAACTTCAATCCCTCAAATTCTAGCTTGCTAGCTTTTCCGTATGATTTGACCAAAAAAAGGATTGGGTGAAGTGGGTAAACAAGTCTAGGCGTTGATCCAAAAATGGTCCCTTTTCCCGTTCCCCTAGACCGGTTGGCTGGTCAGAAACGAGGAAGTCTTTTATTGAGCAATTATTCATCATTGTAGAACCAGGAACAATACAGTAATAGAAAAAAAGAAAAGAAAGAAAAGAAAGGGAAGAAAGAAAAGAAATAAAGAAATATTTAAATTCAAATAAGTCATACTAAATTTATGGATAAGCAGTTGTGTTCTTTTGAGTGATTTGGTTTATTGTCGAATTATAGTCAATGAAATCAAGTAAAGTGGTTAAAAGATGGGTTTCGAATCAAGAAATGACAATAATGTATTCTAATTGTAAAATGAAATTGAATGAAATGGCCAGTTTCTTCACTCACTCATCTCATTTGATTTCTAAAAGATTTCAGCCGCTGAAAGTGTTGATTAGATCGATTTTTTTTTGTTTCACCTCTTTTAAGCATTAGAGGGCTCAAGAACTTTTTTGGATCTTGGCAATGAGATTATTTGTTTAAAAATTTCAACTTAAACTCATTATTTCATAAATTTTCAAAGTCTTTTCCGATTTTTTTTTTGCATTTTTCTAGTCTCTTCTTTTCAAGAAAACTCTTGGGAAAATTGAAGAATCACAAGGGATTTCCCAGCAATTATCCTGGGATTTTCTGAAGGGATTTGGTCATTCATTCATTGAAATTTTAAAAGAAAAATAAACATTGTCGTTTTTGAAGTGAAGATTTCAATGAAGATTTCAATGAAGAATTCAATGAAGAATTCAATGAAGACATGTTTATGTGAGGTTTTTTTGCTGCTTTCACATAGTGAACTTTAGAAATTTACTGCTTTCACATAGTGAACTTCAGAAAAAATTCAGAAAAGAATTCAATGAAGAATTCAATGAAGAATTCAATGAAGATTTCAATGAAGATTTCAATGAAGAATTCAATGAAGACATGTTTATGTGAGGGTTTTTTTCGCTGATTTCACATAGTGAACTTCAGAAATACAGGTTTTAATAGAATGAGAATAGAAAACAAAAAGGAAAAAAGGAAAAAAGGAGAGAATCAGCTAGACGAACGATTTTTGATCATTCTCATAACACTTTTTTTGATTGTATCCATTTGATGAGCTGGGAAATGTTTTCGGGGTTTATTGGAACAAGTGATTTCACTTCAAAATCGTTAACCCTTTTGTTTCTGAATTGAAAATGGAAACGCACTCTTTCTAGAGCATTGAATTCTTTATTTTTAAACGAAAAGCAGATCAGTTTTGAGTACTTTGTGCTTTTAAACGGAAACTTAAACCTTTTGATGCACTAAATTCTATACCTCTTTCAAGCTTTTATTTCAAAATTGTCGAATTAAATCTTTCACGAGTTTTGATTTTTTGTCGTTGTGATGTGAAATGTCGTTATGAGTTATATACAAATGCTAATATATAAACAAAATAAAAATATATATTATAAACAGTATTCAAAGTATCAAAAACTTCAAGGACGATGAAAGTTAAATCAAGTTAAAGTTTCTGTGACAAGTTTGTAAAGTGACAAGTTAAATCTCAAAAAATCTCAAAAATCCCTAGGTTAAACGATATTTTTCTTCTTTTTACTTTTCAATTCACTGTTTTTTTTTAATATATTTATTTCGTTTTCAGGTTTTTGATCATTCCATTGAGTTTTGCTTTTCTGAAAACATCGGCTTTGTAAAAGAAAATACTATTCAATTTTCAATTTATTGACGTTAATTGTTTGTTTGTTGTGAAATGTGCGTCTGGAAAATAGTGAATTTCCAGAAACAGAATTGATATTGTTCGATTTTGAAATCATTGCCAAAAAGCTGATGGTTGACCGGGTGAAACTTGGATCTGAATGTGGGCTTGTTGATGGCCTAAATAGCTTGAAATCTTTGCAGGGTTTGCAAAAACATGTTCAGCTTATATTGGTTTAAAAGTTTTGAGTATTCTGAGCACCAGATTCAGAAAATAGATCCGGTTTGTTAGCCTGCCTAACCAGAATAATGTCAAAAAAGAAAACAAAAGAAAACAAAAACTTATGAAAACAAAACAAAGCCCTGCATACAAGCATAGTTCTATAACAAAGCTAAGCTGTAAAATCTCTAACAAAGATCTCTGACAAAGTTATCCATAACATCTCTAAGAAAGATCTCTGACAAAGCTATCTATAACATCTCTAACAAACATCTTTATAACAAAGCTTTACCGCAAGCAACAATAAGATCTAGACTTGTATTTTGAGCTCAATATTTTCGATACAGATGAGGAAAGTCGACTGTCGAGTTTGAAACTTATCAAAAGCTAGAAATTCTGACTTATGGCTCTTTTTTTGAGTTGATTTTTGGGTTGTCTTCGAAAACTAAATTGAAATATAAGTCTAAGTCTAAGTCTAAGAAAGTCTAAGTCTAAGAAAGTCTAAGAAACCCCTATTTTATCGAGATAAGATAATTTTTGTTCAAATTTTTGATCAAACAACAAATTTCCCTTGAATCTTTTCGCTATTCGATGTTTTTATTCCCAGATTTGCGCTCCGAGTTCTCTTTTCGCGCTTCTCGAGAGGAATTTCCCTCTATCCAGCTGTTATTTTCGCAATTTTTGATCCAAACAAACATTTTTACATTTGAAACATTTGTTGTTTTCGTTATGAAGAGATTAAAAATTTAGGGAGATTTGCGGCACGGGGAAAATAAAGCGAAGGTGGAAACTCTAGAGTTGAAAAACTTGAAAAAAAAAGCAGACTATAGTTTTCTCAAAAACACTCAAAAACTAAGCTTTAGAAAGTTTAAAGCCTTTTTTTTTAATTATTCACCAAAAATCTCTCAAAAAACTGCAATTTCCAAAAAAAATCTTTTGTTTTTGTATGGATTTTTGATGTGTTTAATGGATTTTGCAAAGGGGAAAGGGGTGAAAAAGGATTTGTGATCAATATGAGTCAGCAAAAAGGGCGGAAATCAGAGGGAAAGCTTGCAAAATTTCTTTTTCTTTAGAGTTAATCACAAATATGCTTAGAAAAAGGAACCTTAGATTGTAAAAATGAAATTGATAACTCAATAAAATGAATAGCTGCAATCGATTCACCGATCCCGAAAACCCCCGGGTACAAATTTACAGCTGAATATCTTTTTGGTATCATCCACAAAACAAAAGAAATCCCCACATAAAGATGTTGAGGTTGTTCTTTGTGTGGCCGAGCAATCGCTTGCTGTGTGGCAAACCCGTCTAGCATAAGCCAGTGGAAAAGCTCGCTTCTGGCGTCAATCGGGTTTCGATCTTTGCCAGATATTCAGCTCTAAATTTGTACCCAGGGGTTTTTGAGTCTTTCTAAGTTTACAAGTGTAAAATTGCTCTTAAAATTAAACTAAAATTGTAATTCTACCTTGTTAAACACTTTCTAGATTATAGAAATTATAGACGCACCCTGTTTTTTTGCTAGTTTAGAGCCGGACATAAGTGCTAGTCCAGTGAAAAGTATTTTTTAGTTTCTTTAATGTAAAAAAACAACCCATGCAAAATTTCAAGTTATTTCACTCATACAAAGTACTTTATCGTACAAAAAACGTTTTATCAGCTGTCAAAAAATTATAGACGCGGCTTAAATTTGAAGATTTACTCTATCGATAATTGTTAGTTTTTTCTCATTTTTTTTGCCTATTAGTTATGTTTATAAATGTTTTTTTTTCATTTTTCATTCATGTTTCATTTCAGATATGCCACTTGGAAAACAACTGGATGTGGTGGAAAAAACGCGTATCGATGTGCTCCACACGCTTGATCACTCAAACAGGGACATTGCTCGTCGCATCGGACGTTCTGAGAAGTGTATTCGCACGCATCTCAAGACCAGAGTGACTCCTAAGAAGAAAGAAACACGGGACCGGAAGAAAAAGTTGACCGATCGAGACGAACGCGCAATTACGAGGCGTCTTTCCAATACGACGACATCACTCGAAGAGGTTCGCAAGGAGATGAAGCTTCCGGTCACTCGCCAAACTGTGCACAACGTTGTCAAACGATCTACAATACTCAAATACAAACTCATGAAGCAAGCTCCACGACTTACAAAGGACCATAAAGTCGCCCGTATCAATTTCGCTCAAAAGAACCAGAAGACCAAATGGGAGGGAGTTGGTTTACTAGTATCTCTTATATATTTTATGTTTAGATCATTTGGAGTGACGAAAAGAAGTACAACATTGATGGTGCTGATGGTTTTTGAGGATATTGGAAGGATTCACGAAAGCCGGGCATGGTCTTCAGCAAGAGGAACTTTGGAGGTGGATCATATATGGTATGGGGAGCCTTTCGAGACGGTGAACTGGTCGGCTTAGAGTTTACTTCATCCCTGATGGCATCGCTTGACTATCAACCAGTGTTGGACAAACATCTAGCCGTCTATCTGAACAACAATCCGGGCAATAACTTTACTTTTATGCACGATAACGCGAGTATTCATGCAAGTTGCTCCACAAGATGCTCCATTGGCTGACAAAATCGAAAATCGACACTCTCGCTTGACCCGCTTGCAGCCCCGACTTGAACCCGATTGAAAATGCGTGGGGGACAGTTGTTCGAGGTGTCTACAACGGAAACAAGCAAGCGTATATTTGAGCGTAACTGAACTCAAGAAAGCCATCCAAGTAGCCTGGAACCGGCTTCAGCCAACAGCGCTTCATGAACTTGTCTCTTCGATGCCGAGACGTCTTTTTGAAGTTGGACTAAAGCAAGGAGGGGCCACACATTATTAATTTATTTGGTTTGTGTTGTTATTTTTATTTCTGTTAACTTTTTCTGATAAAATAAAAGTGCGTCTATAATTTATTAATTTTTTGACAGCTGATAAAAGGTTTTTTGTACGATAAAGTACTTTGGGTGAGTGAAACGACTTGAAATTTTGCATGGGTTGTTTTTTTACATTAAAGAAACTAAAAAATACTTTTCACTGGACTAGCACTTATGTCCGACTCTAAACTAGCAAAAAAACAGGGTGCGTCTATAATTTTTTTGACAGATTGTATATTTCTGCAGTTTAAAAATGGGCAGTAGGATTAATAAAGTGTATTTTAAGAGCAATCAAATACTCTTGTAACTTTAGAATGAATCAAAAACAATAAATTTACGTTTTCTTAATAAAAAGATGAAAATTAATCTTTTAAACATCATCGGACAGTTTTGAAATCACTTTTTTGTGTTCCTTTTATGTTTTCTTGTGCTTTCTTACACTAAAAGCCATAGAAAAGTGTTTAAAAAAACGCCAAATCACCCAACTTTACAAATTGCCCAATGAGTCAAAGAATAGCAAACTTGTTGTTATTTTTGCAAATACTGAACTTTGTTATTCAAAGAAACTTTTCGTTCAATCCATTTTCCATTAATTTTCTCGTTTATCCTTTTTTTTCAGCTTATTTTTTCTTCAAGCGTTAATATGATTTCTTTCTCTCATTCGATTTCCTGCTTCTCCAAGTGAAACGAATTGAATTTTTTTTTTGAAAAATTGATATGAATTTTGCAATTTTGCAAAAACATCAAAACATCTTTTTGTCTAAAAAATCTCATTATTCGTATAAATGGGTAATTACGTTTGCATTTTGAGTAAACAATCCGCAATTTCCTGGTCCAGGGCATCGGGTCGTTCAGGAAAAATAATATTTATTCAGCAATTTTTCAACATTTTTCTTTTTTATTTCCGGAATCTTTCGAGTGAATTTCAGATCAAAAAAAAACTGCAAATACTTTGAATTTTAGATTTTAAATGGATATCATTTTTTTAAAATCATTTTTTTTTCAATCATTTTTTCCGCGAATTGAAAGAAAATCGAATTTTGCGTAACCCGGAAATATTCTTTTTTCTTTTTTTTTATTTAAGCGGAACTTTTATTTGAGAATTTGATGTGATTTTAAATGGGTTTAAAAATCCGATTTTAATATAAAGCTAATAAAATTTCTGAATGAATTTGATCGTTTTTTGCAAATTTTCTAGTGGTTCCGGGTCTAAAGTTTTGCAATCAAAAATCAAATTTTTACGTTTTTCTATAAATAAACACAGCATTCTCTGGTGTACTTTGTGCTTTAAACAAACCATTTCTAGTGCACTGAATTCTCGATCTTTCTCGCTGAAAGCGGCGATAATCGGCTTCAGCTTCAGCGTCTTGTAAAACCTTTTCAGCTTATCCAGCTGGTTTAGATGTTGCAGTTCCATTTAGATGTTCCAACAATTACTCAAGTTGCAAAGCTTTTTAGATGAAATGCTGCAAAACAGCTGTATTATAGCATTTTATTGAAACGAAATAGTTCCTCTTTTTTCCCGGAAACAATTCATCACTGGTTTTTCTCGGAAAATCTTTGGAATTTCATCAGTTTCATCATTTTTTTTAGTGGATGCAATTTTTAGTTTCAAATTTCTCATTCTTTCCCCTTATCAAAAATGGAAAAAGAATGATAGGTCGAGCCAAAAACGCCAAAAATCTCTCCCAAAATGGAAAGCACGTGAATTTTTTGAATTTCCGCTTTAGAGAATGGGAAATCGATATGGAATTTGAAATCTAGAATGTTTTCAATTTTTTTTATCTTTTAAGTTTCTGCAGATCTCAAATCCTGCAGATTTCTGCAGATCGGTTTAGTGATGGAGTAAAAAAAGGGTACTTGTCGGTTATAAATCCACAGAGAATCCACAGAGAATCCACAGAGACTCAACTCGGTTAAGCAAGGAGCTGATAACTTGTGAGCGGTGATTCTGTTCAGTGAAATTGCAGTGTTGCACTTATTGAGATCTACAAAATGAAACCAAAATCCAACTCTTTCAAAAAACTTTCCAAATGAACTTTTCAAATCCATTTTTCAGTAGTTCTTATCACCAAAAATTTGCTCAAGCTTTCTGTCAAAATCTCTGATTATTTTCCAAATCTTCTCGTAATATTTCTCTGCCCCCGTCACCTCATTTTTTAATTTTTTAATTACCATCATAAAATTTGTACGAAATTTGTGTAAAACTGACAGATTTTTGCAAATTTTCAAGTGTTTTGACTGCTTTTTTTTTTTTTGATTGAAAGTCATTTTTATACCACGAGTTTCTTTTGAAATTTTTCTTCACCCAAAATTCCTTATTATTTAAAAATAAAGGAAAATTATCTCAAAAATCAAACAAGAGAAAAAGAAAGTCTTTGATTCACCGAAGAATTTTTGAAAAGAAAAAAATATTTGTAAATATTCAAGTGTGCAAAAATTTTTTATCGTTTAAAATGCAAGCGCATGTGATTGGAAAGGAATTTTTGAGGGGCAAAAATGACGATTATTCTGTTGATCTGTTGATCTGTTGATTTCTTTTGGAAAAAGATTTAAATTTGACTTTTCTTTGGGTTTTTCTGGAATGGCTTAATTATTGGGTTGGTGAATTGAAAACTGCCGAACTTTGAACTAAAATTTATTCAACATAAAACCATGAATTCATTCCAAATAATTTCCATTATTCTTGACGACTTCTACCCATTTTACAGGCAATTTGCGGATTCCTCTTTCGTAGTAGGGTTTTGGTTTGTGTGTGAGACAAGTGTGAGGCTCAAAAATGGAGGACTGGAGATGTCCCAGTTTGAGCACTTTCTCCAAAAGAAACCCATTTTGGTGTCAATAGAAAAGTTGTAGAGAATCAAAAATGAGGCTTATAGTCAAATTTCCAAAAAGATACACTTAGTAGTTTCGCTTAAAATGCAAGTTTTGTGAAAATTCGTAAATTTGGCATTTCTTGAAAACCAGTTTTTAAATCGTTCTGAAAATTTGGATATAAGCTTGATTTTTGATTCTCTACAACTTTTCCATTGACACCAAAATGGGTTTCTTTTGAAGAAAGTGCTCAAACTGTCACATATGACAATAGCCCGCAGTCTTCAATTCACCAACCCAATAAAAGTATTTTTTTTGGTTTTTTTTGTTTTTTCTTTTAAACTTTAAATGGTGGGTGATGAAATTCGAATTTCAGAAAGATTAATTCAGAAATTAGGTGATGAAAATGGGAATTTTATGCGACTAATAGGGTAGGAATGAAGTTTTTTTCGATTTGCTGATCGAGTGCCACTTTTGATTACTTTTTTTTATCGTTTTCATAAATGTTAATGAAAAGAAAATGAAAGTTAGAACGAAAACTGGATATTAGATATCAGTGTTGTCGAAAACGAAAGAAAATTAAAATATCATTGGCAAAATTAGCAAAATTAAGGCCACGCCCATTGCTCATCCCCTACGCGCATAGTACTCTGTACTAGACATTATTTAAACAAGATCTTTAGTTGTATTGGTGCTCGTGAAAACGCAACCTTTCTGGTGCACCTCATTTCTTGATTCTTCTCGTTATGCTCAACAAAACGATTGCACCAGAAAGGGTACGTTTTCACGAGCGTACAAAGTACTGGACATGAGTTTGGTCGGTCGTTCTTTGCGCTCCAACGTAAACTAAATCATTCTGGCACATCTAAATCCCTGTTTTTCTCGCGATTTGAAACTTTCGAGAGAAAAATGAGGAATTTGGTGTGCCAGATTGATTTCGTTTACGTTGGAGCGCAAAGAACGACCGACCAAGCCCATGTCCAGTACTTTGTACTCTCGTGAAAACGTACCCTTTCTGGTGCAATCATTTTGTTGAGCATAATGAGAAGAATCAAGAAATGTGGTGCACCAGAAAGGTTGCGTTTTCACGAGCACCAATACAACCAAAGATCTTGTTTAAATAAACTCCGATTGACTTTATTTCTATCAAAATTTTCTGATCAAAAATCAAATTATATTTCATTCCAAAATTCCGCTCTTTTTTTCCGATATTCGGCGGTCAAATAAACGACATTAAAGCGGAAATCTCTCAGCGATTTCCTGTGAAAAAAAGAAAGCAAAAAGTTTCTTTACTTTCTGCATCTTGCAAAATGAAAAAAAAAATTTATTGAACTTTGAAAAGGTGAAAATTTTTGGATGATTTACTTTTTCACCTGGGGACTTTTGCGGGGAAAAGTCCAATTCGCAATTACCCTCAAACCTTTATTTTTCTATTTCAAAATAAAAAAAAAAGACAAATCTTTGAGTAAACAGATGATTTTTGATTAAAATATGGCAAATTTCTAGGTAAATTTGGACATAAGAAGTGAAGAAGTGCTTTGCTAAGTTAAGGATTATCATATATCTTTTGAGATATGAACATAGACTTAACTAACATTTAAAAGCTCCTCCAAGAGAGGCTCCTCCAAGATAGGCTAATAAGTTTCCAAGTTCTTTTAAAAGTTTAGACCAATTAAACCCGAGTTTCAATTCGGGGACTAAATAAAATGAATAGCTCCAATCGATTCCCCGACCTCGAAAACCCCCAGGTACAAATTTACAGCTGAATATCTTTTTGTACAATCAACAAGCAAAATTACTGGGTGTTCTTTGTGCGGCCGAGCAATCGCTCCTCGTCTGGCACACGCCCCAGCTAGATAGGCGTTCCCTTCCGAGTTCCCTTAAAGGAAAAGAGCCGTGGGCCGGCTGTCCTTCCGCCAGCCCCCGCACCGTGGGCAACCGCTGCACCAAAACCCGCCAGCAGCATCCTGGAAGCAAAAGAGACAGCAATATTTGCCGCAACCAATTTCAAATCTACAACAAGAGGTCTTGGAAATTGTCGCAACGTTTAAAACCTTTAACAACTACATGTTCGACCAAAATCCCCTGTCTGAATTTTGGTTTTATTTGCCCCGCAACCTTAATAATTCATCCAGGATTTTCAGATTTTCGAGGGATTTTACGTCAACTTCCCTAGGAAAACACGGGATTGATCTTTTCAGAAAGAGAAGCGAAAATCCAGATAATCCTGGCAAAAAAATCGCGCTTTCCCGGGCCAAATGACTCATATTTTTGATCTCCTTTCCGTCAAAAGAAAAAAAGGAAATTTTTCTGACGGAAATGAGAAAATTGATTGCACCATAAAGAAAAAAAAACATAAAAATGAATGTTTTATTGCCTCATTGACCATAAAAATCAAACTCTTTAATCTCAAAAAGATCAGCAAAAGTTTAATAAACGGATGCTTTGAAGCGCTTAAATCTTTCAGCTCTAAATTCTAAATTTCATAATTTTTAGAAATTGTCAAATTTATTCTGTGAAATTTTTACTTAAAAAACTCAGACACTCAATTGTTATTTTGATCATAAAAGTTTCTTTGGAGAAAACATTTATTCGGTCTTTCGTTGATCTCCTTTTTTGGTAGATCAAAGGGGCAGAAATATGAGAAATAGATCTTTACAATAAGAAAGGTGATCATTGAAAGGTGATGATCATATTTGTCAAATTCTTTAAGAGTTTGTCATTGTCTTTTGTAGCCGAGCCTTCATTTTTGTTAGTTGAACATTTGACGTTTGGTGTTAATAAAGGCCAAGCCTTAAGCCTAAGCCAAGCCTTAAGCCAGGCCAAGCCTTAGGCCTAAGCTAAGCCTTGAGCCAAGCCTTGAGCCAAGCCAAGCCAAGCCAAGCCTTAAGCCAAGCCAAGCCTTAAGCCTAAGCCAAGCCTTAAACCAAGCCTTAAGCCAGGCCAATTCCGAGGCAAGACCAGAAGTTTAGTTCAAGATTTTTATGTAGTAAAATCATTTCGCAATTCAACCTAGCGTAAAGCAACAGGTTTTTGAAGCGCTGAATACGAATTTCGAAATTTCAGAGTTCCTTTTAGATGTATTTTGCACAGACCAAACCTGACCCTTATCCCGATTTGAGTTTAACTGACCCAACTGAAGCTCTTGAGCTTCACTTAAGCACAGGCTCAAGCTTAGTCTAAATCTTAAGCTACAAAAATGAACTGGACTTGTTTTGAATAAGTCCAGTTAATTTTTGTTTTGATCTGGTGATTTGACGAATTTTTCGGAACATCCCTGGGTAGAATTTCACTTGGGTTATTCGATAAAATCAAGAAAACTTCAGACTTTTCCCTAACAATGAGAAAAAGGTGATGTCTTTTTGTTAGCTTACTTGATAGAGTTAGTCATGGGCAAACTCTCTTGTCATTCTCAGGCTTGACTCATTCTTTTCCCCTCACCCACTTCAGAATCTAAACATTCCATTCCTGTTTTCCATTGTTAAAAGAGTGAATCATCTATTCTTGAGAAGATTTGGATTATGATTTATATAAAATTTGAATCTAATAAGAAATGATATTCTGTAGGCTTTGGCTTTGGCTTTAATGTTTTAGGGCAAAAAAAAACAACAAGGAGCAGAGGCTTTTTCCAATTTATAAAATATTTTGGCAAAATTGCAGTTATTCAATGATTTTCAAGAAAGGTTTCCCAGATTTCGAGCAGAAATCCCGTAAAGAAAGAAATTCTTTTCGAATTGTTTATTTGCATTCAATTTCACATGGCTTTTACGCTCTTTGTTTCTGTTTATCGAATAAGGGCAAAAAGAGAAAAATTTCTTTAACAAAATCTTGAACTTCTTTCCATTCTCGTAAACAAAACAAAACAAAACAATCAACAGAAAAGTTCATTTGAACTTTCTTCACCTTTTCGAAGGAAATTTTTCATTCAATTAACCTATTTAGTTTTCAAGGAAGAGGGAAGAGATAAATAAATTGTGGTCAACTTCTCGGGTCCGTTTGGCGCAATTGGTTGCCCGTCTGAAATCTCTCTCATTCTAGAAATCCTAGTTTAATCCAAGTTTAATCCTGGTTTACTTCTTTTTTGACATTAGTACAGAAAACTTTGTCTCTTGAACTTTGAGTGTTATGACTGTTTGACTTTTCCGAACAATAGATTTCATTATCGAAACGATCGCGCCAAGTGCTTTAATTGATATTTGAGTAATTTGGTAAAAGAAATGATCTCCGGTTTAGTTACGCAAGTGAAGTTGCGGGATTAACGGTCATTTGTAGCGTTGTGTTCAGCTAATGTTGCCGGTTTAGTTATCCAATTTATTTCATCAGCTCAAATCATCAACTGACTCAATTCTCATTCAAATTCTAGGAATTCTCATTTTTCGAAAAGAAGGGAAAATCCCAGATTTTGATGATTTGAGTAAAAGAAATCCGGGTAAAATTCACAAAATCGAAGGGTAATTCCTGAAATTCTTCTTCATATTTTCTCATTCGAATTTTGTCATTTCCCCGGTTTATGTTCGATTTATGGGGATTCTTTGCAGTGCGTCATTGTCGGGAAATCAAGAGCTAAAGTCTTCTCTTTCGTTGATTGACTGTCTGTAGGGAATTGGAGAAGTGCGGCGGGGTACAAAGTGATAAGTGTGTGAAAAAGAAGAAAAAGAAAAGGACGAATTCTGTGACGAGATGAAATCATTGAAAGTCATAAAAAGTCAAAAGAGGGAAGGCATAGGAATTTGAGATTTGAGACGAACTTCTTAGGGGTGAAGTTGAACCTTTTTGCAAAGTAGCTTGAGGAAACGGAAGTCAGCAAGTCAGAAGTCAGCCAGTTGAGGAGTCAGAAGTCAGCCAGTTGAGAGGCGAGATTCAGCAGTAGAATTTGGCCTCTGGCAGTGACTTCTTTATGGATTCGACAGGCTGGTTAGCAAACTATAACTATCTATCTCATATGAGTCTTTCTCCGGTCTCAGTCTCATATGAGCTAGCTATAACGATCTATCTCCGGGATTTAGATCATTGGGATCGTGTAGTTGATTTAGCAGAGAGCAAGCATCATTCTGACTATGAGTTGAATCAGATTTTGGATTATTTTGGATTTGTAGAAAAGGAAAAGGCTAGAAAAGATTTACGTATGTAGCCAACTGCTTCTTCACAATCCTACCGTCGAAAAGACATTTTTTAGCACGAGATCTTAAGAAAAGACTTCCGTATGTAGCCTAATCAACTGCTTCTTTGACTACACCAGTTATAGAGATTTCTAAAGCATGACACTGTACTTTCACCACTGTTAAACAGACCAAACTGATCTATGGTTCAATCCGTTAGCCGTTCCGTTTTGATTCTAGTGATCTCTAAGTCAATCCCTCAATCAATTCTCTTTTTCTCAAATCAATGCTTACTTTTGTCAGATAGAAATCAACTAGATTATTTCTCATTTTCTAAGCAAATTACCGTAAATCTTGTGAAAGTCTGATGAACGGACGGACGAAGATATAAATCAATTACAGATTTTGTATAAAAGCCTTATACAATGCTATACAAATGTTCAACATCTAAAGCACCAAATTTCACTATAAGAGAAAACAAGATCTATCGCAACATCATCACTGTTTATTCGAATGAAGAACTTTATTATTTACTCATTAATGTCATTATTATTTTCCCCCTTACATCATCGACATCAGCTTCAACAATATCCACAAGAATCCTCATTCACTAAACTGTGACGCCAATTCATGCTTATCTAGAGAAAAAAAAAACATATTTATCCAGACTTGTTTCTGGAGGTGAAATTGAAAAAAAAAAGAATTTTGACAGGTACACGTCAATCTGAACTGACTGAAAACAAGAAAATAACAAAATAACAATAGAGTTTTTGACATTATTTTCTCACCTGGGCAAAAGGGCAAAAGAGGAAAAATTTGAAAGATATTGAAAATTTGAAAAATACACAAATTTATCGATTTGCTTATTGTTCAGGGTTTCATCAGCACAATAGAAAAAGAAAAAGAAAAGAAGGGAAAAGGAAAAGAAAAGGTTTCTGCTCCGTAAAAGTTCAACATAAACAAGATGGGAGACGGGCGAAAAATGGGGGAAGACCCAGACTCTGGAAACAGGATAGACAAACACACGTGTGGTATCCCTGGCTGGCTCGATTCTTTTGTTTTTTTCGTAGGCTTGCCGTTCCTGAAGAAAATTGTGTGACTAGTGTTGAGAATAAGCGATTTCTGAACCCTTCCCTTTTCCCCAAAATACCAACAACAACAAAGGCCTTTAAGTGCAAGAATGCTTAAGTCCAACTGACCTTCCACTTTAATGACAGTGCAAGGATTTTTCGAGAATTCCTGGACTAGACCGATTTATTAAATTTGGCTAAAGAGGAAACTAAGCTTAAGTTTTATGTTAAATAACTAAAGCAGTTAAGAGAACAAGAGGCTGTTCGTTCAGTTAAAGTAATACGCAATCGGTAAAGATTTCTTATAACTAAACATTCCCCATTTTCCTGCCTGTTCCCCATTTTCTTTGCCAATTTTTCTAATTGAACCTAGTGAACTTTTGAGAGCAAGATAGCTGTTTAGGTGGTTTAGATCTAAGTTAAATAACTAAAGCAGTTAGAGAAGCAGTTAAGAACAAGAGGCTATGATGTTCGTTCAGTTAAAGTAATAGGCAATCGGTAAAGATTTCTTATAGCTAAACGTCTGCCTGTTCCCCATTTTCTTTGCCAATTTTTCTAATTGAACCAAGTGAACTTTTGAGAGCAAGATAGAGGGATTTAGACCCATTTTGGCAACTAGAAAAGCCAAAATTTGTTGAAAGTACTGGAAAGCTTGTTTCTTTGACTAGCTGGGTAATTGACCAAGTCTTTTAATGAACAAGATTGTTCTACATTCGATAACATTTCCTTGTTTTATTCATTGTTAACATTAAACTATTGCGGTCTATTTCTAAAGCCTCAGCACTGCTTCAGGTTAGCGATCGCGGCTCTGTTTGTTGCCAGGATGATTCGCCGAACTTGTTCTCGTGAATTTTGAGGACAGAATCTTGCAAGATCTAGTCTAAGCCTTAGCCTTAGCCTGAGTCTAAGCTTCAAAACCAAAACTATACAGTTTTATCTCACCTTTCCATTCTCTTGCCTGTGACCAATTGCTCTTTCAGTCTTTCGCCTTTCCATTACATTAACCTTCCCCTGTTTATCACTTTCTTTACCCTAAACAATTTCATATCACCAACAGCAGTGAGTAATTTCTAAACAAACCCGAGATCTACCCGTGATTCATTTAGCTCAATCAATCCCGGGATAACATCAAAAGTGAAGTGAAAGAATCAACAATGTCTAGACCCAGATCGCCGTTCACGAGAAAATTAGAGGCGACTAGTGTGATCTTTGTTCGAAAAGAGAAAAGAGAAACGAAAGAGATAAGTGAACAGAAAGAGAAAGAGATCAGTGAAAGGGGAATGGGCGGATCGGTCTGGCTGTCTGCCCTCTGCCGCCCTCCCCAATGGGCGTGGCTCCTCACCACTCCATCCATTTTCTATAAAAGCCCACCCTTCCTCAGCCTCGTTTGCTTCAAATATTTTGTGGCCTGTTTCTTTTATTAATCTTTACAATAACTGTTTGCCTATTTTGAAACCTGTTTACCTTTCAATATTTGGGTTTTATTTTTGGCTTTTACCTTGTTGACTATTTCTTTGTGCAACGATTTTGGAAGAGGAAGAGAAAAAAGGAGAATTCTCTTGCAAATCTAGTCTTTCCATGATCAGTAAACTTTCATAAGAATATTTTTTTCCGTAAACTGATCAGTAAACTTTCCTAAGAATACTTTTAAGTTAAGCAATGATAAGAAGAGCTTCAGCGTTTATAAACAGATCAAAACTATTCATAAATTCAACATTTCTGAATCAATTTTACTTGGATAAATATCTAGTTATAGCTATTTAGCTATAGCTATTTAGATAAAGCTATTTAGCTAAAGCTATTTAGCTATTTGGTTCCTTATCTCTCTAAATTTGGTTCCTTATCTCTCTAAATTTGGCTAAAGCTATTTATCTATAGCTATTTATCTATAGCTATTTATCTATAGCTATTTAGCTCTTTCTACAGTTTACTGTACTTTTTTCTATTCTATAAGAATTCAATTTTATCATGTACTCCAGATTTATCACATAAAACTTAACTCTGTCGACCGTTTCTCACGTGAACTCCCACGAATTGGCACCGATACAATAGTTCTCTTTTCTCTGAATTCAAACTCTTTACCTCTTTACCCACATTTCCTTTAATCTCAAACATTTCTGGGTGAGTGCACATGAAAAAGAGAGCGATTTTTCCGATGAACTCAACAAAAATTTGTGCAAAGTTCTTTTCAAGTTGCAAAGTTCTTTTTCTATTGAAAATTTGAACTCTTTTCAAATTTCTTTTCAAATCTCTTTTTAAATTAATATAAATTCTTTTAAAACATTCATTTATTTCTTTTAATTTTTAGTTTTCAAGCTGCCAATTTCTCGCAAAATGTTGCTCTTTGAATCGCGTAAACCCTCGTACGGATCGAGCTCGGGAAGCCTCCAAATTGAGATGGTTGGTTTTTAAAAACGAATCATTAGAAGATCGAATTCTATCTAATATTTCATATCAATTATATTCAATTTTTTTGTTTCTTAAATCTTTAAATCATCAGCTATTCAATGTTTGCTTAAAAATTCACCTTTAAAAAGCTCTTTCCACCGTCGGATTAGTTCTTCTTCTTTAAACGATTTTCCTCTATAGAACTACCGATAGCTTCTTTGTACAATAGAAAATTGCATTTAATTCTTAAAATAGACATTTCTTGACCTCTTTTCATCAAAAATCAACAGAATTTTTGCGATTTTTGATCAATCCCCTAGGTGAAATGCCCTTTTTTTGGACAAGATGTTCATGACTTCAGAGAAAAAGTTTCATAAAACTGTTTTCACCCAAAAATAATTCTCAAAACATGAATTTCCGCTAGTTTTTTTAGTGGTCTAGAGTGTTTTGTTCTCTTTTTACTTCTTTTTGGGCTTTCTTTTGCTAGGGGTCATCGCTGGTGCCAGCCACGGTGCGGCCCGTATGTTCTTTCGCTTTTTTTTTAGAGAATGGATGGTTGGGAAATTAGGAAATCCCCTTTGATTAGGAAGTCCTCTTTGGTTTGCTAAAGGACTAAAAATGGAACTAGACCAAAAGGGGAAAAAGAGAGTCAGCTGGGGGATCGAAATAGGGTAGACCAGAGCCAGAATGTAGAGGCTAACCAAGCTATAGTAGCTTTGAGCCGCAGCTATTTAAAACTCATAAATAAACGTTTTCTTAAATGTTTTTTTTCTTATTTACAGATTTACTCGATTTTTGAGACGTTTACGAAATCCCTAGGGGCTTAAAACCGGCGAGTGATCTCTCATAAAAAACAAAACATCAAAAATCTTTTTGGCATTCCGATAATGAAAAAATAATCGAACAAAGTCTGTTCTGTTTACTGCTTTATTTTCTTTGGTTTGATTTCAAAACGCTTATCACTATTGGGTTGAAAAAAGACGTCAATAATGACAGGGAAAATCAAAACAAAGCGATGATTCAAAGTTAAAAAGAAACGGTTAGTCATTGAGAATGATGTAGTCGAGTTTCATTTTTTTAAATGATTATCAATCATTGTTCCAATTGCAGGGAGGCTCTCCAACGATGGCTAGGAAAGTGTCGGGATTGAAAAGGATGTTTAAATTGCGTCGAACGCCGTCAGATGAGGGGAAAGAATGTCTCGGCTGCAATGACACCGAGCATCATCAGCACGAGATTCAGCCGCCAACCCGTCGTCCACAACAATGCCAATTGAAAGCCCGTGATGTGAGTGGATTATATTATATTATATGCTTATATGCTATATGGATTATATGCTAAAGCTTAAGAATACCTAGATCTAGGGAAATTTAAGTACTCTATCGTACAGATCTTAAGCTTAAATGATTACTGTAGCCAATGTAGCTTGTAGCTTTATAGTACTTTTGTGCTTTAAGTATTGTGTCCTTTTAAACTAGCTCCAAAAATATTTGCAACTTCTAAATTTAGCTCAAATTTCAAAAGACACCAAAAAAAAAACTATAGAATTGGCGCCACTTCACCCCAGATAAGCCGACTCTAGACGGGAACTCAAAATCAAAAATGAAAAGCTTCTAGGGAACATCTATAGTCACAGACTTTCGAAAATTGTTTCGTTAACATGGAGAACCTTGTCCCGAACTTGTTTACGATTTTGTGCAAAGAAAGAGAGAGAAAATTGGTGTAGATCCTTTGCGTCTAGGACTCGTGCACTTTTGGGGATTCACATGAGGTTCTTCATGGAAACAAATCCATTTTGACAACAAGTTGGGGAATTCGGTGAATGATAAATAGATTTCCGAGCACTCGGCTGAACATAAAGGTTCATCGGACGGTCAACACTAAGCACCATGAGAACATTTTGAGTTTAATAAGCAAAATGTGAATATTGTTGATTCGATAAAGTGCAATAAAGTCAACTGTTTTAGTATGAAAATTAAATTTACATTCGAAATTTCTAGATCTCTGTTCAATTGGAGTCGCGGTTGGCTTGCCGCGTGGTGGTGACGTCACCAAACGCCGAGTCGTCACAAGTTTTATCGGTGTTGCCTGATCAGTCAGAAGACGTTGTTTATGAGCCTATGCAACAAGGATGTGGACACGGTTTCTGGACGATTAAGATCATCGATATTCAGTGAGTTTTTAATTGTTTGATGTACTTAGAAAGTAGAAAAGATTAGCTAGAAAAGTATAGCTGTAAAGTGATTGTTCTATAACTAAATTGCACCAATAGTTACAGTAATCTGTAGAAAATTCAGCCGTAATCTTGTAATCTAAGCATTTTACAGAACATTAGCTACAAGGCATTCTTTGAGTGACTTGATAAGGTAGACGGTCGGATTACTGTAGCGGGTTACTGTAGCGGATTGCTGTATGCTAAGTTACTGTAGAGGATTACTGTAGAGGGCTACTGTAGAGGGCTACGGTAGAAAGCTCTTCTAAGGTTATTAAGGTATAAAGCCCTCCTCTGGCGGCAGAGGATGTCGGTGTAGCTCAATGGTAGAGTGTTCGCTTGATAAGCCGAATCGTTCGAGTCCCGGTCGCGGGTTTGAATCGCGGCCCCAACGATTTTCTGTATTTCAGCTACTGATAAAAGGAACTTAGATAAAAGACTCAACTCTTAGATTTCAAGTATACAAGATCACTTTCAAAAAAGCTCATCAATTCTCCTCCATTCTTAACCCATTCATTTTCCAGTGACGATCAGAAAGTGCTCGGCGAGCAGACTCTTCATTTATCCGGTTGGGGCTCGATCCTCGTCACAATCACTGAAGATTTCTCTGTGCTCATGAAGCGTTTGGATTTCCTCGAGTCACCAATCGCCATCTCATGCGGTTATTGATCAATTTCCAATCGACATTTCCTCAATTTCCCAATCATCCCGGTTTCCTATTAGTCACAAATTAGTCAAATAGCTTTACCTCTGCCCATTGAGGCCCTGATTTTTCCCTCAATTTTTTGGAGAATTTTTATTTAATTTCATTCTCGAAACGATCGGGTTGCCTCATTTCCTCTTTTTGTATAGAAAGATTCCCCCAAAAAAATGATTTCTCAAGAAAACGAAACACATATTTCACTTTTCGTCTTTCTTTTTTCACTAATAGGAATTTCTATATTCTAATAAAAAAAAATAAAGATCATCTAATCTAGAATTTCGTTAAAAGAACTATAGAAATTCCTATACGTGGACGCGACACGGGTAGTCAAAAAAAGAAAAAGAAAAGCCGCAGGTCTTGGCCTCCAGTTCAAAAATTTCTCTCGTTTTTCATAATGGGTTTTACTCAAATTCGGGTTCATCTAAAAAACAAATGGGTAAAACGGATACGGTAAACATAGAATCAAATTCTAAAGTTCTAAAGTTCTAAAGAGTTTTTTCTTTAAAAAAAAAACAGAACTGTGCCGCCTGGAGGCTTAAAAGCCGCGCGCCGCGCCCAAATTTGACTTTAAAATTCAAACTTCTATATGTGCACCATGTCTAAAAACTGCCCAAAAAATTTTTTTCAAACAAATTTTTTTCAAATCCACTGCTTTAGAGTCTTTTAACTATCATTCTATTTTCTTTTTTATTATCAAAATAAGTTGTGCCAAGTTCTTTCGCGTTTTTTTCTCTCTCTCTCTCTCTCTGAATGATTTTAAAATTCACCCCATCGATTTAAACAAGATGTTTTTGTATATGGTGCATTTCATTTCCTCGTTTTTTCCCCTCACCTTTTGTGTAATTTATTTGCCTTCGTTTTTTTGGAATATCAATAAAATTTGAAAGAAATTGAGCCCTCTGAGGAAAATGCAAGAATAAACGAAACGAAGAATACTTCACACGAAAATTCACAAGAAAATCTTGTGAACTTCAAATCTTGTTAAAAGCTACACAACTGTTCTTTGTGGTTTGCCTTTTTGCTTGAGAACGTACCCTTTCTGGCACACTCGATTCTGCCTGCTTCTGGCTTTGGCTCTAGATCCATCCAAAAGACTTTTCTTCTTGAAAAGCAAAAGAAAAACCCGGGATTGAACTGATAAGGTCTGGCTCTGGAACCGAACGCGATACCACTCGGCCACAGTTGGATTGAATCGGGTTAGCAAGCAGGCCGCTAAGACCTAAATGATCAAGATCCAAATGAATAAGATCGAAATGACCAAGACCAAAATGATCACATTTTCAGAATCCTAACAAAACTTTAGACGGCTTATCACTCCTGACAGATTGTCATTTAGCAAAAACGGAATACATATTCGGAATCAGCATCAAATTCTGCGTTGAATGGTCTAGATCGCATAGCATTTGATCGGCTCAGTCAGTTGATTTTCCCTTGTTTGTGTTTACAAAGTTGAACTAACCCTTTCTGGTCATACTGACAATGGTGTACCAGAAAGGGTACATTTCGTGTCCACCTGCACATCACTTTATCGAGCTTTTTTTTCTATGCCAGGAAAAGAGCAATTATCTAAAGTTTCTTTAAGAAAAACTTCCGTTTACAAAGTATACTCAAAATTTTAAATCTTACTGACAATGGTGCACCAGAAAGGGTACATTTCGAGTCCACCTGCACATCACTTTATCGAGCTTTTTTTTCAAATATTTTATCTGTAGTTTATCAAGTATCAATAGTTCATTCTTAGTTCATTCAAATTCTTAGTTCATTCAAATCAACAGTTCATTCTTAATGAAATCATCTGCTTTTAAATCCATTTTTTCTCTTAATTCTTGTGCAAATATATCAACAAATCAGTTCATTCATTGAACTGATTTGTTGATACTCTTTTCCAAATGAATTCCCAGAATTTCATTCAACTCTTTTCCCCCCAAACCATTCATTTTCATTAAAAAAGAAAACCAAAAACACGAATCTTTACAAAAGAAATGAGAGAAAAAGGTCTTTCTTTGAATACTATAAACAAGAAGAAGAAAAAAAGATGGCTAATAGATGAATCATTTTGGAGAAAATTGTAAACTATGAGCCAATAAACTATAAAAAAATTTGAAAACAAAGAAAATCATGGTAATATTATCAATAAATTTCCTAATTTTTCAACAATAAACTTGTGTTGTTTCTCTTTTCAGAGATTTCAGAGAAAAGAGCTATTTCGTCACATTGTAATCTTTCCAGGGATTGTGCAAAGTTGAATGGAGTAGCAGTTGATTGAATCAAGAAGGGAAAAGAGGAAAGAGGTCTTCTTTATGAGTCTAAAAAGGCAAAGATTTCGTTTATTTTGAAAGTATTTTATCTTTGAATCATTTAGAATGGAGTAGCAGTTGATTGAATCGAAAAAAAGTGACTGAAAAGAAATAAGAGATCTCTGTACTGAGTTTTATGGATTTTTTTGAGTCAAATTATATGCTTACCGTATTTTCTGTAATAGTAGTGCGCACTACTATTTTTTCAACCCCCCTCCAGCCTGCACTACTATTATAGACTGCACTACTATTACAGAAAATACGGTAATTGTTTTTTGAATCGATTAATAGCTTAGTGAAAATGAAAATTTACTGAATTTAAAGTTCTTCTTTACTAAAAGATATTTTGAAAGTATTTTATCTTTGAATCATTTAGAATGGAGTAGCAAGAATATCTTTTAGAAAAACATCGATGATTAATGGTGTACGTGAAAAATAAAAGAAATGAAACAAGGAAAAATAAAAGAAATTTCTGAATAAACCCCGGAAAATATTAAATAAGATTGGAAAAGACGAGGGATTCAGAGAATGAATTTGAAAATTAAAAATGTTAAGTGAAAGAATTACAATGCAATGCAATGCAATGCAATGCAAATGTGAACGAATTTCAAAATCATTTCACCTTTGATTTTTTAGTTATTCAGTTCAGCTTTGATGACGTGCTATTGAAAAAAAAAATAAGAAAAAGGGCAAATTTCCAAATTGTTTACGAGACCTATGAGACGCAGAAATCTGAAATTTCTCTTTCAGGAAAAGAAAAAGATTGTTGTAAATAACGAACTCTCTCTTTTTCTGTGTTCTTTTCATTCTTTTACCTCTTTTTTTTTCTTTCTCTTTCTTTCGCAAAGATCAACGAAAACAAAGAGGGAAAAGTTGTGGTAAATAGCGTGATTTCAAGAAAATCTGTTTTGAGAGAACACATCGAACATCAACGATACATCATTTTTTTTAAAGGCAAAAGAATTTCGACTTTTCCACGTACACTAATTTGCAGCCGTTTGATTTGCAGCCGTTTGATTTGCAACCGGTTTGCCTTCAGCCTTCAGGGTTATATCAACGTGTTCTTTGCGTTCGATTGGAACCCTTTCTAGAAATGGGGCATTTTACCGAATTAACTTGAGTCGAACGGGGTTTTAAAACAAAAACGTTAGTGTTTAGGGGAAAAAAAAAGAACTGTGGCTACTTGGGTTCAGAGTTTTGTTAGCAATTTCGACTATTCCATGTACACTGATTTGCAGCCGTTTGACGAGCTTCAGGGTTATGTCGACGTTATGAAGCTCGTGCTTCAGGGTTATGTCGACGTGTTCTTAGCATTGGATTGGAACCCTTTCTAGAAAGCTCGATGGTTTCAAATGATTAGAACTTGTAGTGTACTTTCTCTACTCAAAAGTTGATAATGGGTAAACGAAAACTTTGTGGTGCACTTAATGCTCGTGTTTTTTTTGGCATAAAATCTTTATGTGCTCTGTTAAAATGTGCGCTTTTCTAGCGCACTAGATCTTTAGAATTCTTTCAATTTTATAGATTTTTAAAAATCTATACTGAAATCAAAGAAATTGTTTCTAATTCTTATTTCTAATTTCATTCTAAAGTTCAAAAGTCTAAAAGTTAGGCTTTTCTTAAAAAGCAAGGACCAGACTACTTGAAAAAAAAAGTATTTATATTGAAATGACTTCATTACTTATTCTTGGGAAACCCCCTTAGATCCACTTGAGGTTCAAGGAAAAGAAAATAAAGGGGAAAAGGATTAAAGAACTCATCGAACACCACATCATCACTCTTTTCGTTTTCCTTTTCTTTTCTATTTATCTCAATTTCTCTCATCTCAAAATGCCAACCTCAACAACAAAAACAACGACGAGACGAGCCAAAGAGTTTTTCGAAACTTAAAACGATCTTGATCACACGTGTAAAATGATGAAAGAGTTCAACTTTAGCTTAATATTTTAGTGCTTTAAAATTTACTAAAAAAAAGTTTCTATACTTTATAGATCAATTCTCTGGATGACTTTTAGAAATCAGTGATTCAAGGTCGTTGAAAGATTTCTCTCACAAAGCACGAACAGCGCAGACAGAAAGTGATCATCAAAAACTCTAAAAAAGGATTTCCCTGTTAAGGAAACTATTTTTAGAAAGAATTTGGCGAAAATAGAGAATGAAATGGAGTGATTTCCCGCAATTGCTCAATGGTCAACAGGATGGAGAGACGGGCAATGGAAGTGACGATTCTTCGATTCGTATTTGACGGGGGACTTTTTAGAAATGGGGCATTAACTTGAGTCGAACGGAGTTTTAAAACAAAAACGTTAGTGTTTAGGGAAAGAACTGTGGCTACTTGGGTAGCTGTTAGATATGTTAGCACACTTGTAATCAAGTCGGAAAACAGGCTCAAGTGTTTTCTCTTTAAATTGAGTTAACATTTCTATCATTTATGATAGCAAAGGTTGTTCTAAAGAGTTAAACCAAGCTAGAAATACAAATAAAAAGACAGGGACAAATGTCAAAGTTCTTTCTCCTCTTTCAGATGTTCTAACACTGACGAAAGAGGCTGTACATTTGTATCTTAAATCTTCAACTTTTTGCCACTTTTTTCAATGAATTTCAATATCCTAACCTTAAATTCTTTTTCAATTAACTTTCATCATTTATTCTTTTTTTCTTTTGTCCTAAAAAAAGCCTATTTACGTCCAAATTGGACGCTTTTTATAAGGTAAAAGAAGCTAATTTTAGCATTTATTTCTGTGAAACATTCAGCTACAAATTATCGCTTGGCTACATGATAAAGTGTGTGCAAAAGTTTATTATTAAAAAAAATTGTTTTGAAAACTTTGAACTTTGACTTTTAAAATCAAAGGCTTAAAGGCTTAAAGAGTAAGAGCTCAAAAGGGCTAGAGTAAGAGCTCAAAAAGGCTAGAGTAAGAGCTCAAAAGGGTTAGAGTAAGAGCTCAAAAAGGGCTAGAGTAAGAGCTCAAAAAGGCTAGAGTAAGAGCTCAAAAAGGTTAGAGTAAGAGCTCAAAAGGGCTAGAGTAAGAGCTCAAAAGGGCTAGAGTAAGAGCTCAAAATCGACTTCATCTTCGAGTATTCGAGTTCAGTTCACGAAAAATTTACCTCAATTACTTAAATTGAAGCTATATAAAAGCTATAGCTATAATAAGAAACAAAGCTAGAGTCAAACAAGCTAGAGTCAAATTTTAGAATAAATTTTGTTTTTAGCACTAAACCCTTTAACATTTTCTTTTCTTTTTCTACTTAAAACTTTGCAAATCTCTGATTTTTGGTCAATTCAAAAGGCAGCCATTTCGTGATTTTGAATAGAATTTTTTCAATTTCAATTTTTCAAGAAAACAATAGATTTTTGCTTGGATCTTTGAGCTTTTAGGGATTTTCAAGGAGTAATTGTGGGAACTTTGAACTAAAAGAACTAAAAGAACACCCGTTAGACTCTTCGCTTTCTTTTCCTTTAAGAATGTTCATTTGTCGACGACGACACAAAGCTCTATCAAAAAAAAAAGAGAAAAAAAGAGAAAAAAGGAAAGGAAAAAGTGGTAATTGTGTTTTGTGAGGAAAAGGAAAGAGAATTTAAGGATGGACATTGCTTTTCACATGAGAAAACTTCTCTTCGGGAATAACATTTAAGGAAAGGGACTAGACTATTTTCTTAACTATAAGATGTTTTCTAAAAAGGTATTCAGGCAAAGTTATCGTAATTCAGATGCATTTTGATGAAAAGCCTACTCTGGATATCTTTTCGTCGTTTTCTCTTTCTTTCTTTCTTTCTTTCTCTTTCTCTTTCTTTCTTTCTTTCTTTCTCTTTCTCTTTCTTTCTCTTGTTCGTTTAGAAGTTTAGAAAAAGTTGTAATTGAGATCTAGACAATTTTCTTGTTCTGAAAATCACTATTAGGAGAGAAATTTCCTCAATAAAACTTAGTAAACGTATTTAACTTAGTAAACTTCCTCTTCCTACTTAGTAAGCGTATTTAAATGAGAGTTTTTTGGAGATAAATAGCTTCCGTAATATGAAAAGATTTCTTTGATTCATCAACACGAAAACCTCCAAAATAGTTTCCGTTTCGCTGTTTGAACTTAAAGAAGCGCTAGATTCTCTAAAAGTCTCTAAAAGAAGTTTTATCAAATGTTTAAAACCTTAAAAGCTATCTGATGCCTTTAGAAATCATTTTCCCATATCTTCATTGAGTTTATTGATCTCTGATCTGAGAACTTTGGGAACTGGAAGCCTGTTATGTTTTGTAGGGGGATGCCCATCTTCCCATTTTTTTGCCCTTCAAAGAACATTCAGCGAAAAAAACGAGCGCCCAAAAAGCTGTAATAGGAATGGGAATCCCCCGTTTTTTATCTTTTTTCGTTTTTTCGTATTGATCAAAGTTTTTCATTTCTTTTTCCCCTTTTCCTTTTGCCTTGGTCAGTCTAGACAGAAAAATCCTTGGAACTTTGGGGGAATGAATTGTGAACAGATGGCCAAAGAAAATGAAAGGAGATAATTTTAGAGAGCTTGCAAAAGTGTAAGAAAAGGAAAGGGGTGATCGGTGATTAAAAGTTCAAATTTTTTTTAGGGATCCGGGAAATTTACTTGAGTGACATGGAATTGAGTGCAGGGTACAAATTTTCTCTGACAAAAATCTATACCTTGTGTTCTGGGAAAGCAAATCTTCTGGCACACTGCTTTGAGTTTATTTTTCGTTCTTTTTACTAATCAAAATTTAAGACAGATTATGCTTTGGAGAGCCTGTCAATAATAGGAATCACTTGGACAGCCAATAATTCCCCGGTCAACACGGGAATGGATAGCAATAGTCTTTCTGCCTAAAATGGGATTCATTAGATCTTAAAAGATTGATTAAAATATTTTTTGTTTTATAAATATCAAATGGATCATAAGTATCAACGAGGCGAGAGCCAGGTATGGCCAAGCCAAGCCAAGCCAGCCAAGCCAAGCCAAGCCAAGCCAGCCAAGCCAAGCCAGCCAAGCCAAGCCAAACCAGCCAAGCCAAGCCAGCCAAGCCAAGCCAAGCCAGCCAAGCCAAGCCAGCCAAGCCAAGCCAAGCCAAGCCAAGTCAGATCCAAGACTGACTTAGCTGGTCCAGCTAAGTCAGTATGCTCCTCTAAAGAAATAGTGTGAAATAGGAAACGGGCAACGGTAGAAAACGACTGAATATCTTGAATATCTTCCACAATTTGCAAGCTATTCAGTTTATTTCGAATCCACCCGTTTCCTATTTGAACCTTTGCGGTTAACGGCGGGGGAGGAGGAGTCATTATCGGCTGGAGTCAACTTTTTAACCAACTCGCAGCCCGATTTTCTATAAGTTTATGTTAATAACTTTTGATAAAACAAATAGTTTCCGAAAGCTGATGTTCTAAGCTATCTAAATCTTATTAAAACTTCCTGATCTGCCAAGTTTAAGATGCTTAAAAATAAGCTGCAAGTTGGCCAAAAAATTAGCCCCGCCGTTAACCGTAAAGATCCCCTATTTTGCACTATTTCTTGAAAGGAACACCCTCTAGTCTAGATGCTTTTTGTGAGCCAGATCATGGCTTCGGTTTTGGAAGATCTGTGGATTAGCTGTTATTAACTTAAACATATCCCACCTCTTTTACAGACAAGATTGTTCCGGGTCCTAGAGCCAGGCAAGGATCAGAAGCTAGCTACTAGTCAACTCAAATCTATTCTCCCACTTTTTTAGGATCTCTAAACTCAATGAAATTTTCGAATCACTGCTTTGATTAGAGAAAATTTCTGACCAATGTTTTTGAGAGTTCAAAAACATTATCTTTTTTCATTTTGTTATCATCAAAAGTGAAAAAAAAGTGTTTGCTTTGCTATACATCTTTTCAGAAAAAAAACAGATCATATCTATAGCAATAATCAAAAGAAATTTGTGCGGAGAACGGGGGAAAAGGAGGGACTGGTTCTCTTTCTCATTTCTTTTTCTTGGTTAGTGTCTAGACAACACGATTCACTGTAGAGAAACGATAGATTGCCTTGCATTTGTCGAACTAAATGGGAAATATGTCTGATTGAGGGAAAGTTTTGGAAAAAAGAAAATGGTGTTTGAGAAGCACTAAAAATTGCTGAGGAATTAGTGAAAAGATGTGATGAATTGGCTTTAATGAATTGGCTTTAAATGTGTGTGTGTGTGTTTGCTTTCTAAAAAGTGAATAAATTTTGAAAGCTATCGTCTTTCTTTCAGATAACGATGCTTTTATAAATGGATTTTTTTTAGAAAACGCATTGCTCACAAGTAATAACGTTTTACAAAAAAAAAGCTTTGATTATTACTAAAATTGGTGTCAAATCGTTGAGTGAATTTTCTAGAATTCGTCGCTATTTCATTCTATTGGATTGGTGAATTGAAAACTGCGGGACTTTGAACTAAAATTTATTCAACATAAAACCATAAATTCATTCCAAATAATTGACGACTTCTGCCCATTTTACAGGCAATTTGCGGATTCCTCTTTCGTAGTAGGATTTTGGCTTGTGTGTGAGACAAGTGTGAGACTCAAAAATGGAGGACTGGAGATGTCCCAGTTTGAGCACTTTCTTCAAAAGAAACCCATTTTGGTGTCAATAGAAAAGTTGTAGAGAATCAAAAATGAGGCTTATAGCCAAATTTCCAAAAAGATACACTTAGTAGTTTCGCTTAAAATGCAAGTTTTGTGAAAATTCGTAAATTTGGCATTTCTTGAAAACGAGTTTTTAAATCGTTCTGAAAATTTGGATATAAGCTTGATTTTTGATTCTCTACAACTTTTCCATTGACACCAAAATGGGTTTCTTTTGAAGAAAGTGCTCAAACTGTCACATATGACAATAGCCCGCAGTTTTCAATTCACCAACCCAATATTTTGTCTCAAATGTTTAATGCAAAATCCAAAAGTCGAATTTCTTTATTTCCAATGAATTCATGAGAACAAGATAACTCAAAAAATTTTTTGAAGGGGTAAATGAAAAGATTTTTGTGCTTTGTGTTATCACTATTGATTCTAGCTATTCAATAGATAATATTATTGTCAAAATATTTGAAATCTTTCAAAATTCCGGAACAGAAACACCTTTAGCTTGGCAAGGAGAGAAAAAAAACACACAGCAAAAGCTCATCAAGTGCTTCGTAAACAAGAAAAAAGGAAAAAGAGTCATGGAATGTTGGCCTTTTCTGGAGAATAACGAAATTCTTTTTTGTGTGTTGTGTGCGAAAAATTGGAAGTAAATAGAGGATGCAAAAACGCGTAAACAACCACACTTTTGGCACGTTTTCCCTCGAGAAAATTGGAATGAAGGGATTTTTTTTGCGTTATTTTTCTTTTACGAATCGAGGTCAACAATTCATTAAAATGAGAGGAATTTTCGAGAGTTATAAAATTCAAAATTTTCAATTTCACAGAAATAAGCAAAAGTGTAGAGGTTTAAAGATAATTTCTTTAAAGAAGCTCATCATCATTTAAAGGTTTAAAGAAGCTCATCACCATTTAAAGGTTTAAAGAAGCTCATCATCATTTACGGAATTTTCCGTTTCCTTTGCTTTTTCTTTTGGGAATGCGTAAATTATAAGTTTAAGTATAAAATTCACAATTTTCAATTTCACAGAAATAAGCAAAAGTGTAGAAATCACGAGGTTTAAAGATTTGCTCATCATCATTTACGGAATTTCCCGTTTCCTTTGCTTTTCTTTTGGGAATGCGTAAATTATACGTTAACTTTTCTAGAATATCCTTCATTCAGCAAAATCTCGATTTTTAGAACTTTAAATAAATCCCAAGCTTTTATATACAGTACTGGACAATGAAATATCATATTTGAAAAACGATCGTCACTTTCGCGTGTCTGTAACTCCCTTGTCTTTGAGCTTAAACTATTAGTGTTATACATTTTCTGAAAGCTCTTTTCAAGGGCTACACAATAGTGATATTAATATTTAGAAATACGGTAAAGACAAGGGAGCTACAGACGCGCTAAAGTGACGATCTTTTTTTAAATATGATATTTCATTGTCCAGTAGTGTAGCTGCACTCGTAGTACTACAAATTGCCCAAAATATCAAAGGTGTTTGAAAAAAACTGTAAAAGTTGTTGCCGCGTTTTTTTCACTGTAACTCACTATCGTACTACGAGTGCAGCTATATAAAAAGCTTGGGATTTATTTAAAGTTCTAAAAATTGAGATTCATAAGCGCTGAACTTGTGTTTAACTAAGAGAATTGATAATTTTTTTTTCGTTAAAAGTTTTAAAATATTAATTTCGCTCATTGTTCATCACCACCTGAAGCAAGTTTTGCTAATTTGCTCAATGATTGATCTCAATTCTGAATCTCGATTCCTGCTTTCTGCTCCACAAAAATTTCCCATCAGACATTCTCACGCTTCCAAAATTTTCGAGACTGATTTGTGCCCACTTATGTCTTTCAACTGAAACTTTCTTGAAAGACAGAAAAAAAGTGGAAAGAAACTTGTTCACTGGTCAAGTGATGAAGGTGAGAATAACGGGTGGGAAAAGAATCAACAATAACCTCAAATGTGGAACCACCGAGACAAAAAAAGGGATGTCTTTCTTTCACTCAAAATCAGCTGACCCCAGCAACACCAATGAGTTTAGAGAAAAGGGGAAAAACGGGCTTTGTTTAGGGGGTGAGAAAATTGAAATGGGGATCGACAAATGATCGATGGAGTGTATATTTTTGGAGGTGATCATTTGAAAGAGGCTAGGGATTTATGGGTTAAGTTTTTTGCCCTGTACAAGAAAAAAACAAAACACAATATTCCTTACGAGTTTATGATCCAATTCCACTGTGAACATGTGAAAGTTTAACAAAAACTAGTCTCACTTAAAAATTCCCGTGAATTCTCTAAAAAGCTTCGTTTGAAATCACTGAACAAAGTTCATGTGTCGGAGTGCACGTGAAAGCGTGCGAGCTTTGTGCACAGAGAAATTAGCATAAAACCCACGTTGTTCTCGAAAATAAGCCGTCGATTCTCTGATTTTAAACACTTTCAACCCAAACACCAAAGGAAAGTTTATTTTTGTGTTAGAAAAGTACTCATATGAGAAGTCACAAGTTGGCTAACCCAAATTAGTGATGCTAAAATGTTGAAGGGGTTTTTTAAAACCAATTTTTTGGTTTTTTTTGGTGATACTAGATCTTCGTGTATCCTTTCCCACTTTCAAAATACTGTAGATATGAAGCTGTTGCTATTAATTGTGTACGTGAAATGTATGAGCTACAGTAGCTGTCCATTATCAGATCCTCATTTCACTTTTTCAACCTTTCATCACAACTCCAAAAACCACATATTTGAATTTGATTGATGGCCTTTATTACAAAAGACAAAAACTTGATGGCACAACCAGGCACAATGTGGGTTTTTGTGCGGGGATGATTCCCCGCGAATTGGCGCCCCTTTCACCAAAAGGGACACAAAGAGGGGGAAACCAAAGAAGTACCCACAAAAAAGACTCGGAGAAAAATCACAGACACTGTCTTTTTCTCCCGCTTTTTTGTGGGTCTCTCAGCCGCGTGCTGGGGTGGTTTGGAGAAGCAATTCACAAGGAGGTCTTTCGGAGGCGTTTTTTCGGTCACCTAATGGTATATACCATTTGAAGGGGGTACTCGGCGGTGCCAGGCTCTGTTGAAGGTGAATGGGTGGTGGATGAAGAGCTGGAGAAGTGGGGAACAAGGTTTGAGGGACCAACCCTTACTTGCACCAAACATAAACTGACAAGCTTATAGTATTTGCTAGTAATTCCTACCGTAATCCTTTTTCTTTTCACCGTAATTTAGCCCTTTTGACTCAAAATAAAAGGTTAGGTGTTACGGTAGCTATCGTAGATGGCAGCTAGGATGCAACATTTTTGTTTATTTAGTGCAACGATTTTTTAGTCAACTGCATTAAAACCACAGACACGTAGCAAATTGAGAAAGGCGTATGAAATGAGAAAAGAGTTGGGTTTCCGAGGAAAAAGCTTTTCAACTAAACCTAATCATACCAAAATGTACTTTTTGAATCACACAAAAACTCGAATAAACATAAACGACAAGAAAATTAAAGTAAAAGTAAATTTTTTTCGTTTAAAAACGATCAAAAACAGTCGAATAACGATAGGCTTCGATGGGCACTTGTTTATGCTGAGGCACAAAACCATCGGTGTGCATCGAGAAGGGACGAGGGATCCGACGGACGGGCACTATTGGATGCGGACCAAGCATTGGTGGTGGCATATGTTGAGTTGGAGGGAGATGATGCGGTAAATCGTGAATTGTTGTCAACGGGGCATTCTTTGGTCTCAACGATCTCGAGTAGTCGTTCCCTCTCGTTTCACCCATTGATCCACCACTTCTCACGCCACTGCTGCCCGCGCTACTCGTCGAAGCTGTGTTCAGCGAGGCTCGACTAAAATTCTTTCATAAGTTGTTGTTACAAAAACCTTCTTAGAAGCGTTTTCTTTTTAAAAACTGCATTGATAAATGTAAAAATAAAAATTCACCTGAACTTATCACTCATTCTATAGATTTCCCGTGGATTGCAAAAACCGATCGGACTTCCACGATTTGTAAAACGAAGCGAAGAATCAAATGCTAGAAGTATTTGATAATCAAGTACAAAAGAAAATTCAAACCTTGTGAATAAATTGGTGGCATTGGCAAATTTTCGGGAAGACTCATCGGTGAGAATTGAGATGGATATGGTGGAGGTGCATAGGCTAGACGAGGCATTCTAAAATATATTTTGCCCAAGAGCTGCGCAATAGCGTGATCAATTACGTATTTAGTGCAAGAGTGTGTGCCGGGCGAACGGTCAACACCAAATTCGTCGCGTTCGCAATCATGATGTCCGTCACTTGATCCAAGGTTTTACCGTAAACCTAAATTTTATAAGATACAGACAGAATTTTCATCCACTTTCACTTTATTAATCAATAACAGGCAAGGCTCACATCAATTCCATTGACTTCGAGAATTTCGTCGCCTTCATGGAGAAGATTTGTGGATGCGGCAAGACCGGAAGGGAGCAGTCGAGAGATGAAAATTGACGGCACCGGTGTGGGTCCCCAATTAGTGAGCCGTTCTGACAGACCTAAAACGCAAAACTTATTGGGCATCTTTGACTGTTTGTTCAAAATTTGTGACGAAAATCTCTCATAAACCGACCATCTCTAATGAAGAATCCAAGCGGAAGATTGGTGTGGAACTTGCAGAGTCTCACTCTGATCACTTCTGGTGGCAAGATGTCCGTGTCGATGATAGAAGAAACCTAAGACCAAAAAATTATTTGGATAATCAATACAAAAGCTAACCCGTCTGAAATCTTGGGGATTACTAATCGAGATTTGCCGCTTTTTGCGCATCACCGAGTTTCGGAGTCCGTAACCGAATCGTTCCTAAATTTAAGCTTGTTAGCATTCTAATTGGCCTATGCAATTTCGAATTTAAAATTGTTATCTAGTAAATTCCTAAAGTTATCTTAACGTATATTTTTTTTAAACTAAACCTCCAGAGACTCGGCTCGATTTTGTACAAGTAGACGTAATACTTTCGGTGAGTCGAATACCGCTTTTCGGAGATTCTAAAGTAAGCACGTTATAAAAAAATGTTATCTTGTACACATTTAAATATTTAAAGCTTACTTCATCGTTCGAAATAGGCAAATTTGATCCATCGGCAGTTGTGTAGGCAATATGTACTGTTTTGCGTTGCTCCTCGGTCAAACCATGCAGAAGAAAGATCAACTCGGTGAATTCTAAAAAGCTTGTAAATTTGAAAGGCGACTTGGAATTGAAACTGAAAGGTGGGTGTTATTTTTTTAAATGTATAAACAAGTAACCTGAGCATGTCGGGAAAGTGGTTCGATCGCTGACTTTGAGAGAGACCCGTCTGAACTCACTGCCGAATTTTGATTTTATCGTCACAAAGACTTCCTAAAAATGCAAGATTAAAACTGTCATTATGAAATATTTTCTTTATACTAAAATAAAAAGAGTAGAAACGGCTCAAATAAGAGTATGATTTAATGAGAATTAATTAAAAACTAAGAGCTTAAATGCAAAACTAAGAACTCTACGTTAAAATTTTAAAACCTTACCTCATCATAACTTGTATCCGTTGTAGAATTTGTGGAGCTTTTCGATCTGTAAGACTTCAGAGTGCAATAAGGCGATGATGGAGATGGAACCGATGATGTTTCTGGTGGAAATGGACAGCTCATCTAAAGTAAAAATATAAATAATCATATAAAAAATAGGAAAATGTTAAAATCAATAGATAATGCGATTATAGTTCCTAAATTGCTGACGATGGTGGGGGTGCTCTGTGTGAGGTAATCCCTCTTTTCATTTGCGAAAAGATCCTTAGTTGAACCTTGACTGGGGATCACGCTTATTACTCATGACCTCGATGTATGCCCAGATAGGCAATATAAATCTAAAATTAGGTACACTTGGAGTAAAAAGGTTCAAAAGATTCAATCAGATAGTCACAAAAAAATCGGTAAAGTTGGCCAGACCTGGACACTGACGAAATGAAAAAGAGAAAATTTCTATTTAAGAAAATTAAAGGCCTTTGAAAATATTCAGGCTAGTTAACTGAATAATTAAAAAGAAAGGTGTTAGCTTTTTTCTAGGTTTTTGAAATTTTCTCTTTATTTGATTTTCATTTTTTATTTTTTTTATCTAGTCAATTTTTAGTTCTTTTCAGAATTTTGCGCGTTTGCTCAAAGTAAACCTTGAAATTGTACTAAAACTTTGGTACCAAGTCTCATGCTAACATTAACAGAATATGCAAAAACTATAGCCACAAAAACTATAACCATAGCTATTCTATTCGAAAATACAAGCTTGTTCCAGGGTGCGCAAGGAACACAGGGCTAATATCATCGGGAAAAGAGAAAACAAGACCCCACAAGAGAAACAAAAAACGATGAGAATCATGAGAATGCGCGCATCTTTTTTGCTTTGATTTTTCCGAGGATGTGTAAGAAATTGGGATCCCATTGGTTGGAAACAAGTTGTACGAAAGAATCAATCAAGAGCAAACAGAAAGCTGAGCAAAACAATTAAGAATGAAGAAATGATAGTGAAGATTGGATATTAAAAATGGTGAAGAATCGATGATTTCTGCAATGATGATTGGAAAGATCTATTCGAAGATACAAGCTTGTTCCAGGAGCAAGGGACACATGGGCAGAGTGGACACTTGAGAGGATCCGGACCCGGATTGGTCTCTATTCCCGTTCATCCCAAAACCCAGCTCTCTCTTGGCAAATGATTTCAGTAAGAAAATCTCTTGGTGGTTTTGGTATTGGATTTCAGAGTGACTCAACGCAGTTACATTGGTTCAAAACGTCATTGACAAATGCAAATGGAGGTGCAAGATGTAGTAACCCATTAGAAGAGTCGAAAATGCTCAAATTTGATTTCAGATTTCAGAATGCTCAGATTTACAAATATTTGTGTAGTTCATGAAGTTAATAGAACAAGAACAGCATGATAAGCGGTCAAGACGGGCAATCAAATAAAGTTTGGGGTGCACAGGTAGAGAACAAATCGATATCATGGGATGGCACCAATGAAGAGAGGAAAAGAGAACAAATACACACCATACGAAAAAGGTGGATGGTTGTGAAAAAAAGGGGAAAATGGTGCGGGACAAGAGATGGGGGGAAGGGAGGCTGAAAAGGGCAACAGATTGAGGGTTGGGGGTCACCGGCCGTTCGTCACCTTTTCTATGTATAAGGAAAGAACCCCCAATTCACCTCCCCAATCGAGGGTAACCCTTTGTCTTGTAAAACCGTGGATTTAAGTGCTGCACTAGGTGGATAAGGTACATGGCTCTTACCATAAATTCTTGCATAAAGACTCAAAATTTTAAAGCATTTCAAGTGACTACGGTAAGAATGAATGCTAATACGCTCGCAAATGCATTTAGAATTTCTCTTCTTAAATTTGGACACTGGCTTTTATGGAAATTTTGCCATTAGAGAAGCCTGAATAACAATTAAACATTAAGCTATTTGTTTAGACTTTTAAACTTTGAACTCACCCGTTTAAAAAACATTTTCTCGAAGGTCAACCGCCTTTTCCAGCAATCGAAATTTGATTTAGAAAATCTAAATTTTTGAAATAACATGAAATAAGATTATAAAAAACAATAGGCAAGAAACCAAAAAGGAACAAAAACCAAACAAAGCCAAGTTAAGAACTTTTTTTGGAGAAATTACTATTGGAAAAACGTTCTCAAGCGATAAGCTAATGGCTTTTATTTTCAGAAACGAGTTAGAAATGATAAAAATAGGGGAAATATTGAATAGATCTTAAGAGAAAATGAATCAAGTGTGAAAAGGTGACTACAAGACAGCACAAAGGGTAAGCGCAAAAATTGGACTGCCATTAGCTTTTTCCGGGAAATTATATATTAAGAAATGGGAAATGAGGAAAAGAGATAGTATGTGAATTACAATCAATCAAAGTGAATTACAATCAATTACATGGTGACAATTAGAAGAAAGGGGGGGGGGGATTGTTTGGTGTTTCCGGATGTACTTTATGCTCGAGAATTGAAACACACCGTTTCTGGTGCAGTATAGTTTTAGTTTCCGATGTCTGTTATCATAATCGCGTTTTTTCGATAACAGCATGTTTTACGGTAGATGATTAAAGCATTAAAGGATTTCTATGGTAAATAAAATTCAAATACCGCATTCTCTCTAGTAATAGTGCACTCTTTAATAGTATTGCGGTCCAGAAGGGGGTTGAAAAAATAGTAGTGCACCCACGAAAATTTCAATTTCTGGTGCTTCTTTTTCATCTAAACTTTTTTGACTTTATGTTTTGTGACTTTGACTTTGTGACATTCTAAAGCTATTCAAGCAAGCAAAAGTAAGGCTTTTTTTATTCATTTATTAACTATTCTTCACATGAAAAAGTTAGCAAAAAATCTAAAATTGTTGTGCAAAAGGCAAAAACATCTTTTTTTTGTTTGTCAACACACAAATTGTCAACTCGCCGGCCCACAACTGTATGTCAAAAGGAGTCAAAGGAGTACGTGAAAGAGTTGCAAGAATTTTTGGAACAAATCTTATATCTGTCTTACTTTGGTAAATGATAAAACTCTTTAATAGTAGTGCACTCTCTAATAGTATTGCGGTCCAGAAGGGGGTTGAAAAAATAGTAGTGCACCCACGAAAATTTCAATTTCTGGTGCTTCTTTTTCATCTAAACTTTTTTGACTTTATGTTTTGTGACTTTGACTTTGTGACATTCTAAAGCTATTCAAGCAAGCAAAAGTAAGGCTTTTTTTATTCATTTATTAACTATTCTTCACATGAAAAAGTTAGCAAAAAATCTAAAATTGTTGTGCAAAAGGCAAAAACATCTTTTTTTTGTTTGTCAACACACAAATTGTCAACTCGCCGGCCCACAACTGTATGTCAAAAGGAGTCAAAGGAGTACGTGAAAGAGTTGCAAGAATTTTTGGAACAAATCTTATATCTGTCTTACTTTGGTAAATGATAAAACTCTTTAATAGTAGTGCACTCTCTAATAGTATTGCGGTCCAGAAGGGGGTTGAAAAAATAGTAGTGCACCCACGAAAATTTCAATTTCTGGTGCTTCTTTTTCATCTAAACTTTTTTGACTTTATGTTTATGTGACATTTCTAAAGCTATTCAAGCAAGCAAAAGTAAGGCTTTTTTTATTCATTTATTAACTATTCTTCACATGAAAACGTTAGCAAAAAATCTAAAATTGTTGTGAAAAAGGGCAAAAACATCTTTTTGTTGTTTGTCAAAACACAAATTGTCAACTCGCCGGCCCACAACTGTATGTCAAAAGGAGTCAAAGGAGTACGTGAAAGAGTTGCAAGAATTTTTGGAACTTACTTTGGTAAATGATAAAACTCTTTAATAGTAGTGCACTCTCTAATAGTATTGCGGTCCAGGAGGGGGTTGAAAAAATAGTAGCGCGCACTACTATTAGAGAGAATACGGTATTCAATAGCTTTAAGGTCATTTCGCAAAAAAATAAATTCCCTTTGATATGAATTCGATTTTTCAGAGGCAATCCCGATACAGTTGTAAAAGTTTTCCAATTTTCTTTTCCCATTCATTTTTTTTTCTATGTATTGTCCTTGAATTTTTCCTTTCTTTATTTTTTTCTCCAATAAATTTCTCCTTCTTCGCAGGGACAAAAGATTGAGGAAAAAGGGGCATTCGACTTGTTTGCATAATTCAAATGAGGGTATATTTTTGAAAAGAAAAGAGTAATGGAGAGCTTTTGCAAAAAGAAAACAGAGTTTGATCTTGAAGAAAGCAAAAATTTAGAGATTCAGTCCAGCTATTTAGGTCAATTGTTAATTTAAAATGAAAAATACAGTGGTCCACAAAAGTATTGTCCCATTGCCATCCAAAAGTTTCTTTCGTACGAAAAACTGACAAAAAAACGATATTCCCAAAAAGTGTAGGGTATTTTGCTTACCCATAATACTCTACTCTTCAAGACTATAAGATTCATCCGTACAGATTGCATAAAAATTAAAGTATAAAACAAAAACAATAAGTTACTTAACAAATAGCTCCACAAAAGTAATGTCCCATTTGCAAAGAAATAACAATTTTTGTCAGAAAATTAATATTTGATTGGTCCTCCTTTTGCTTTGATCGCTTCATTGAGTCGATCCGGCATTGTTTTTGTTTGATACTTTATTTTTATACAATGTATACGGATGAATCTTATAATCTTGAAAAGTAGAGTATTATGGGTAAGCAAAATACCCTACACTTTTTGGGAATATCGTTTTTTTTGTAAGATTTTTGTACGAAAGAAACTTTTGGATGGCAATGGGACAATACTTTTGTGGACCACTGTACTTAAATTAACTATAAATCAAAAACGATTATGGTAGCTTTTTCTTTAGGGAATCTTTTAGAAAACTTTATCAAGATATACTTTCTTATAACTTTTTAAATAAAATTAAAATAGGTATAGTAATTTTGCTATAAAATTGTATTGCTTGCAAGTTTGTAGAGAATTAAGAATTTAAAGCTAAAGATTAAGCTTTAGAAATTAAGAATTTCTGTTTATAAATTTAGTTTGAAAAAGAAATATTAAAAGAAATATCAAAAGAAATAACTCGTTTAGAAAGTGATGCTCATTGGGATTCAACACGCGAGCGAGCTCAATCGAAAAGAAAGCGAAAAGGAAAGAAATGGTTGTGAATTGATCATAAATTCTGTGTCAACGGTCCCTCGTCGATGAAATTTGTCTCCTTTTCGCTCTTTTCAGCCAATCAGTCATCGGATACAGTTGAGATGATCGTTTGAGAGAAACGATGTGCAAAAAGAGGGCCTGTTGCTTTCAAATAAACTATTAGTGATTTGTGTGTAAACTGTGATTGAATCGATCGATTTGAAGCTATTGTTCGACCAATTTTTGCGTCAAATGATAAAAGATCATACCAATGTCAAATTATCGTAATCAAACTTTTCCCCACAGTTTATAAGTTCTCATAGAAAAAGCTGCTTTTACTGATGTCGCTTACAATATTGTAATCTAGTGATTTACATACAAATCACCGTAAACAATCAATTTAGACTCTTGAACACCAATCCTTTAGTTAACTCCCTCTGGAGTAAGGAACATCAAGTGAGTCATGGTGTAATGGTTAGAACAGTTGTCTGGTAAGCGAAAGGTTGTAGGTTCGAGTCCCGACAGGACACAAGTTCTTGATCTGCAGTAGTTCCAGCTCTTTCATTTTGATAGAGGTGACCGTAATCCTTTAATATAGACCATACAAATTACCGTAAACAATCAATTTAGACTCTTGAGCGCCAATCCTTTAGTTAACTCCCTCTGGAGTAAGGGATATCAAGTGCGTCGTGGTGCAATGGTTAGCAGTTGTCTGGTAAGCGAAAGGTTGTGGGTGGGTTCGTTTGGGTTTGTTTCCGGCAACACACAAGTTCTTGATCTACAGTAGTTCCAGATCTTTCATTTTGATATAGATTACCGTAATCCTTTAATATAGACCAGCGGTCATACTTTGATAAATATTTATTGAAATTTCAATATGTTGTTGAGCAAAAAAGAATATTCATTGTGAAAATCTTTAAAACAAAGTTTAAAGGTTTAAAACAAAGTTTAAAGGTTTAAAACAAAGTTTAAAACTTTAAAACAAAGTTTAAAACTTTAAAACAAAGTTTAAAACTTTAAAACAACTTTAAGATCAAGATTCATCATTTTAATTTGAGCTGTTTATTTTTTTAAAAATAGAAAAAAATGAAAGAAACAAAAAATTTCAAGCTCATAACCGGATGAGTTCACAAAAAACTACTGACTTTTTTATTCGACTAGTTTAAAGACTTTGTGCAAAATCACTTATAAAAACTTATAAATAAAACAAAATAAATAAATAAATAATAAGAAAACGGCTCTTGCGGGTTTTTTTGAAAGGGTCATCACGCTTTCAAGGCCTATAACTTTGTCCAGAGATAAGATTTTTGTTAACTTTTTATATCATTGTACAGAGAACATTTCAGGCTTTCAAATGATACCAAATAGAGCTTGATTGGATAATCGAGTCAAAGAAAATCAGAGCCAACTCTGAACAAATGAGGCCTATCCGACTCCGGTGACGTTTCACCTGTTTGCATGAGAATGAAAAATCCACTCAAGCTCTATTTGGTATCATTTGAAAGCCTGAAATCTCTTCTGTACAATGATATCAAAAAGTTAACAAAAATCTTATCTCTGGACAAAGTTATAGGCCGTGAAAGCGTGATGACCCTTTCAAAAAAACCCGAAAACTACGCAAGAGCCAAGAAATCCTTTCCTAAAACCTATTTATATTCCTCATCATTCACCGAAATATTCCCTCGATCATCCACCGAGCATTTCCAGATCAATTTCTCTAATTTGTGTCCCCATTCAGCGTGTGAGTCGTCTCGGTTATAGAATTTCGTCTGCAGTTGCTTTTTCAGCAATCCGCCCGGACCCTAGAAATTTGTGTTTAATTGATTCTATGTTTGATCTTAATTACGCTTATTGTTTGCTAAAAAATCTTTAATGCAAAAAAAAAACACTATACCCGACACTCATTTGTTTTTTTTTTGATTCAAATTTTCATTTAGCTTTTTCTCACTTGTAAATGTAAATTGATATTGTGTCTGCTTCCTTTCCCAGTTGCATCAATTCCAGTTGTATTCCATTCAGCAACATATTGTCCACTTTTTGGATCTTCTGCCAAAAGGGCAAGATCAGAGCCGGCCAGATGTAATGATCTTAATGAAAACTTAATGAAAACAAATCTCATGTCATCTCAAGATCAAAAATGAACAAAAGAACGTACTGAAACATTCGATTGGAAACACTGTACTCTAATTTGTGATAAGAGTTTATTCCTCTTAAAACAAATCGTGGGGATGGGACAAATGCGACCTTTCTTGCGCACCTGGACATTTGCGCACCTTTTTTTTGCTGGAAAAGGCCTTAGGAAAGGTCGTAGAGCTTCAAAAATGGTTGATAGAAGGGAATCGTATGCGTAGATTCCGAATTTCGACAAATCAGACCTCGCCGACACGTCAAATTTGGGCTAAAAGGCAAAAACTACGCAACTTAACGCTTTTCCGCAGTATATGGAAATATTTTCGAAGCTCTACGGCCTTGCCTAAGGCCTTTTCCAGCAAAAAAAAGGTGCGCAAGTGTCCAGGTGCGCAAAAAAAAGGTCGCATTTGTCCCACCCCCCAAATCATTCAAATCATATTTTCTAAAAGGTGCTCGTTAGCAAAATCATTTCAAAGCGCGCTTTTCTTTTCTTATTTTTGAAAGTTTTACTTCTTTTGTATCTTCTTTTGTTTTAATTCTTTTTTTCTTTTCTATTCTCATCGGAATTTTATAGGTTTAAACAAAAATCTATTTTTAGAAACAACAACAAACAAGAAGATGATCAACCAAAGAAGAAAAAGATGAAAGTCTTAAAAAAGTTATGAGTAAAAGTCTACTTTCAATAAAATTTTATCGATTCATTGAGCTGTTACTCATTTTCTATACTATGCTTTTCGAAATTATTTAAAGATAAAATATCAAATCCTGTTTGCAAAAAAAATAGAGACAAAAAGCAATGGTTACACTCCATTTTGACTTTTAAAAATGAAAATAACTTTCTTCTTTATGAACTGCGAGGTTACGGTAGTTTAGCACTTTTTAGAAAACATGATTTGAGAGGAGCACACTCTATTTGTGATTACGCGATCTTCTAATCTCTTTTGAGCTGCTCAATCAGTGTTTTGGAGTTTAATTTCAAACTCACAAGAACTCGTGTGGCGGCCGGGCAGTCAGCTGTATTTTGTATCGAGCATTCGACGCAAATTTCAGCGTTCTCGTGCCTCCATCGAATCGCTCTCCGTCCACTTTGAACGCTATCGGATCTCCGTTTTCAGCATTTCTGAACATTTCTGAAGTCTAAAATTCCTTGGCTTAATCCTGTTGAATGCAAAAATTACAACAAATCTAGATTTATTTTTTTTGTTTTTTGTTTCTGCATTGCGCTCAAAAAAGGGATCTCATTGGAAGAAAAAAGACGCCGTGATGCGTAAACGAAAAATCTAATAATGCAAATCCCGTGGTTGAAAAAAGAGCAAATCTCTTCTATTTTGAATCTCTTCTATTTTGACTTCTATCTTCATATTTAAACTTTTCAAGTAAAACTAGAAAAACAGATGGATGATCGAATTTCAGTAAACGTCAAGCACAAAAATTCCCTTGAGAATTTTCTCGTTTTGAGGGAGAAGAGGGGTAATTTCGAGAATCCTCCAAAAAAAAACTTGGATCCCAAAATGGGAACAAATCTCGCGAACAACTGATCCAAACAACTGCGTCATTTCTCATTCAAAATGGGTTTTTTTGGGATTTAAAGAATTGGTGATTTGATTGTTTTTAAAACTAAAATAGATCCAAAGTTTTCTTATTTTAGACCCGAATCTGCAATTAGGTGAGACCGATATAAGTGGCAGAAGCTCCGAAAAAAGCTCTGCTTTGACTAGTCTGACTGATGGACAGGTAAGTTTGACTTCAATACTGAAATCTCTAAAAATCCTCAATTTTAGTGCCCAATTCTTGTAAAATCTGCAAAAATCACAATCCAAAAGTTTTCAAATTTCCAGTCATTTTTCAAGTTATGAAGAATTCAGCGAAAATTCACCTGATCGAGATGTCGAGATGAAATCCAGCCGGCCCAGGCATTGATTATGGGTAAGGATGAAAAAGGAGAAGGGGAAGAGCCGACTCAAAAAAGACCTCACCGGGAGTGGAGGCAAGGGAAAGGCGAGAGGAAAGGATTCAAAGGCAGGAGGGGACTGAAGGAGAAGGGGCTCCCCGAGGACAGAATGCTCTCGCCTCGACTGGGAAGGGGAGGGGCCCGGAAAGGGGAGAAGGGGCCCCCCTCACAAAGCGCCCCATCCAGAAAACCCCGTCGCGAAGTTTTGCCCGTTTAGCATGTGTGTCGAGTAGGTGAAGAGAAATTGCCCTTCTCAACAGACGTGGTGACACATTCAAAAGCAATACCGGAGAAGTACCCAACAAATAGCTCGGGTTTAGCCCGGTAAAGTTGTCGTTTTAAATCAAACCTTATTTTGTTTAGGTTGAGTATCTAATTTTTGCTTTCAGAATATTCCTGACAAGAACGTGAATGCTTTGTGTGTAGTTCTTTTCCCTCAATAACCTAGCTTCCCATCGAACTTTGTTGAACCGTGTGAATTTTGTAATCCAAGCGAGGGGAAGGATTACATCAACTTTTAACCCCGAATATTTACGAGAAATTTATCGATGTTTGAGCGATGGATTGGATGAGGCCATTTTCATGTCAAATTGCTTTTTTCGGGAGGAGAGAAGCCCCCTGAAAGCATTTATGGCCTCTGACGGGCATCAGCGAGAGTAGAAAAGGATCTGCCGATTCATTATTTATTCGGCTCGGTTGCACAATCTTTGTCTCAAATTTGTGTAAACCAAAAAAAAACATTCTGGCTAGATAAAGTATTTTTGTTGAGCTTACGAAATTTTTTAGAATATTAAGACAATTCTGCTATTTATGCCTTTCACTTAAAGTTCTATCATCTTTAATGACCACCGTAACAAAAAATCAACAACGTTAAAGTCCAACAACTTATCTTGAGTAAATTTTGTGCACTCTTGATAAAACAAAAATAACAATAAGCACGTAACTAGAAATTTCAATGTGTTTAGTCGAAATCAACGACCACCTCTTGTTTCATCGAAGCATCATCGAATTCGTCTTTTACGGAGCTCTCGCGTTTCGGTTTCCCATTAACCATGAAATTGGAGCCGCTTAACGTCTGAAGAAGAACGTGAAACGATTAAGAATTAAAAACGTACCTTTTTGTCTTTCGTTTTCTTCTCCAACGCTTTGCTCACCACTTTTTGGCGGTCCGAAACAGCGTTAAACAATTGGACAACTCCTCTAAAACATATAAAAATAAAACAAGCATTAATTGTAAAGGCGTCGAATTTATAACTACTATATAATTCTACTAGACCAAAAATGTAAGCAAGAAAACTAACTGTGTGGCAATTCTCTTCAATAATCGTTCCTTTTCTTTGTCCTTGATGATGTCGGGTTTCTTCATTCCCCATATGTCACGTTCTCGCTTCTCAGAAAGTTTCACCATCGTTTCGCGATGTGTTAATTTCTTCAGTTTCTTCTAAAATAAAACGAATTGATAGATAAATTAGAGAAATTACAAACAATGCACGTGATTAAGAAAGCACCTTTCGTTGCAGATTTTTCTTGGGCCTTGGTGCATCCTCGAATGTTACCGTCTCTTCGGGAGCTGTTGAAACAATCTAAAATTCTAATGTAAAGAAATGTGTCAAACTGGCTTAATTTTAATGCGCTTAAAAGCAAAAAATCATTACTCCAACTTCGTAAATAGTTAGCATTAGTTTTAAGCTTAGTAATTAATGCTTTGATTTTGGAAGTATTAGGCTGGTCGATAGGTTCATAGAATTTTTTATCAACTTTTAAAGTGTAATTTCTCAAAAATTCCACCATCAATCTTTCTGAAAGTTTTACAGTAATTTTTAATAAAGGTGAAAGGCTTTTTGCCAAAAGATGAGGTTTTCTTTCCCGTATAACTTTCTATAAAAATCGAAAATAATGTTAACGAAAATAAAGTTCTCAACGTTAACTTGATCTCAATCTTCTCACCACTAAAACCTCATAAAAAATTAAACGGCCACCACAAAACCATGTCAAAATTTTATTTAACCACATACTTTGGATAAAGAAGTCCATTTAAAGATTTTGCTTTTTTGAGTTTTCCATTTTTACACTGACAATTCAAAAAAGGTGCGTTTTTTAAAACTAAAGCTTTATATGAAAAACGGTTCCACCAAAAAAAATTTCCAGTTTTGTTTAATTCATTTTGTTTTTATCTTTTTATCTAAAAACTGGACTATAGAAAATTCGATTGAAGACAGCTTCCTCAAAAGGCGGCAGGAACCAATCAACTAATGAAATCTTCGAAACTAGCCGTATGATTTGTCTCATATTTTGGCAAAAACTTTTTCAACGATAGGTATATTTGCTGCAAAATTTTTAGAAAAATTGATGGTGGGCTTTTTGAAAAATTACACTCTAAAAGTTGATAAAAAATTCTATGAACTTATCGGTCAGCCTAATAGTTTGAAAAATGTTAAAATAGAATCAGTATTTCCATTAAGCATTAAAATTTAAAGACAGAAAATGGGTAATGCTTCGAAATACCTACGGAAAGATTTCAAGTTTTATTTCAGTACTTTGGTGGTTTACACTTTTATCCTAGCTTAGTTGGATCTAATGTTTTGAGTAGCTGTATTGATACATTTTATCTGTTCCAGGGTAATCAAATATGCTTAATGGATTAGTGACTATTTTAGCAAGTTTTTGGCAATTCTAGCCTAATCTCATGTATTTTAACCACCGAACACTACCTCAAAGCTGATTACACTTGAAAATTAAATAAAAGCGGCAATATGAAACTTGAAACATGTCGTAAATGCTCTAAAAGTATAAGCCTATTTGATTATCCTAGAATAGGTAAATAAAACGTATCAATACAACCATTCAAAACGTTAGATCCAACTAAGCCAGGATAAAGGTAAAAGGATAAAAGTTGTCCCTCCCAACCAAAGTACCTTTATTTCTCACCAAATAAACCAAAAAATGACCTGATTTGAAGGCGATGCTTCTTCGTCATCTTTCTCTAATAAACTTTCCGGCTCGCTTTCGTCGGATCCCTCGTAGATCTCGATTTTGTCTGGCATTCCTGAAAATGAAAACATGAAAATGTTTAAATGGGTGAAAACGTAAATATCAAAACAGGAAAGCTATGATTGGGATTTTGGCGAACATGCGTTAAATTTTAGTAGTCGCAGCGTGACAAACCGCTTTAATCTCGAGATGAAATGGGTACTTGAACTGGGAAATGTCATTTGGAAGAAGCATTCAAAATTTTAAGAATGCTAGAACTGATACATGCGATAAATACTCTAATAGAAGCCCCCCTATAGGAGCGTCGCGTAGTCTAAGTTTAGATTAAAAGAACTGGGGTAGGCTAATTTCCGCAATTTTTTTTGAGCAAGAGGGTCATTTGCGCAACTCGCCATAACTTTCTTCTAAGTAGACCAATCTTTATGGTTTTGGTTTAATTTTAATTTTGTTGCACTTATTGAGATCTACAAAATGAAACCAAAATCATAAAGATTGTGCCACTTAGAAAAAGTTATGGCGAGTTGCGCAAAAAGCCTAGTTGCGCAAATGACCCTGTTGCACAAATAAAATGCGGAAATTAGCCTACCCCAAGAACCGCTCATATCTCGGCGCTCAGACATTTGTTTTTTTGTAGTAATTGCCAGTAGTTGCCAAAATTCAAAATTTCAAAATTTCAAAGCACTCTGAAAGGTAAAGCTAGAAATAGTTTTCCAACTTCTGTCTTGTTTGTCTTTTTTACTTCATTTTATGCCGAAATTGTGATCGGTTACGGTAGTTGTAGTGTCATTTTATTAATCATTTATCGTACTTTTGCACAAAGGTCTCTCCCGAGATCATTAGCTAACCTCATCGGATGTTTTTTTTTAATTGCACTTTTGTTGTTGTTTGATTCTTTTTATGAATTTTAACACAATCTTTTATTTTAGACACCGCAACGATGCAAGCCGGAACACGAATACTATTTGGCTCGTTGACAAGTAAGCATTGTTTTTGTTTTGGTTTTGTCGAAGCTTTTTTAGGAAGTCATTTATTTCGAACTCGGCCTTTGTTTACGCGATGTATAGCACCCAATCATGTGATGCTCTCGAGGAGAAGGTATTATTGATTGGAAATCTTATGCAATATTTTTAAAAGTTGCCTACTTAAACGTTAAAAAACAGTTCAAATATCGCATTTTATTTTTGTTTTTTTAGAGACTACTCTCAAGAAACACCAAAGCTGGCACCCGAAGATCGTGGAAAATACAAGCTAGCCACCGTTCCTAATGCTATTTGTATAGCAAGGTTTGATTTAAGTTTTACAGGAGCTGATTAAAACAGCCCCGGCCAAAATAATGCGCTTGCGGTTAAGTTTATTTGTGTTTCTTATTTTCATTGGATGTAGAAAAAAAATTAGCTATTTGCTGAATTTTTTGGAGCCGTTTAGAACAAATCTGTAAAGAGAAAATGCCAATAAACGAAAAAGGGTTCAAAAAGAGGCTATCTGAGCTTTTCCCGGCACCAATTCTGTTTTAAGTGATCCCAAAGTGTAGATAATTTTCTTCTGCATCCAATAAGAAACACAGAAACTTAATTGTGGAAGGGCTATTTTTGCCGTGACGCTGTTTGTCCACGGCGCTGTTCTGATCAGTTCCCAGTTTTACACTTATTATTACTTTAAGCTGATTACGCAAAAAATAAACAAAATAGCTTAAATGCGTATATCTAGCATTACTAGTTTCATACTTTTAAATTTAGAATAGCAAGCACTCCAGTGATTGGCTACTTGATAGTCGCACACGAATTTTCTCCAGCATTTGCACTATTCGTTGTTGCTGGAGCGAGTGATTTGGTAAGACTTGGTTAGGCGATAATATTCTTGGAATTTAGTGTTTTTGCTTGGCATATTTAGTATATTTAATATTTCAGTTAGACGGTTATATTGCGAGGAATGTGCCTGGCCAAAAGTCTCTTCTCGGGTCGGTGCTGGATCCAGTAGCGGACAAATTTTTAATCTCCACTATGTTCATTACCTTGTCGATATCGCACACATTACCTGGTAAATTTGATTGAATTTTTATTATTATATTTTTAAAAACTGATTAACGTGCTATCATCAAGTATAAACACATTTTTAAAAATTTTGTTTTTAGTGTCGTTGACAGCAGTTGTTCTTCTTCGCGATTTTTGCTTGATCACCGGAGGATTCTACAAACGATATCGCACGATGGAGCCCCCTTATTCTTTGGACCGGTTGGTTCATTAGTTTTTTAATATTTTTAAATTACGATTTCTTAGTTAGTAATTCAACCACTAACAAGTATCGAATTTAGATTCTTTAATCCATCCGTTTCATCGATGCAAATTGTGCCAACCCTGATGAGCAAGGTTTAAAAATTTTTAAAAATATACTTTTTAACTTTAGATTAACACCGTTTTACAATTAACTGTCGTGGCAACGGCGCTTGCTTCAACAGTTTTCGAATGGGGTGCGAGTGCACAAGATGGATTGCTTGCGCTATGGTATTGTTTTCAAAAAGTTTTGAAAGAAGATATGTATTTTTTAAATCACAATAAAATCTATAATATTTTATGCATTGAGCACGTGTGGGTGAAAGGTTAAAAATTTTTTAAAAAAAAAAAAAAGAAGAAAGGAAAACCCCCACCCAAAAAAAACCCCCCCCCCCCCCTTTTTTTTTTTTTAAAGAGGAAAAAAAAAAAAAAAGGAAAAGAAAGGGGGGTTTGAAATAATAAAAAAAAAAAAAAAAAAAAACCCCCCACCCCCACCAACACCCACACAAAAAAAAAAAAAAAAAAAATAAAAAAAAAAAAAAAAAAAAGGAAAGGCAAAAAAAAAAAAAAAAAAAAAAAAAAAAAAAAAAAAAAAAGGAAAAGGAAAAAGAAAAAAAAAAAAAAAAAAAAAAAAAAAAAAAAAAAAAAAAAAAAAAAAAAAAAAAAAAAAAAAAAAATATAGGAAGCTTTATGCTTATCAATTTTTTTTACTTATTTGTTCATTTTAGTTGGGCAACCGGATTCACAACGGTTTACTCTGGACTTCAATACGCCACCGGGAGAGCCTTCAAGAAAGTATAACGATCTACTTCTTTTGTCAAAGATACTTCAAGATATTGTCAGTTTTTGGTCTTCTAGATTTTACGATGTTTAACCCAATGTTTAACGGGTTTTTGTTGAATTTGTGCTTTTCGTTTTAGATTTTGTGATGTAAATAATATAGGTTAGTTTAAGTACATAAAATTTGTAAAATTCAAGCATACGGCAACAGCATGACAAGATTTAGAAACAAACTGGTTTATTTTGTCGACCTATTTGAGCCAATTTGTAGATGCGATTTCCGCCATTTCTCGTGTATGTGCACACGACACTACAGTAGCCCTTTATTTTTTTATTACAAATGAGAGCAATATTTACCGAATACTTGATCAATTCGGCGAACTCTTGAGAAAGTTCAGTTCTTTCTGCCTCTTGTTCGTCGAATTTTAAAATAGTCATCAAGGGCTTTAGGGAAGGGGAGGGCAAGAGGTACGGGGCACTTTTTAGATTTCAAATTTGCCCTTTTTTAAGACAGATTTTTTTATTTTTGATAAAATCGTTGTTTCAGCGTAGAACTTTTAAGAAGTGTTAAATATATCCTGTCAATTGGCAAAATCAAAAGCATTGCTGTAACCCGGACTAGGCTAGTCTAGTTGCCCATGTAATATGTATGCAAATTGAGTGATTAATTCAAATTTAATCAAACAAGATGTATAAAACGATCATCTATGCAAGAATTTGTTATCGAAACCCAATGTGACACTTCATATGGATTTTTTTTATATTCTCCAAGGTCAAGATGTGACTGGATGTATCCTTTATTTGAGATCATTTGATTAACAAGGAGCGATTGACGTAAATCCCCCACCCCAAAAAAACATCAAATATCGCGGAATTCCACACAATCAGCATGAGCACATTTAGGGTACTTCTCGTATTTTGATGATGATCCGCCTTTTTTTCGATTTTCTTTTCCTTTTCCCTTTTTTCCCGGAAAATGATCGCTTATTTGGGGAATCGCTGACAGTCAATTTTTAGAGAACATCAGAATTCCCAAAAAAAATCTAATTCGCTCATCGTTTAGGAAATCTTTTAAGGTGTTGGTGAACGAAAGCGGAAGTTTTTGAGGGGATTTGGGGAACAAAATTTTTTTTTTTGATTGGATGAGATGAGACAACGTGTTGGCGAATGAGTACTCATCAAACTATCTTCTAATTTCTTGAAAAGAAAAGTTTTTTAAATATTAGAAAAATCTTGTTACTTCCAAGAGTTGTACATCGGTAAATGGTCTTCGGAAAAAAGTTTTTTGAGTTTTCTCTTGAGCTTTCAATCTCTCGCTCTTTAGCTTTGTGAAACTTTGATCAGTAGTCAGTAACTGTACTTTGTGCTCACATTGAAACGCATTTCTTTTGGCGTACTCAAGTTTTTTTATTTGGGCCACGCATGTTATTGCACTAATTTCCAGAGAATCTCCAAACTCAACCTATTCTTTGTCTGAAGTACTTTGAACTAGACCTGGGAATTTTCGGTGTGAATGTCATCGAAAGTCATTGATTGTCACCGTCAATAGGTGTCACCGTCAATAGGTGTCACCGTCAATAGGTGTCACCGTCAATAGGTGTCACCGTCAATAGGTGTCACCGTCAATAGGTGTCACCGTCAATAGGTGTCACCGTCAATAGGTGTCACCGTCAATAGGTGCCCAACGGAAAAATGCAATATCTTGGCCAATTTCACTTCGATCTTTTTGATTTTGATATCAATGACGCAAAATTTAATTTTCTATCAATTGAAATCAAAGACAAAAAGATTGGAGTGAAATTGACCGAGATATTGCATTTTTCCGTTGGACACCTATTGACATTCAAAATTCCCAGGTCTACTTTGAACCAAAAAAAATGAAAAAACACGTCTAGTGCACTGAATTCTTGGTAACCTTTTTGATGTCAAAAAAAGATAAAGAATTCGTTTTACTAGAAAGATCGTGCTTACCACTTTTAAGCACAATTTCGAAATGTATGCCAAAATTACCTAGAAAAAGTTATGGCTCAAAACTTGCAAAAACATTTTCACCAACTCTTTGCACTTTTTAAAATCTTTAAAATCCGAACCTTTGATTTTCAATCTTAAACCCAATTTCTGGCTTCGATAAAGGAGAGAAAACAAAAAGGTGTTAAAAAAGAAATTGCATGGGTGAAAAATTTGCGGCCAAAATTTTTCTCTACTGTATTTCTCTTTCTCTCTCTCTTTCTCTCTCTTTCTCTTTCTCTCTCTTTCTCTTTCTCTCTCTTTCTCTTTCTCTCTCTTTTTTTCTTTTAAAAATATCTCATGGGCGAAGTTCGGCGAATTTCCCATGTGAAACGGCTCTTTTTGGTGAAAGTCGTTTGTGCATGTATAAATGAGAAAAGAGAAAATGATTGTGGCGAGCGTTCAACCGAGATACACAAATCTCAATCATCATCGGGAAACTAATCCATTCCATTTCTCGAAACACCCACACCAAGGCGGTGACTATTTTTGGGTGCCTGATGAGTGCTAAATGCCTGAGAGCAAGAGCTCATTGCTAACTATTCTTTCACTGTACTTTAAAGACAATTGAATATTATCATGTAAATTCTCTAACTTTTCTATTAAACAGGACTCATTTTTGGCCTCGTTCTTGTAGTCCTACTTGGCTTTGTAACTAATTTCAAACTTATGATCTAATAGAAAATTTCTTTTGATTATTGATTGCTTTTTTTTTCACACGCTTACTTCAATAAGCTCGATTTTGTTCAACTATAGTTCAAAGTGAACAACTTGCTAGCATATTACTCTAGTAGTTGGTTCAAATTCAAAAAATTTCTTTTAAAACAGATACTTTGTTATTCTTTGCTTTGATGTTAATGCAACTTTTACATTATATTTTCTACTACTCCGTTTCGTAGTAGAAAATTGGTTTTGCTTTGATTTGTTTGAATTTGAACACTGGTTAAACAAGATTATTCAACTAGACAATAGCAAATGTTAGAAAGCATGATAAAATAAAGAAATTAATGCCAAAGAATCTTCAGCGGGGATCGAACCCTCGACCTTCCGCTTACCCTGCTAATGCTCTACCACTGAGCTATAGAGACCTTCTTGAGCGAAGAAGAAATAGGAAAGACAAGGCAGAAGAGCCGGAAATACTCGGTTTAAGTTTAAATTTAATTTTCATCTATTTGTGAGTTTCTTTTCAAAAAACAAAACCTGACTCCACGCAATTGAGCGAATTCATTTCGCGATTTTGTTTTCAGATATTTCAAAACCATAAAATTAACCTCCCTCATCCTTTAAAATGAGCTCTCTTTCAACAAAGATCACCATCAACAATCTCCTCTTTTCCCAATTTCATTTTTTGATTCCTTTTCGTGGAAATGATCACACCAAAAAGACGACCACAAAACGGCTCTTTATAAAAAAGGAGAATTTCTTTTAAAACCCGATAATTTTCTCATCTTTTTCCATCGAAATTTCCCCATCTTTAGAGAGCAATGAAAATTCTCAAAATTTTCCATATTTGCGCACAGAAATTCGCCAAATTTCGCTTGAGCCAAGTTTTTTGTATCTCATTAATCTGATTTTAAAAGAATTTTTCAAATCTACCTCTTTAAATCGGTTTGATCTTGAAAGTTAACTTGAAACGATTCTCTTTGAACGAGACCGGCGCTCAGTTTTTCAAACTCACACCCTCTGAAGAAGAAGTACTTAAAGAAGAAGCTAAAGATTCAAACTTCTAAATTTTTTTGGTAGCTTAGTGATTTCTATAGTGCACAGAGAACTTTCTCATTTGTCAATGACTCAAAATCCTGATCTTTTCCCTCTTTCTTCATCAAGCTAATTCTTATTCAGCAACTTTTCTGAGCTATTGATATTTTGAGTAAACTATTTCACATTCTTACAATCTTTCGTTTTTATTTTATTTATTCTTTTCAGATCTATGCGGTTTACACTCGTTTTTCTCATTTCTTTTCTTTTTCTATTGTCATTTGCCGAGGCAAGAAGGATGACGTATCCGGATGAAGATAATTTGATGTAAGTAAAGAAAATGAATAAATGGAATTGTAGATTATTTGTTTATTCTTCTAGCAAAAAAAAAACTTTAGACGAAGACCCATGGCGAGAGCAAGAAGATTGGCCGTGCCAGCGAGCGTTTTGCGGCCGGATGTAAGTACAGTTGACTCTCGATTTAACGACTTTCAATACAACGATTTGGTTTTTGCGTAGCTGCCCAGCCAGACACAATTGCTGGCTGTTCAGGGCAGCTACACAAGAAATTTGGGGCACGTTTTAGCTCGCCCAGCTCGTTAAATTGAAATCTCCCGAGCGAATCGTTAAATCGACTGTACTAAAAGCTTTCAAAATACAATGTACTTATTGAAAAGCTAAAGATAACTAAAGATAAACTAAACTAAGCTAAATATATTAAAGTATAAACTACCGTATCTGGTATGTTGAATAAGGTATACACATGCAAAGGCTCATACCTTTTACTTCACTGAAGAACGTTACAGTCTTATTGGCTGGATTGTACGCATTCTGGTATACTGTAGTGTAATTGTACAGTATTTGTCAAAATAAACAGCTCGTCTACCCCTATATAATTATGCATTTCAGTTACAAGGCCTCTGGACCTGGATGATTTGAAAACCTGCAATCTTTTCTCAAAAAAAGAGTCTCTCCGAAACCGGTGACCACGATAGCTTTACTCCCTTCGGCTCTTCCCGATCAGCACCTTTTGCTCAAGAATGTACAAAGAAAATTGTTTTTTTTTTGAAGCCGTACTTGATAAATATTTTATTTTTCTTGAAAAATAAAGATTAGAGTCTAGCATGCACTCCTCCAGCAATGACAATTGTCTCTCCTGTGATGTACGACGCGTCATCTGAAAAGTTTGCATACAAGATTTACAGTAACTTATTGTAGACTACAGTAACTATAACCAATCTAAAACATTTATGTGAAATAGGTTCTAACTTTCTGATAAGAAAGTTTACTGTAATAAAGTAAAAAGATGAGCTAAAAAGAAGCCGAGGGGGAATTGAACCGTCGAACTTCTGCTCACTAGGCTAATGCTCTACCACTGAGCTATCAACGCTTGCTTTGCCGGAGAAGAAATAAGAAAGACAAGGAAGAGAGAGGAAATCCCGAGTCTTTAGAAAAAAGTAATTTTAGACCTGAAACAAGGAAAGCCACCGCTCCCGCGCAATCCTCCGGAACTCCCAGGCGACCCATTGAGATCTGTAAATAGAACAAATGACGTGCTCAGAACAAATGACGTGTTTGCTCTTTAAACGTTCAAAGAATGAAAATGATATCATCGCTCGATTGTCTCATCTTTTCTTGGCAATGAAATGATTTCTTTCAACACTCACCTCTTGGGCAGCAGCCAGACCCTCCTCGCCGCTCTCCCATAACTGAAAAGGGAAAATTTTATTGTAAGAAACAAAAGCTTAGTACAATTTGATACTGAAAATCTTTTCTTTTGTTTTTGGGTAAATTCTCTAGAATTGTCTCTATTTATTCAAATTTCACTTAACTTACCGCTTTGCTCATTTTCGTTTTGATAACTCCGGGAGCGATTCCGTTTACGCGAATTTTCTGCCTTGACAGCTCACGAGAGAGAGCTTTTGTTAGGCCAAGAAGAGCCGTTTTTGTCACAGCATACGTGGCGATCATCTATTAGATAAATAAATAAATAAATGAGCTTCTTCTTTATTTACAATTTTTACAAAAAAATCAAACCATAAATCTTTCTGATATTTTAGTATGATAATTATCAAAGCGATTAACATTATTGTTGCCTGGGTTAGAAAGATTAGAAAGAACATTAGAAAACATTAGAACTTTAGAACATTAGAACATTACAAAACATTAGAACATTAGAAAGAATTTTTAGAAGAGTAATAACTTTTCTTTCAATTTCTTTAAAATCTCCTTCAATAAAAGGTTTTATTTTTTATTTCTCTTAAAGTAATCAATTAAATAGGCTAAAATAGAATGAATTTTGGTTTATTATCTGAGAAATTTTCATTCAAATCTGATGGATTTTAAGTTAGAGTGCAAAAAATGTCTCTTTCTATCACGAAAGACTCTTCCTCAAAGCTCAACCATCAGATTTTGAGTTTAAAATTTGTACAATAATGTTAATCTCTTTACTAACTATCTAAAATATCAGAAAGATCTATGGTTTGGCTTTTGCGAAATTGTAAATAAAGGAAACCCTCATTGACTATAGAAATGCTTGCTTTTAATCTACTATATATAAAAGAGCAGTGTCTGTCCGTCTATCTCTCTGTACGGGCATTTTCTCGGCTGTGTTTTGTCCAATAAAGCTAAAACTTCATTAGAAAACCTTAGAATATATTGTAGTTATGCCATTTTAAAAAAAATCTTAAAAAATCAAGTTTAGGTGAAAGAGCCGGGACTCAAACCCGGACCATGTGGATCGTAGACCAGCAGGCTCCCGACTGCGCCACGATGGCATGTGGCTTACTGCACAAGATTTAATCAGTAAAACCCGCCTTTAAGCGTTTGGCCGGTCATCAATAAAACGACATTTTGGTAAGATTTAACTCATCGACTATTCAGTAGCTAGATTTTGAGGTATTCTAAAGTTTCATCTCTTGTAAAGACGAGTGTAAAGACACTAAATCTCTCCTTGTAAGTCTCATTTTTGGACCTTTGCTTTGTGCTTTGTACCAGCTTAGTTTATTGTTTAAACCCTTTCACTCACTGGTGACGTGATGTATCCACCGATTGAGGCATTGAAGACAATGTTCCCACCGCTGAAATGAACAACTGATCTTTTATTTAATTCTCTTCTTACCCCTCCTTTTGCATGTGTGGCACAACAAGTTTCGTGAGCTGCCATCCCGATTTGACGTTTGTCTGAACAATTTCCGTGGGCTGTAGACAAGCAGTACTTGTTTACCTCAAAAAGCTTGTCCCATGTCCGATCTTCGAGATCCATCATATCGCCGAAAGCTGGATTGATACCGTGATTGTTGATGAGGATGTTGATCTTGCCAAATTTCTCGATAGTCTCAAATGATTTCATGATTTTCAGTGAGAATTAGATCTTACAAAATCAACGAGCCGCTTTTGATGTTCGGGATTTGAGATCTGGCATTCGATTCCGGCAACTTTTTGCACGCCGGCTTTTTTCAGAGAAGCGACTGCTTCCTGGAATTAGAACATGTCCAGTTCATAGCTTTGAGTTCATCAGAAATAGATTGAGGTCTGTTTTTTTGTTAAAGAATAGGATTGTCACGCGAGGTGTAGGTGTAGGTATTAGAAATCGAAAAATTCCAAGCCGAGTCTAATTCCACCTTCATTTTCTCGGCCGTTTCTTGGCCGATTGCTCTGAAATTTTGTCTACAAGCTGAAAATGTCGATTTCTATCTGTAGACAAGTTTTCTATCTGTTTCAGAGTAATCAGCAAAGAAAACGATGGTGGAATTAGGTTCGGCTTTGAATTTTCCCATTTCTAGTAGGTATGGAATGGAAACTTGGATCGTCTACAGTCCATTTTCATGGTAATTGAAGGATTGAATAGTTTAGTTGGCTTTACTAGAATATAACTCAAAGCTTTGCATGTATATTTTTCAATACTTACTTCAACATTTTCCTTCTTCCGACTGCAAATCACCACAGCGGCTCCCTCAAGACCGAGGCGTTCGGCAATAGCATAACCGATTCTAAACAAAAAGAGCTGTGAGCAATGTGGAATTTGAAACCTTTTCTAACATTTGCATATAATAAATATATTTTAGCATTAAGAATTGTAAATAAAGAATAAATAAATGTAAGAAAAGATAAATTTTAGTAGCAAAGTTTTACCCCAAAGTAGCGGCGGTGACAATGGCAACTTGACCCTCAAGACGACGAGCTTTCACAATTTGAGGCATTTTGTAAAAATAGATTTTTAAAAGTAAAAATAGATTTTTAAAATTAAAAATAAATTTATTTGTAGCCTTGAAGTTCTTCTTTTCAATCAAATACGAGTTTTCTTTTCGATTTGCAAAAATTTTCCTTATCATTTAGAGAGAAACTACGCAACGATTAGACTACAATCACCAAAGAAAATCCCTTTTTTTCGTTAACGAAAAAGGAAATTCCCTTTCTTTTCTTTTGTACTTTGTAGGATCAATTAATAAATTGAATAAGTTGAGCATAAAGTTTATTTAAAAATTTGAGCAAAATTAAGCTTTTGTTTTCGTTTGTTCCTTGTGCGTTTTGACGAGAGTTTTCACGTCTCTTCGATGAAGAATCGAGTCTTTTGTGAGTGCTTCAATGGCCGCCGTTGCAACAGCTTCTTGTCTTCGTTGTTGAAGAGCATCACGGTATTGCACTGAAATTTAGCCTTAATTGAAGCTGAAACATTCATGACTTCATGACTGTAGCCCAATCAACTACCGTAGTCTTAACTTAACTAGTCAATGCCTTGTGTTACTGCAATTTTATTGTAGGTGCTGTTTTTTAAATAAATAAACAATATTTTTTTTACTTAGAAACTTACTTGAATGAATAATCAACAATCCTCCCCACGCGATACTCCAAAACCAGCCGACGAAGATGAAAGTGATTGTGAAAAACTGTGAAACGCCGACGAGGAAATTGATTACTGAAAAGCGGAAGATTTTGGATTTGGAAGATTAACCTAAAGGCTTTTCGTACATTTGATACACGTCCCACCCCTTTTCCCATTAGCAATCTAACTTTTAGCTCAAATATCTTGGCTTTGGTTTGTTCAATTGAAATATTCTTAATATCATTGGATGCACCAAGTCTTTATCTGTCGATTGGTACAAAAACTATTTAAATTGAACAGCCTAACACCAAGAAATTTGAGCTTAAAGGGGCGCGAAATTGCTAATGAGAGAAGGGGCACGTATCAAATGTCCCGCAATCATGGCAAAATGTTGAACTATTAAACTTTCAAACTCACTTAATGTCATCAATTTTCGTCCCTCTTTCATATTAATTCTCGGTTGACCCATGCAAAGCGCTGAAATGCCCGAGAGAATCGTTCCAGAGCCAGGAATTACGATATTCTGAAATATTTACATTTCAAATCTTTATATCTTTATAACCATGATAATCTTTATAACCAAAATCGAAATGCTCACTAAAAATAGGCAAACGAGTGCCATAGGGACGGGTAAAAACGGGATCGCTTCGTGCATTGTTGTGATATCATTTGTAGGCAAGTTTACCTATATAGTACGTTTTTAAATTTTCTAAAATCTATACAGATTACAAATTTGACAGCATATTTCTACCTTGTCCCCATTTTTAGGCTCCTTTACGGCGTGTGCTTCCTCAGCGGCTTGGACGACAATTCCCGAGAGGTTGATCCCACCAGGGCCAGCCTAAAAATCATACAATTATTTATTAATTTAAGAATAAAATAAGCAATAACTTTTCAACTAGATAATCTATATCTACAGTACTGGACAATGAAATATCATATTTGAAAAAAGTTTCTGATCGGCCTGGAAGAGGTGCAAAACGAACAGCGGTTACTCCGGCTAATTTATAGTGTATTATTTATAATGTATTGCGATGAAGCCATTTTTTTTTTTGCGCTTAACTCACCATTCAAATGATAGAGTTCTATGCTAGCTGTAGATTTGAAAATTTTTACCTAAAGGTTTTTTGAGGTATGGAATTCGAATTTGGTTTTAGTTTTCAACTACAGTAATTCCTAAGGCCGAAAATCGCTGGGAAATTGATTAGAAGAAGCGGGGGGGAGTTTTCAGGGATGGAAAGATCGAATGCTAACGAAATACTTACGCAAACATTAGATTTTATGTTTTTAAAGTAAAGGCTGGGTAATTAACCTGAAAATGATCAAAATGACGAAAAAAAACCTTATGTTTATAGTGCATACAGTACTGGACAATGAAATATCATATTTGGAAAAAGATCGTCACTTTCGCGCTTTTGTAACTCCCCCTTGTCTTTGAGTTTAAACTATTAGTGTTATACATTTTCTGAAAGCTTTTTTCATTGGCTACACAATGGTAATATTCATATTTAGAAATAAGGTAAAGACAAGGGGAGTTACAGACGCGCGAAAGTGACGATCTTTTTTCAAATATGATATTTCATTGTCCAGTAGTGTATCTTTGTTTCAGAAAAGTGGCCGCCTATGCTTATTGTCAGGCCGAAGTGTATGGGTCATTTTGTGCCATGTGGGGAAAGAATATATTCCATGGAATCTTCAAGGCTCTTGTAGGTTTTCATCAAGCATTATCAAGGCTCATAAATCGTGTTCTCTATCTCAAAATGGGACTGAGAACGAAGCGTCCAAAGTTAATCGAGGGGGCATTTATTAGAGAAAATATGGTAGCTACACTACTGGACAATGAAATATCATATTTGAAAAAAGATCGTCACTTTCGCGCTTCTGTAACTCCCTTGTCTTTGAGTTTAAACTATTAGTGTTCTACATTTTCTGAAAGCTCTTTTCATTGGCTACACAATGGTAATATTAATATTGAGAAATACGGTAAAGACAAGGAAGTTACAGACGCGCGAAAGTGACGATCTTTTTTCAAAAATGATATTTCATTGTCCAGTAGTGTATATCTATATCTTAAAAAGTATTCTACATCAGATTTCGATTGCAGAATTCCCTCCGATCGGCCGTAGTCGATGATTTTTGGGAGCGATTTCTGCAGCATTCGCCATCCTCGCGCTTTGTCAGCTAAAAAGTAGTAAAAAACATTTAAATTTTTGTAATTTAAAAGCTAATACATAAAAATTATATTATTATTTGATTTGATTCAATAAGTTTTCTTCTTAACTTACTGGTAAGAATACTGGCGACACTGTCGGTGGAGATCATATTCATGATGTTCAGAGTTTAATGAGTATATTGAATGTGTCACTCTTTTTAAATACTTTAAACATTACTGAAAATGAGCAAGAATAGTTTTAAATAGGTAATGAAATAAATAATTTAAATAAAATTTAAATAATAAAGTAGAGTAAGAATTTAAAAAGCTTTAGAGAGTAATGTTTTTTTTTTCTTGGAAAACAATTAACAATAAGAAGTGGTAAGTAGAAAATTTGAGGGTAAATACGTGATAACGGTAACTTTACATATAATACTGTAATAGTACCCCACCGCCCTCGTACAGTCGCGTAGTCGCAAAAGTTTTTTAGTATTTCATTTTTTTTCGAAGCGCCCGTACTTTCAAAAATGCGTCTTTGGTATTAAAAAATAGCCCTCAATTTCAGCTATTTTCTGACACCTAAACGAGCATCGTAGCATAAACCAGTGTCGAGAAAAGCTCGTTCAAAGCTAGACTACGCAACACTCCGCACCGTCATTATGGGGGTGGGGTACTATTACAGTATTACAGGTGACCGTTGCAAATGAGACCTACCGTAAATACTGTAATAGTACCCCACCCCCATAATGACGATGCGGAGTGTTGCGTAGTCTGGCCTTGAACGGGCTTTTCTCGACACTGGTTTATGCTACGATGCTCGTTTAGGTGTCAGAAAATAGCTGAAATTGAGGGCTATTTTTTGATACCTAAGCGCGCATTGTAGCATAAACCAGTGTCGAGAAAAACTCGTTCAAAGCTAGACTACGCGACACTCCGCACCGTCATTATGGGGGTGGGGTACTATTACGGTAGTTATAAACAAAATTCACCTCCAAATTGTTCTTTTGAGTGTAGTTTGTGCCAAAAAAGCCAAACATATACTTTTTAACACGCTAGATTCTCCATTTTCTCGCGGATGCAAGTCTTTGCCACAAGAAAATGAGGAAAATTAGTGCGCTAGATAGGCCGTGGCTTTGGCTTTGACTGGTATACGATAATGAAAATGAAATGATTTCTATTGAGTTGATTTTTATCGTTTAAAAAGTAAAGCTTACGATCTCGATGCTCGTGCGGACTGCGACTTCGGCTCCGTTTTTGTTTTGCTTTATTCGCGAACTTTTTCACGTAATTAGCGCGAATCATTTTCAGTGAATAGGGGTTTTTTTTTCTTGCTTAAAAATACAATATTCAAATGTAAAATAGAATTTTTGAAAGCGTTAAGCAGTGAATTTTGAAAGCTCAATAGGAAGTGCGCGCCACCAATTTTCGACTGAAGTCGACTGAATTCAGAAATTGCTTTCGGGGAAAAAAGTCGAGAACTCTTTGTTTGGTTTTGAATTGAAAAGGCATAAAAGAAAAAAAAACAGTGTATTGTTTGGTGTTTTCGAAATTTATCTACTGAAATCACGTTTCTGATTCTTTTCTCATCCACATTTTGATAGTGCAACGCATAAAAAAACGTTGGCTGAAGTCGACAAGCAATTTGTAAGTCAATTTGTAAGCAATATTCACTTATTGCAATTGAAAAGTTACTTGTTAAAGCTTTTTTTTTATCGTTTGATTTAATTTCTTATTATTTGTGGGATAAAATTAAAAAGTAGGGATAAAATTTGCAAAAAAAAAAGATTCGATCTTTTTTTTTCGTTCAAAAGTTTCAAAGTTTTCAAAGTTCAAATTAAAATTTTTTTTAAATATACTTTTTAACTTTAGATTAACACCGTTTTACAATTAACTGTCGTGGCAACGGCGCTTGCTTCAACAGTTTTCGAATGGGGTGCGAGTGCACAAGATGGATTGCTTGCGCTATGGTATTGTTTTCAAAAAGTTTTGAAAGAAGATATGTATTTTTTTAAATCACAATAAAATCTAAAATATTTTATGCATTGAGCACGTGTGGCTGACTGGTTAAGTGTCTTTTATCTTAATCGGAAGGTCGAGGGTTCGAACCCCACATGCGACATGGGCACCCCCTTCGGATTTCCTTTCCCTTCGGGTTGAGAGGTTTTCTGGAGGGCAGTCTGGTGGTTGTGGCCCCAGTTCTTTAAAGTGACAAGCCACTCCTTCATCGTCATCTTCCCTTCACCACCAAAAAAAAGCTATTTAGTTCCCCATTGAGCTTAGGGTTAGGGAGCCGTCTGTCATGACGTGGGTTAAGTTAAGATATAGCCTAGTATTGTGTGTGTCGTTGTATTGTGATTGATATATTTCGTGTATGCGATAAATTCACCACTGGTAGCCCCAGTCGGTATCTTTTTTTTTCAAAGTTCAAAGTCGAAGTTCAAAAGCTCATTTTTACAACCCAACTAGAGATTTTTCCAATTTTTTTTATATGAATTTTTTCAGTAGATAAAATAAAAAAATAAAATATAGTCGAACTTCGATATAACGAATCTAAAACGTGCCTCAAATTTTCTGCGTAGCTGCCCTGGACGGCCGCTGATTGCATTTGACTGGGGCAGCTATGCAGAAATTTTGGGCACGTTTTAAAATTCGAAATTCGTTGTATCGAAGTTCAACTGTAATATTAGGTTGATGCATAAGTGTTTTTGTTCCTTTTCGTCTGCCGTTTCAAGCCAACAAATGCACGAATTAAACTACGGTTGATTTCATTAGAAAAACCAATTATTTTTCTGCAAAATAACATTAAAACGGGTTTAAAAATATTTAATGCCTGGATTTTCTTGAGAGTATGAAGTCGGGTAGTCAAAAAGGGCTAACTCGATGATGCGGTTTAGACACCTTAGCTAAAGAAAACCTATCTTCGTGTCAATAGATAAAAGATAGAGAAAAAAAACGTTTGATATTTCGCCAAAATTTCAGAGAAATTCATTCAGCCAATTTTTCCGTAGAGTTTTTTAGAGATTTTTACGAAAAAGGCGTTTTTCACTCTCGAATTTGCTTCAAAGTGAACCGAAATTCATTTAAAAAGATGCAAATTGAACAAAAAAACACTTTTTTTTTATAGAGCAAACTATAGATTAATTGGTGAATTTGTTACTTTTTAATAGAAGTACGAAAAAAACGAAAAGACTTATGCATCAACCTATTAGAATAAAAGAATAATAAAATAATTCTCAAAAGAACTAAATGTTTTACTTACACGATATTCTCGTTAAAGCTTTTTAAAACTTGAGTTAAGAAAAAAAATAACGACAAAAAGCGCATCCTTTGCAGAATATAGGTCTGAAATTTTGGTTTGTTTTTGAAAAGTTTTTGAAATAATCCAAACATCGTTTCAAAATCTTCTACGTTGCTTTAGAAACGGATAAACATTCTAAAAAAAATCATAAGAACTTAGCACAAAACTAGGGTTGTGTTTTGAATTTTTTTTAAGCCAAAAAAAAATTGTAATGAAAAAAAGCACTGCAAAATGAACAATAAGTATTCAACTATGGAAAGAAAGAGAAAAAAAACTAAAATCTTAAAAAATGGGTCTCCATTTTGAGAGAAGTACTTTAAAAGCACCTTACGGCTGTAATTGTTGGCTCTTTTTGAGGAGAAAAGAGGGGGATTTTCCGCTTCACAGCTCACCTATAGTTATGAGTGATTGAGGTTCGAGTTGCACAACAAGATGTGGACAAATGTGATATATAATGATTAGTAAACATGTCCAGTTTCAAGATTGCATAGACTATTTTTGAGGACTAACCTAAGCAAGCTTGTAAGCTTTTGTCAAAAGTAAAAACAGAATCAGAAAACTGCGATTTAAGAAGCTATAGAGGCTTTCATTTTAAAAGTAGCTACTCTAGCTTACTAAAGTCAAACCTCGATTTAACGATTCTCAAGGGACTGGGATTCTCCATCGTTAAATCGAACGTCTTTATAAGGGAAGGTAAATAGCTTCCAAGGGACCAAAAATTGACATCGTTAAATCGAGATTTTACTGTATTAGATTGTTTAAAAAGTTTGCCGACACTTGCAAAAAAATCCAATTTTTATTCGCAAATAATCAACAGAAACAAGAACGTTCACTCTTTAAAGTAGTCCGTCATTAACTTCTGCCATCGATCAACAAGATTTCGAAGTACCAAGCTCCTTTGAATCAGGAACTCAACTTCAACGGAGCAAAACAAGAAGTTCACTTTTATCCATCCAAAGATGTGGAATGTGTAAAGTAATTGATAACAAAATGCTTGCAAGAAAACAGACTTTCAAATAAACCAAAAAACCATAAAAATCCATTGTCAAAATAAGATAATTTGAACACCTAGTAGACTTGCTTAACGAAAACGAGACAAATGGGTCGCGCGAATCCAGGCGCTTGATCTAACCTCTCCAGCATCGAATTCCAATGAACTTGTTAAAATTTAATAGCCAAGACTTTAAGAATAGAAGCCCCCCTATAGGAGCGTCGCGTAGTCTAAGTTTAGATTAAAAGAACCGGGGTAGGCTAATTTCCGCAATTTTTTTTGTGCAACTCGCCATAACTTTCTTCTAAGTGGGTCAATCTTTATGATTTTGGTTTCATTTTGTTGCACTTATTGAGATCTACAAAATGAAACCAAAATCATAAAGATTGACCCACTTAGAAAAAAGTTATGGCGAGTTGCGCAAACGACCCAGTTGCGCAAATGACCCTGTAGCGCAAAGAAAATGCGGAAATTAGCCTACCCCAAGAGCCGCTCATATCTCGGCGCTCAGACATTTGTTTTTTGTAGTAATTGCCAGTAGTTGCCAAAATTCAAAATTTCAAAGCACTCTAAAAGGTAAAGCTAGAAATAGTTTTCCAATTTCTGCCTTGTTTGTCTTTTTTACTTCATTTTATCCCGAAATTGTGGTCGGTTACGGTAGTTGTAGTGTCATTTTCTTAATAATTTATCGTACTTTTGCACAAAAGTTTCTCCCGAGATCATTAGCTAACCTCATCGGATGTGTTTTTTTAATTGCACTTTTGTTGTTGTTTGATTCTTTTTATGAATTTTAACACAATCTTTTATTTTAGACACCGCAACGATGCAAGCCGGAACACGAATACTATTTGGCTCGTTGACAAGTAAGCATTGTTTTTGTTTTGGTTTTGTCTAAACTTTTTTAGGAAGTCATTTATTTCGAACTCGGCCTTTGTTTACGCGATGTATAGCCGCCAATCATGTGATGCTCACGAGGAGAAGGTATTATTGATTGGAAATCTTATGCAATATTTTAAAAAGTTCCCTACTTAAACGTTAAAAGACAGTTCAAATATCGCATTTTATTTTTGTTTTTTTAGAGACTACTCTCAAGAAACACCAAAGCTGGCACCCGAAGATCATGGAAAATACAAGCTAGCCACCGTTCCTAATGCTATTCCGCCGGATTCAATTAAGAGATCTCACATTAATTGTCAAAATTGAATCCGGCGGAATTTCAGCAGATGATCCAGAAGTTTCATCATTCGACTCACCAGAAACGAGAGCCTTGCTCCCACCAGGCAAAGTAGGTACGGTGTGCCGAAAAGGGTGAGACATTTTCTAATTAAGACATTTAGGGTACCAATAAAGTTGGGCGGGGGGCACTTTTTTTGGATCGGGCATCACTCCCATTTTCTTCAAAATCAAAATTAGTACCAAATTTAGTTAATAAAAACAAATGAAAAGAGAACAATTAATAAATTTTGAGAGAAAAATGGTATCCCAAGGGATGGCCGTCTCGAAGGAAACACGAACAGAACGATATAAAAAGGAGGGAAGAGGGAGTCCTTTAAAAACGCGCTACAAGAACACAACAGATTTTACGAAGGGAAGAAACTTTCCGGGACTCGGCATGTGAGCCGGACAACATTTCCATCATATAATGCCGAAAAGTGAAAAGAATGAGAAAAGGGGAATTTTTCGGTAGGGCATCCACGCTTTAGAAAGCGCGCCGCACCGCTTTCGCGCTAGTTCCTTTAAACCGCAGATTTCTAACTATTAGATGGGAAACAATAAAATCAAAAAACAATCAAATACGCAAGTTATGCATGATGTGCTGAACAAGCCAAGACATTTTCTAAATAAGCTTAATAACTCGATACTCGTTAGTGGTTGAGGTGGTCCAGTAACCGGGTATTAAATTATATCTATTATGTCCGACAAAATTCGCTAAAACCTCGATAGCAAAAAGATTTTGGGTCTCATGAAAAAATACTGAACAAAATACCTTAGGAAAAACCTCGATAGCAAAAAACCTCGTTAACAAACAGATTCTTCCGTATCCCGACGAGTAAAATCTTACTTCGTAAAGCCTTTCGTTATCCAGGAAAAACCTGGATAACGAAAGGCCTCGATAGATACGTATATACGTATATACGTTTTGGTAAAATCAAAGATCGTCTAGGAATATTTTGCGTATATACGTTTTGGTAAAATCAAAGATCGTCTAGGAATATTTTGAAAAAGGAAATTTGTCCCCATTTTTCAGAAGAAAAATATGCTTATTTTTGGCTTTAAGAACAAATTGAAAAGTTGTTTTTTTTTGCCTAATTTTGACCGTGGGTAAAAGCAGCGCCTTTTGAGCGGTAGTTTAAAAATTTTTTGATGGAATTTTGAGATAACTTCTAAAAAAAACTTGGCAAGTAAGAGGCTCGAAATGAACTTCGCCTCAGCCCAACGCATTGTGCGACGAGATTAAAAGTCGTATTAAAGATTAAAGGAGATTCTTTAAAATAGTAATTTTGACTTGATTTTTTCAGAATATATTTATGAACATATGGTGGTGTTTTGGCACTAAAAACATTTTGTTTTTCTTAGGAGCAACTTGGGTAGAGAACTTTAAAGGATCAGCGCTTGAATACAATTTTAAGCAAAGCATTCAACAACCCAGTCGTGAAATTGTTGGGGCGATAAATCCTTGATTTTCATTGGATAAAGCTCCACAAATTATTTGGACAGTAAGCTCTTTGCAACCTTTTCCAATTACGTCTCAGCCCCAAACTGTTTTTTGCCTAATTTTGACCATGGGTGAAAGCAGCCCCTTTGAGCGGTAGTTAAAAAAATTTTATGGAATTTTGAGATAACTTCTAAAAAAAACTTGGCAAGTAAGAGGCTCGAAATGAACTTCACCTCACCCCAACGCAAAGCTGGGAGAGATGTCATTGATGGCCGTGCATACGGAAAATTCCTGCTTCATCGACTTCATGAGCAAAAGATCTTCAACTTTCAGAAAAAAAAACACTAATGGGTTTAAATTTCAAACTTGTGATTACATTATTTATTCAGGTCAATTGTGGTCGGCTGAGGATGTGGCCAAGCTGTTCACAAAAGATCTTGTGGGACATTCAGTGTCGATGGGCGTTGGCGGATATTACGATCGTTTGGTTACGCTTAATTTAAAGGTAGATTTTTTTATGATAGCTCCTGAAACATTTCCTTAGGTTGATTCGGCGGGCCTCTCAAATTTGGCAAAATGGGAAGAGATCTTCAGAAAGGGAATCCATTACGACGCAAAGAGGTGAGCGTTGAGAAATTTTTATATTTACCTTTTCTTTCAGAATCAAGATGATTGCTCAAAGATTGGCTTCACTTGCACGGTAAGATTTATTTGTTGCCAGAATTAATATTCAATCGCATTAGTACTATTTTGAGCGTTTTTTGATTGACTCCTCAAACATCACAGTTTGAAACCACTTCACATTTTTGGTTCATTTGTGCATCCCCTGGCGGGAACGCGTTCCAAAATTTTTTCGAGACACTGTTGGAAGGTCTCGGGGTTAATGCTAACCTCAAACTTGGGTAATTAAACCGAAGAGCGAGGTCTCTGTCGCGATATCCGGGCGAGTCGTGTGCCAGATGCCATTTTTCCCTACGAGAGAAACAAAAGGTGCACACAGTCGTGTCGTCTCGTGTCTCTGCGAGAGCTGATGCTCTCTTACTGACAGCCGCCTATTCAGCCATCTCTCTCAGCCGAGCCTTCGCTTACGACCATACCACGTTGAAAACACGGCATCCCGTCCGATCTGCCAAGTTAAGCAACGTTGGGCTCGGTTAGTACTTGGATCGGAGACGGCTTGGGAATCCCGAGTGCCGTAAGCTTTTTGCAGTTTTTGTTGAATTTTACGATTTCAGAGCTGATTGATTTGAACGTCTGAGATCTAATCAATCGATTAATTTGTTTTTTATATACAAACTTTAAACGAATTTAAATTAAAAATTTGAATGCATAACACACAAAAGACCTAGATATTCGGAATCAACAAAAAAAATTGCTACAAAATAAGCTAGGTTCCACTTCGAGACTAGGTGGTAAACAAAGTTTCTTCCCTTCGTAAAATCTGTTGTGTTCTTGTAGCGCGTTTTTAAAGTACTCCCTCTTCCCTCGTTCGAAGAGCATCAAAGCTTCAAATCATTTCAAATTTTGAAGTTTGATTTGTGCATCCCCTGGAGGGGACGCGTTCCAAAATTTTTTCGAGACACTGTTGGAAGGTCTCGGGGTTAATGCTAACCTCAAACTTGACTCGGCTTGTAAGCCGAATTAGATGAACTATTAGATGGAAAATTAGAGATTGATAATAAAATTAAAATCAATCAAATAGGCAAGGTATGCATGATGTGCTGAACAGGGCAAGGCATTTTCTAAATAAGCTTAATAAATAATGGAAAATAAAAAGATTGAACCAAGAAAAGAGAACAATTAGTAAATTTTAGTTTTAACGCCGAAAATTTCGCAAAATGCACTTTCAAAAGCATGAAAAATCGTTGGCATGTAGACTTTAAATGTTAAGCTGGATATCTTTCGCTTGCTTCTAGTGGTTTAAAACAGTCCGGCCTAGCAATTCTTTTTTTATTTTTCGAGTGCTCTTGAATTAGCCATTCTTGCATTTGTATGCCTCTCTACTTTTTCACTCTTTCTCTTCTTCATCCGCGCAAAAACCACACTGTCCCTTGGTTTGGTCCTCTTGGTTTGCTTATAAGAGATTTTCATGTATAAGTTAATTTCTTTAGGGGGCAATGGTTCGAGATGAAAAAGCATGCCGAGGGATACGTGCCTGTAGGGGTTTGTTTGTGAAGATTTAAAGATCATCAAATAGATTATTGTGTTTATCAAAGACAAAATAAGATTTTGTGCCTCTGTAAAAACTTTAACTCCGCTAAACTTTTTCCTTGTTCGTCTACAAAATACTATTTTGTGCATTTGGCTAGGTTAGGTTTATTGTTAGCAGGTAAAAATTGGTGGGCAATGGGCCAACACCACAACACTTATGACAACAGTGAAAAATGCCCAAAAACAAACACTGTTACACACTTTGATGTCCCGGGAAGAGGAAGGCAAATTTCTTTGTGGTTGATCATTGTTCCCACAACTCCTCAGCTCTTGGGTTTTCCTGCAACGGCTCTGAGGATGCTTTCATACGGCTCTGAGGATGCTTTCATACGGCTCTGAGGATGCTTTCATTCATTGTTTCACCAAAATTCCAACAGGGACGTCAAAACTTCTGCAAGCAAGAATTAATAATTTATTTACAAAGGTACAAATTTATTTACAACTTATTTACTATGTGTATACGCACAAATATTCCTGACGAAAGTAAGAGAACACGATTTATATATATATATATATACTTTATCCGACAAGGAAAAGTGACAATGCAAACAGATTGAACAGCGTAGACGAAGAAAGATAATTGATATACAAACACAACTACAATTAGACACGTGTATATATGACATTAAAAACTAATTTAAAATTGACAGAGCTACAAGATCGAGCTTATATATTGAGGATTTAAAATAGTTCAGAGACGAAAAAATATCACAAGGTAACTTATTCCAAATACGAGGAACACGACAAGCAAAAGAATGATACAGTTGGCGGTTATGAAAGCTTTGAAAGGGGGTAATCTGAAAGTTGTGACTACGAGTTCTTCTGGCGTGATTCAAAATCTTAAAGAGTCCTTTAAGTTCCTGATGAGAGTTAGGAGAGAAGATGATTTTATAGCATAAGACCAAATCAAAATAAATGCGGCGATGGGATAAGGGTTTAAGGTCAAAAAGAGCAAGTCGATCAGAATAGCAAGGAATTTCTTTCGATGGGAAACAACGGGCATACGCCCTCCTACTGAAACGACGCTGAACGTTCTCAACCAAAGAAATTAACTTTTGGAGGCAGGGAGACCAAACAAAAGTATGAGTATTATGAGCCTTGATAATGCTTGATGAAAACCTACAAGAGCCTTGAAGTTTCCATGGAATATATTCTTTCCCCACATGGCACAAGATGACCCATACACTTCGGCCTGACAATCAGCATAGGCGGCCACTTTTCTGAAACAAAGATACACTACTGGACAATGAAATATCGTATTTGAAAAAAGATCGTCACTTTCGCGCGTCTGTAACTCCCTTGTCTTTACCGTATTTCTAAATATTAATATTTTAAATATGATTAATTTTCCTAACTTAAGGGTAGAGGATGTGTTGTATGGTGTTGTAGGTCGACAACGTCTCGCCATCCACGGAATTATCGAGTTTCACGTGAGAATTTGTTTTAAAAAATTTTAATGACTTAATTAATTTAGGTCGTCTACGTTGGGGAAATTTGTGTACAACGAGTGAATTATCACTTCTAGATGGCTATATTAGAAAAATATTTTGTTATTTGACTTTTAATAAAGGTATTCAAGAAATTTTATGTTTTCTGAATTTTTTGTGAGAATGTTTAATTTTTTTAATAATTTGGTTGAATAGTGTTAAAATCTATTTAATTTTATCTGGGAGGGCATCCCTCATAAATACTCTAAAAAATTCCGTTTTAGTCTTACTTTTTCCATTATATCATAATTATTGATGGGTTAGGATTTTTTGATGATTTAAAAAAAAAATCAGCGGTCCAGTAGCCTATTGGACCAGAATGCAACATTTTAAATTATATCTATCATGCCCGACAAAATTCGCTAAAACCTCGATAGCAAAAAGATTTTGGGTCTCATGAAAAAATACTGAACAAAATGCCTTAGGAAAAGCCTCGATAACGAAAGGCCTCGTTAACAAACAGATTTTTCCGTATCCCGACGGGTAAAATTTTGGGACCTAGTCAAAATAGCGCCACCAAAACAGCGACGTTCAAAACAGCGCCATTCAAAACAGCGCCCGTACAAAAATAGCGCCGTTCAAAACAGCGCCCATACAAAAATCGCGCCGTTCAAAATAGCGCCCATGCAAAAATAGCGCCAAATTGAAAGAGACTGCGATTAGATTTTTCAACCCCAATGTTTTTATACTTCTCATCAGAACTTGTAACTTTTGTTATTTTTTAAACATTTCTAAGCACCTTGCGCGTGTTTTGCCAAACCGACAGATTATTTCATCATCAGAATCAGGTTTTATGGCCCATTTTAAATAAACAATGCGACACATTTTGTTTTTCATCGTTTTTTTTCTTATTTTTTCTGTTCTTGGGACTTAATTTTTTGTTTTTTTTAGGTAAAAGAACGTCGCCTGAAGAAATAGAAGACTCCTTGCAAGTGATTCGGCGTGGCTAGCGACAAACACAGGTATTTTTCACACAATATAGTTTGCGAAGAAGTTCTACTTGTATAAGGTAATAACTTTGTTTCTTTGATCTTAAATAAATGTAATAAGATTGATTAAGCCAGTTTTTACACTTTTCTGCAAAATTTTGGTATCTCAACATCTTTTTAATTTAGGGATGTCGCTATCTCAGAAAGGTGGAGTGCTACTTTACGATGAAGATGGACACGAGTATCGGAAGGACAAAACAATCCGAAAAGGGGTAGCTACAGCTTATCGGTAATTTCTTTTTACTAGTTTGGTTGTATATTCGTTGAACATTTTAAAGTTTTCTTTTAGTTGTACGAAAACAAACTGCCGGGGAAGGATGCATAAAGATGAAGCAACTGGAGTCCTTTCTGTCACCAACGAGCACGCTATGACCTGCCTGCCATTGAAAGAAAAAGAAGAGGTAGGTATTGTTTTGTTTAACTTATCGTTTCTTGTTTATATTTTTAGATACGTGGAATACACTGTGGCGCCAAAAACGATCGGATTGCTGGAGTTCCGACGAAGGAAATTATTAAACGACGTGTTCTCGGAGCTCGCCCACACTTATTGCCTTATCTCAATACCAAGGGAATTCAACAAATGGCTCGTCGGCAAGTCAAAATCGATGGTGATAGAGATTGGCCTGCTCCGGTCACTGGAACTTTTCGTGAGTTGTTGTTATGTTAGCCTCATAAATATTTACATTTAGGGGTTTTATTCTTACGATATGATAACTGCTCAAACTACCCAGCTCCACACGCCAACGCAATTAAATTCTTTGCTACTGATTGGGGAATCGATATGTTACTTCAGGTATATTAAACTCTTTAGACTTTCAACTTTAATAACAAAAGTTAAATACTTTTAGCACCCTATTTGGAGTATTGATGGCACGTTTTATGCGGCTCCCTTTGGGTTTTCTCAAATTCTGGTGATCGGGGTTGAGGTTTTTTTTGTTATGTTAGTTTTATAGTTTTGTTTTTAGATAGATCATCTTTTCGTTCCGTGTGCATATGCATTCCTGTCAAGCAAGTTGACACAAACGTATAGCGACGTCTTTGGTCTGGTCAAACAATTGGGATTACCACCACCAACAAAAATTAAAACAGGTTATTTTTTGTTTATTTTGCATCGAAAAATTTATAAAACAATTTTAGATATGGAGCTGGCTATTGTCAACGGTTTTATGGCAGTCTATGGCAACACATCAACCATACATTTCTGTTGTTTTCATTTCTTCAAGGCCATCTTTCGCAAAATTAAGGTTATTAAACTTTGGTTTTTTAATATTTATTTATTCTTTTAGGAGAAGAAACTACAAGACATCTATTGTCCTCTGGTCGTTTCTCATTGCACATTGCGCTCCTCTGGTCGTTTCTCACAAATAATTGATTCACCCATTGGAACCTAAAGAGAATTTAGGTAGTTCAACTTAAAGTAGATACATTGAAAAAGCTGGCATTGTCCCTCTTGAATTATTCCCAAATTGACAGCTTTGGTGTTGATAGAGTGCTCGTGTCGCCCAGAAGATGAATATTTACACCGCCATCCAAAAGAACTGATCGAAGCTAAGCTGATTTAATTAAATATGCTTAGTAATCAAAGCATACCTCGTTCAACTTGCTGACAACAAGATCCGGATTGGAATCACCGAGTTCAACGACACGTTCGTGGAACTTTTCCAATATTATATATATTATTAACCTTTCTCGTAGCAAGGCAATCAGCGAAGATGCTACCTCAATTCCATCCCGTTTGCTCTCTCTTAAAAGTTTCTTGGTTAATAGCCGGCAACAAATAAATCTTACCGTGCAGGTGAAGCCAATCTTTGAGCAATCATCTTGATTCTGAAAGAAAAGGTAAATATAAAAATTTCTCAACGCTCACCTCTTTGCGTCGTAATGGATTCCCTTTCTGAAGATCTCTTCCCATTTTGCCAAATTTGAGAGGTGCGCCGAATCAACCTAAGGAAATGTTTAAGGAGCTATCATAAAAAATCTACCTTTAAATTAAGCGTAACCAATGATCGTAATATCCGCCAATGCCCATCGACACTGAATGTCCCACAAGATCTTTTCTGAACAGCTTGGCCACATCCTCAGCCGACCACAATTGACCTGAATAAATAATGTAATCACAAGTTTGAAATTTAAACCCATTAGTGTTTTTTTTCTGAAAATTTAATCAGATAAAAAAGGTTCTACCATCAACATAAGCAGGAGAGTCGAACATCAACTCGGTGAATAACATCAGCCTGAAATTTATTTGTTAGTAAAAAGTAAACAAACAACGAGCTATTAATTAATAACCCTAACACATGCATAACTACTATCACTCAAAAACAATAAGACGTAAACAAATATCACAAACAGAATCACAAACACGAAAATATGCACGGTTAGAGATAATATGGTCATATGGTGGTGTTTTTATTTATGAACATATGGTGGTGTTTTGGCACTAAAAACATTTTGTTTTTCTTAGGAGCAACTTGGGTAGAGAACTTTAAAGGATCACTTTAAAGGGTAGAGAACTTTAAAGCTTTCTTCAGCTTTCTTCACTTTCTTCAGCTTTCTTCACTTTGGTAAGAAAAAAAGGAATCAAATTCAATTAACAATAGATTCAATATTCAGTTATTGTTCCTCAGCGATTCAGCCACAGAAATGAAAGTTTTGGAAATTTGGCGACAAGCGAATTTCTCGATGTCGACCATGGATCGCTCGAGAATCGCCATCGGTGGTTTTCGATTATCAGTGATTTGCATTTGTTTTTTAACAAACGAAATTTCATTTCAGATCTGTTTAACCCTTTGGACAACTTGTCCCGTCTTTCCCTGTGATGCATTGTCAATTTACTTTCGCCGAAAATTTCTCATCGAAATTCGACGAACGGCGATGTGCGAGAAAACCCGGAAAGCACAAGCGAAAATCGTTCGGGTTTGTTTTGATCATGAAACTAAACAGAAACCTTATGCATAGTCAAATTAAGAAATTTATCAAACTGTTGACCTAAAACATTCCAGAGTTTGACCATTCAATCGATTCTCCCAATCTCCCCGATGACAATGGCCGCCGCGTACAACCACAAGCAATTCATGCTACCGTAAGTCTATTCAAGAAAATAAGCAAGATTAGGATAGTTTCTGAAAGTTTACACGCTTTAAGAAAGACATTATCCGGAAGAATTGCTTTCATCTCGAAATTTCAGTTACTACGAATACGTTCCATACTACGATGACTACGATTCCGACGATTCCAACTAAACAAAATCTCTAGGTTTAACTACAGCACTCAAATCAGTAGTTGGGAGGACCGAAGAACAGGCGCAAATGATGCAGAACAATGAGGGAATGAAGAGAACACAGGCAAGTGCCGTACACAAAAGAGAAGCCCCCACCGAGGACCAAACTGTTGAATTCATAACCATGGTCTGTAAATTGAAAATCAAAGTTGATTCCTTGATGCTTTTTAAACAATCTCTTTATAGGAACCTGATCAACAAATGGCGAATGATCGGAGAAAGGAAAAACCCCAAAGTCCCTTTGCGAAGATCTCTCCCCCATTTTGCCAAATTTAGTAAAAAGTAAACAAACAACGAGCTATTAATTAATAACCCTAACACATGCATAACTATTATCACTCAAAACAATAACACGTGAAAAAACATCACAAACACTGTTGCCGCTCCTCTTCGAGCGCACTTTTTTTTTGATTTGGTCGTCTCGATGTCTTGTGTCACGCTGTGATCACGCTTACAATTCATAGAAATTCAGAAAACATAAAATCTTCAATATTTATTAGTAAAACAGAGAATTAGTAGAACATAACATGTTAGAAATGATACTGCACTGGCACAAGAGAACCTCTACCAACATACTGGACCTAAATTAACCGATTCAGGAAAATTTTTAAAAACAAATTCTTACCTGAAAATCGAAAGCTCCGTGGTTGACGTCACGCTGTCGATGTCCAAGAGCATACACCACATCCTCTACGCTTAAATTAAAAAAATTAATCATAATTACAAACTAAAATTTCTTACAACCAGTCTCCTTGTCCGCCGAAATGGTCCACATTTGGTTGAAGGGCAAAAGCAGTGACCGGCATGACATGACCAACACCATCGAAATGCACTACCATCTAGAGCAAAAAGTTCTTAGATCAATAAGCATGAGAAAAACATACCAACATAACCCTTTGACCCGAGGCCTCCAAACGTTCCACAAATTCAGCAAGTGTGAGAGATCCAACGTCAACTGTCAAAGTCGAGACAGGCGAATTCTCAGAAGACGATCCCGACGTATCCTCATTCGGCCAATATGTTTTTTCAAAGGCTGGGTTGCCACTAGGCATCAAACCGAAAATTGAGCGTTGACTCATTCTAAATAAGCTTGATGAATAATGGGAAATGAAAAGATTAAACCAATGAAAAGAGAACAATTAATAAATTTTGAGAGAAAAGCGGTATCCCAAGGGGTGGCCGTCTCGAAGGAAACATGGACAGAACGATATAAAAAGGAGGGAACGAACGAGGGAAGAGGGAGTACTTTAAAAACGCGCTACAAGAATACAACAGATTTTACGAAGGGAAGGAACTTTGCGGGACTGGGCATGTAAACCGGAATCATAGAATGCCGAAAAATGAAAAGAATGAGAAAAGGGGAATTTTTCAGCCGGGTACGGTAGGGCATCCACGCTTTAGAAAGCGCGCCGCACCGCTTTCGCGCTAGTTCCTTTAAACCGCAGATTATCCAAACATATCCGAACATACCCAAACAAAGCCTATTTTATTTAATGAATTTTTGCAAGATCTGTCGCCTTTAGTTGAAGAAAGAAGACGCCAGCTTTTGGGTTAACCTGTGGAAGAAGTATCTGAGTCAGCCATATGTTCTTGCCGGTGGTCTTCCCGATGAGAAATGGTCGATGAGGTTGCGTTTTTGTCGAGTTAACTAAGTTGGAAGCCTTTTAGTTTGCTGATAAAGAAAAGCAATGACTTGATGAACAAAAGACGAAACTTGGCAACGATGGACTCAAACAGAAAGAAAAGGGTGTCGATGAAGAAAAGGATTTTCTGTTGACCATATTATCTCTAACCGTGCATATTTTCGTGTTTGTGATTCTGTTTGTGATATTTGTTTACGTCTTATTGTTTTTGAGTGATAGTAGTTATGCATGTGTTAGGGTTATTAATTAATAGCTCGTTGTTTGTTTACTTTTTACTAACAAATAAATTTCAGGCTGATGTTATTCACCGAGTTGATGTTCGACTCTCCTGCTTATGTTGATGGTAGAACCTTTTTATCTGATTAAATTTTCAGAAAAAAAAACACTAATGGGTTTAAATTTCAAACTTGTGATTACATTATTTATTCAGGTCAATTGTGGTCGGCTGAGGATGTGGCCAAGCTGTTCAGAAAAGATCTTGTGGGACATTCAGTGTCGATGGGCATTGGCGGATATTACGATCATTGGTTACGCTTAATTTAAAGGTAGATTTTTTATGATAGCTCCTTAAACATTTCCTTAGGTTGATTCGGCGCACCTCTCAAATTTGGCAAAATGGGAAGAGATCTTCAGAAAGGGAATCCATTACGACGCAAAGAGGTGAGCGTTGAGAAATTTTTATATTTACCTTTTCTTTCAGAATCAAGATGATTGCTCAAAGATTGGCTTCACCTGCACGGTAAGATTTATTTGTTGCCGGCTATTAACCAAGAAACTTTTTAAGAGAGAGCAAACGGGATGGAATTGAGGTAGCATCTTCGCTGATTGCCTTGCTACGAGAAAGGTTAATAATATATATAATATTGGAAAAGTTCCACGAACGTGTCGTTGAACTCGGTGATTCCAATCCGGATCTTGTTGTCAGCAAGTTGAACGAGGTATGCTTTGATTACTAAGCATATTTAATTAAATCAGCTTAGCTTCGATCAGTTCTTTTGGATGGCGGTGTAAATATTCATCTTCTGGGCGACACGAGCACTCTATCAACACCAAAGCTGTCAATTTGGGAATAATTCAAGAGGGACAATGCCAGCTTTTTCAATGTATCTACTTTAAGTTGAACTACCTAAATTCTCTTTAGGTTCCAATGGGTGAATCAATTATTTGTGAGAAACGACCAGAGGAGCGCAATGTTGTGATTGGAGTTGGTGGCAGTGAAAGCAGCTTTATCTACCAAGTAAGTTTATATTATTTAGCACTTTGGGCATAACGAAATTTAGACTGCTGTTACTGGTGTTGATTGGCTAAGCCCCAAACTTGTCCCGATTATGTTGTTGACGCAATATCTCAGCCAAACAGAAGGTTAGCGTAGTTTGATAGTTGTTAAGCTTTAAATATCTAGGACCAATTTGGAGAGCCGTGCGTGGAGACGGTCTAGCCTATGGTGTTAACATCTACACAAGGCTGATCACAAGACAATTACACTTTCACTTTATCGATGCGCGGATCCTGTTAAGGCCTATGAGCAAACCAAGTTAATTTAGGTCCAGTATGTTGGTAGAGGTTCTCTTGTGCCAGTGCAGTATCATTTCTAACATGTTATGTTCTACTAATTCTCTGTTTTACTAATAAATATTGAAGATTTTATGTTTTCTGAATTTCTATGAATTGTAAGCGTGATCACAGCGTGACACAAGACATCGAGACGACCAAATCAAAAAAAAAGTGCGCTCGAAGAGGAGCGGCAACAGTGTTTGTGATGTTTTTTCACGTGTTATTGTTTTGAGTGATAATAGTTATGCATGTGTTAGGGTTATTAATTAATAGCTCGTTGTTTGTTTACTTTTTACTAAATTTGGCAAAATGGGGGAGAGATCTTCGCAAAGGGACTTTGGGGTTTTTCCTTTCTCCGATCATTCGCCATTTGTTGATCAGGTTCCTATAAAGAGATTGTTTAAAAAGCATCAAGGAATCAACTTTGATTTTCAATTTACAGACCATGGTTATGAATTCAACAGTTTGGTCCTCGGTGGGGGCTTCTCTTTTGTGTACGGCACTTGCCTGTGTTCTCTTCATTCCCTCATTGTTCTGCATCATTTGCGCCTGTTCTTCGGTCCTCCCAACTACTGATTTGAGTGCTGTAGTTAAACCTAGAGATTTTGTTTAGTTGGAATCGTCGGAATCGTAGTCATCGTAGTATGGAACGTATTCGTAGTAACTGAAATTTCGAGATGAAAGCAATTCTTCCGGATAATGTCTTTCTTAAAGCGTGTAAACTTTCAGAAACTATCCTAATCTTGCTTATTTTCTTGAATAGACTTACGGTAGCATGAATTGCTTGTGGTTGTACGCGGCGGCCATTGTCATCGGGGAGATTGGGAGAATCGATTGAATGGTCAAACTCTGGAATGTTTTAGGTCAACAGTTTGATAAATTTCTTAATTTGACTATGCATAAGGTTTCTGTTTAGTTTCATGATCAAAACAAACCCGAACGATTTTCGCTTGTGCTTTCCGGGTTTTCTCGCACATCGCCGTTCGTCGAATTTCGATGAGAAATTTTCGGCGAAAGTAAATTGACAATGCATCACAGGGAAAGACGGGACAAGTTGTCCAAAGGGTTAAACAGATCTGAAATGAAATTTCGTTTGTTAAAAAACAAATGCAAATCACTGATAATCGAAAACCACCGATGGCGATTCTCGAGCGATCCATGGTCGACATCGAGAAATTCGCTTGTCGCCAAATTTCCAAAACTTTCATTTCTGTGGCTGAATCGCTGAGGAACAATAACTGAATATTGAATCTATTGTTAATTGAATTTGATTCCTTTTTTTCTTACCAAAGTGAAGAAAGCTGAAGAAAGTGAAGAAAGCTGAAGAAAGCTTTAAAGTTCTCTACCCTTTAAAGTGATCCTTTAAAGTTCTCTACCCAAGTTGCTCCTAAGAAAAACAAAATGTTTTTAGTGCCAAAACACCACCATATGTTCATAAATAAAAACACCACCATATGACCATATTATCTCTAACCGTGCATATTTTCGTGTTTGTGATTCTGTTTGTGATATTTGTTTACGTCTTATTGTTTTTGAGTGATAGTAGTTATGCATGTGTTAGGGTTATTAATTAATAGCTCGTTGTTTGTTTACTTTTTACTAACAAATAAATTTCAGGCTGATGTTATTCACCGAGTTGATGTTCGACTCTCCTGCTTATGTTGATGGTAGAACCTTTTTTATCTGATTAAATTTTCAGAAAAAAAACACTAATGGGTTTAAATTTCAAACTTGTGATTACATTATTTATTCAGGTCAATTGTGGTCGGCTGAGGATGTGGCCAAGCTGTTCAGAAAAGATCTTGTGGGACATTCAGTGTCGATGGGCATTGGCGGATATTACGATCATTGGTTACGCTTAATTTAAAGGTAGATTTTTTATGATAGCTCCTTAAACATTTCCTTAGGTTGATTCGGCGCACCTCTCAAATTTGGCAAAATGGGAAGAGATCTTCAGAAAGGGAATCCATTACGACGCAAAGAGGTGAGCGTTGAGAAATTTTTATATTTACCTTTTCTTTCAGAATCAAGATGATTGCTCAAAGATTGGCTTCACCTGCACGGTAAGATTTATTTGTTGCCGGCTATTAACCAAGAAACTTTTAAGAGAGAGCAAACGGGATGGAATTGAGGTAGCATCTTCGCTGATTGCCTTGCTACGAGAAAGGTTAATAATATATATAATATTGGAAAAGTTCCACGAACGTGTCGTTGAACTCGGTGATTCCAATCCGGATCTTGTTGTCAGCAAGTTGAACGAGGTATGCTTTGATTACTAAGCATATTTAATTAAATCAGCTTAGCTTCGATCAGTTCTTTTGGATGGCGGTGTAAATATTCATCTTCTGGGCGACACGAGCACTCTATCAACACCAAAGCTGTCAATTTGGGAATAATTCAAGAGGGACAATGCCAGCTTTTTCAATGTATCTACTTTAAGTTGAACTACCTAAATTCTCTTTAGGTTCCAATGGGTGAATCAATTATTTGTGAGAAACGACCAGAGGAGCGCAATGTTGTGATTGGAGTTGGTGGCAGTGAAAGCAGCTTTATCTACCAAGTAAGTTTATATTATTTAGCACTTTGGGCATAACGAAATTTAGACTGCTGTTACTGGTGTTGATTGGCTAAGCCCCAAACTTGTCCCGATTATGTTGTTGACGCAATATCTCAGCCAAACAGAAGGTTAGCGTAGTTTGATAGTTGTTAAGCTTTAAATATCTAGGACCAATTTGGAGAGCCGTGCGTGGAGACGGTCTAGCCTATGGTGTTAACATCTACACAAGGCTGATCACAAGACAATTACACTTTCACTTTATCGATGCGCGGATCCTGTTAAGGCCTATGAGCAAACCAAGGAAGTTGTGGTAAGTGTTTGTAGGAACAAACTGCATTATTCTGAAAATATGTCATAGATTGGAGTAGGTTTCAAGGAGTAGGTTTTACAATTTTTAAAGTTTGATGAAGTTGATTGCATCATTGTATAATGGAAACATCTTTTAGTTATTCTCGGACCGTGACAATTCATCCATCGATGGTAAAGAATATTCGAAAGCACTTCGGGGACATTGTTGAGCGACCAATCACCTCGTTGAGTGTCAAGCCCGACTTTTAAAAGAATCTTCAGTCATTTAACGCGGGTAAATCTATCCTCTGTGTGCGTTTTTCTTAGATACAGTTTTCAATGTTTGTTAAGATTTTATCAATTTTTGTCAATTTCGAGCTACCCTAGTTTGTTTGCTTTGCGTTTTTAGAATAAATTTTCTTATTAAAATCGCCTTTATATACAGGCACATTTCGAGGTCATTGGTAGCGAATAGAGAGCTCGCTTTTTTCGATCACAATTACAGGAATTTTACTCGGATGGTGATCGAGTGTGTAAACAGTTGTGCGACGTTTTGGAATCCGGTTTTTCCGCCGCCAGAAAGTTATGGATCCAATGATAGCTCTTCGATATGGTTGAATGTAGAAAATTGTTAGAAGAGGACTCAAACAGCTCGTGATTGACACGCTCAACTTTGGCCATTCATCTTAGTATGCATATTCGTATTCGTAGTAATAAGGACGGCTAAAGCCGCCCTTTTTTGCTGGCAGTTTGGGGCTGAGACGTAATTGGAAAAGGTTGCAAAGAGCTTACTGTCCAAATAATTTGTGGAGCTTTATCCAATGAAAATCAAGGATTTATCGCCCCAACAATTTCACGACTGGGTTGTTGAATGCTTTGCTTAAAATTGTATTCAAGCGCTGATCCTTTAAAGTTCTCTACCCAAGTTGCTCCTAAGAAAAACAAAATGTTTTTAGTGCCAAAACACCACCATATGTTCATAAATATATTCTGAAAAAATCAAGTCAAAATTACTATTTTAAAGAATCTCCTTTAATCTTTAATACGACTTTTAATCTCGTCGCACAATGCGTTGGGCTGAGGCGAAGTTCATTTCGAGCCTCTTACTTGCCAAGTTTTTTTTAGAAGTTATCTCAAAATTCCATAAAATTTTTTTAACTACCGCTCAAAGGGGCTGCTTTCACCCATGGTCAAAATTAGGCAAAAAACAACTTTTCAATTTGTTCTATATCTCAAAGACGAATGTAATAAATAAACCACTTTATTATAAATTTATCAAAAAAGCAAAAAAGTCCAACGGGGAATCGAACCTTTGACTCCCACTCCTATTCGTTTTGGAGACAGGCACGCTAGCCACTCCAACTGTGAACTCCAACTTTTTTCTTTGTCGGTTTTCCAGAAAAATTAAAAGTTTTAAAACTCGTTTTGATGCCGAATAATAAGCATATTTTCCTTTATATTCTCAGAAAAAATGAACTCAAAATTCGAATTTTGAAGTACCCCTAGGCGGCCTTTGATCTCGCCGCCAAAAATTGTTTTTTCACCATAACTCAAAAACAGTTGGAGTTTTTTTAATTTTGATTTGACAGGCCAAACCGCCGTCATTGATTACATGTTATCCCAAACAAATCATAAAAAATATCAACTGGTTCGTGAGATACGAAGTGGACAGACAGACACATTTTGCCTCTAATAATAAGTAAAATTTTACCCGTCGGGATACGGAAAAATCTGTTTGTTAACGAGGCCTTTCGTTATCGAGGCTTTTCCTAAGGCATTTTGTTCAGTATTTTTTCATGAGACCCAAAATCTTTTTGCTATCGAGGTTTTAGCGAATTTTGTCGGGCATGATAGATATAATTTAAAATGTTGCATTCTGGTCCAATAGGCTACTGGACCGCTGATTTTTTTTAAATCATCAAAAAATCCTAACCCATCAATAATTATGATATAATGGAAAAAGTAAGACTAAAAAGGAATTTTTTAGAGTATTTATGAGGGATGCCCTCCCAGATAAAATTAAATAGATTTTAACACTATTCAACCAAATTATTAAAAAAATTAAACATTCTCACAAAAAATTCAGAAAACATAAAATTTCTTGAATACCTTTATTAAAAGTCAAATAACAAAATATTTTTCTAATATAGCCATCTAGAAGTGATAATTCACTCGTTGTACACAAATTTCCCCAACGTAGACGACCTAAATTAATTAAGTCATTAAAATTTTTAAAAACAAATTCTCACGTGAAACTCGATAATTCCGTGGATGGCGAGACGTTGTCGACCTACAACACCATACAACACATCCTCTACCCTTAAGTTAGGAAAATTAATCATATTTAAAAACTAATATTTCTTACGGCCGGTCTCCTCGTCCGCCGAAACGGTCAACATTTGGTTCAGGAGCAGTAACGGGCATTACATAAAAACGACGACGCAAGCGAGCAAACATCTAGAGTAAAAAATTTTTTAGATGAACTAAAAGACAACATACGTGATGGGCAACTTGACCCGAGGCTTCTAACCGTTCAACGAATTGAGCAAGCGTAAGAGATCCCACATTAATCGTCAAAATTGAATACGGCGGAATTTCAGCAGATGGTCCAGAAGTTTCATCATTCGACTCACCAGAAACGATAGTAGCCTTGCTCCCACCAGGCAAGGTAGGTACGGTGTGCCGAACAGGGGCAGACATTTTCTAAGTCAGACATTTAGAGTACTAATAGAGTTGGGGGGGCACTTTTTTGGATCTGGCATCACTCTCCCGTTTTCTTTAAAATCACTTTTCTGGGGTAGTTTTATGCGTAGATTCCGAAAAACACAACGAGGGCTCGGGAAAATGCGTTTTAAGCCAAGTTTCGGGGCTTAAAAGTGCCCGCTCATACAGTGTGATGTGGGGATACACAGGTCTAAAACCGGTCAATCCTCAAAAAATATTTTTTCAATTTGTTTTGACTCTACCACTCAATTTAAGTCAGAAAATGAATATTTAGTGGTTAAAAATGGCTTTGGCTCTAGTTTTGACCTTGAAAAGTGCCCCATTAGTCATTAATTTGAGCTCCATATAGTGAACTACACTATAGAAGTGCGCACTTTGAAGCCCCGAAACTTTGCTTAAAACGCATTTTCCCGAGCCCTCGTTGTGTTTTTCGGAATCTACGCATAAAACTACCCCAGAAAAGTGATTTTAAAGAAAACGGGAGAGTGATGCCAGATCCAAAAAAAGTGCCCAACTTTATTAGTACCAAATTTAGTTAATAATAACAAATGAAAAGAGAACAATTAAAAAGGAGGGAACGAACGAGGGAAGAGGGAGTACTTTAAAAACGCGCTACAAGAACACAACAGATTTTACGAAGGGAAGAAACTTTGCGGGACTCGGCATGTAAGCCGGACAACATCTCCATCATAGAATGCCGAAAAGTGAAAAGAATGAGAAAAGGAGAATTTTTCGGTAGGGCATCCACGCTTTAGAAAGCGCGCCACACCGCTTTCGCGCTAGTTCCTTTAAACCGCAGGTTTCTAACCTTGAGATGGAAAATTAGAGATTGATAATAAAATTACAATTAATCAAATAGGCAAGGTATGCATGATGTGCTGAACAGGGCAAGACATTTTCGAAATAAGCTTAATAAATAATGGAAAATGAAAAGATTGAACCAAGAAAAGAGAATAATTAGTAAATTTTAAGAGAAAGGTGGTGTCCCAAGGGGTGACATGTCTTGAAGTTGATCTGGCTAAGTCATCGACATAATAGCGTTTGACATAAATTTTTAAAAAATAGACAAACAAAGGCAAAGGACTTTATTTTGACTTTAGGTGTAATTTTTAACGCCGAAAATGTCACAAAATGCACTTTCAAATGAATGAAAAATCGTTGGCAAGTAAACTTTAAATGCTAAGCTGAATATCTTTTGCTTGCTTCTAGTGGTTTAAAAAAGTCCAGCCTAGCAGTTCTTTTTTTTATTTTTGCTCTTGAATTAGCCATTCTTGCATTTTTATGCCTCTCTACTTTTTCACTCTTTCTCTTCTTCACTCGCGCAAAAACCACACTGTCCCTCCATAAAGCACCTAGTTACATACCTGTCTTGTATTCGAATCCTTTTCCTCCAAAAATTATTCCGAAAAACAGTTCTTTTTGTTTACGAGAACTCTTTCCCGCGTCAATAGTTCTTTTTTTAACACTTTATCTATTTAAATTCGTTTTTAATTTTGTTTTCTAGAAAATGTCTGTTCAACCAGTCAACCCAAAGCGGTTTCTCAATGGACTCGTTGGAAAGCCGGTTGTGTGCAAATTGAAGTGGGAAATGGATTATCGAGGCGTCCTCATCTTGGTCGACGGTTACATGAAGTCCAGCTGGGGTTGTGTTTCTGTAAGGTTTTTTTATGGCATAGCTTAAAGCTAGTTGGAGCAGTACGTTCTGAATTTTGTTAGTTTTTATGTCACTTGTGAACAATGAGATATATAATGAGTAATCTTCCTTGGGTTAATGCATTCTCAGATTATTTTTTTTATTTTTTAGATGGCTAACGCGGAGGAATACATTGATGAAACAAACACTGGAGCTTTGGCAGAAATTTTAATAAGGTGATTAATGTTGCTTTTGTCTAATTTGTTTAAATCTATGTACAACAACATCCTATAGATCGGAGGCGCCGAAAGCTCGGGAAGTTGATCGCCTGGTTTAAAAAATAAAATTTTAAAAATATTTGACAACTTTGAGCTAAATCACTACAATTTGAGTAGGAGAAAATAAGACAATAAATCTAAAAGGTTCAATGAAGTTACTGTGTTAGTTTAAATCAGTTTTAAACGTTTTTGAACAGATTTTTCCGCTAAATCCAGCGCACCAGATGCGGTTGCATTGTTTAAGCTTAAATCTTATAGTGCTGGGTTACAGTAATTTCATAATACGATAAAAAGGCAGCAGCTAATAAGCACAACATTTGCAGATCTCGATCGACCAGTCCAAAAAAGAGAAGTCCTCGCCGACATCAATCAAAAGATCAAAGCAAGAGCCGGTAGTGTTTGCATTTGCTCACTGAGAATACATTTTAATTTTTAGATCTCCAAAAAAGCCACATCAGAAAGATCTCGATCGTGGGGGTTCGAGATCGAGAGACCATGAACGTTCAACAGAAAGACGCAGAGATTGCGACCGCTCACCAAAAAGGCGAAGGCCGTTAGTTTTTAAAATTGTTTTTGTTTACAGCTGATTTAGATCACCATCTCCTAAGCGTAAAGCTTCTCCAGAAAGACGAAGACGGTAATAAAGCTTTGCACCTTTTTTTCATGGCACTTATTTAGATCTCGATCACCAAAGCGTCATGCCAGTCTTGCACGGCGGCAACCCAGTGAGTATAACCCGGGTTGCATTCAATATTAGGGGTTTATGTCGCTAACGCCGAAACGCGCTCGACATGAAGAATCATCGGAAAAGGCAAAAGAAAATGAAGCTCCTCAAAAAGTAGACAAGAAAACTTTGTTGAAGTAAATACATTTTGGGAAAAGAAAGAGCCCGCTGATTTATTGCGTTCTCGCACTGGAGGGGCATACATCCCACCAGTGAAGCTGAAGTTGATGCAAGAACAAATCTAGGTAATGCATCAAATGATAACGTGGCCTTTTTAAGATTTATCCTAAAAAAATTAGGATAAATCGGGCGAGCAATTTCAACGATTGAATTGGGAGCGTCTGAAGAAAAAGATCCACGGTCTCGTCAATAAAGTCAACGCCAGCAATCTTGTCGGAATTGTGCGAGAGCTTCTTCAGGAAAACATGATTCGCGGAAAGTTTGTTTTTTAGCATTTTCTCAACTAAACCAAGTTTTAGGGGGCATATTTAGGCTCACGAGTTGCTTGCCCTATAGATCATGCTTTTGATGCTTAAAACACCAACGGAAGATTCAGTGGAAGTGTGTTTTGCTTTTCTGAAACAATGTGGCGCGAAACTGGCAGAGGTTTGCTTTATTTAGAAACGCTTATTGAAAAAGCATTTGTTAGATTGCCCCGCGTGCCTTGGGCAATGTTTTCTCAAGACTTCGAAACATTCTTGCTGAAGCGCAATTGGATTCACGTATGCGTTATATGATTGAAACTGTAATGGCAATTCGGAGAGATAAATTTGCGGTCAGTTTTTGGTTCTATTGCTTAGCAAAGTTTATTCTTTAAGGACTACCCGGCTTTAATTGATGAACCCGGTCTTATTTCGGAAGAGGACCAAATTACACATGCCCTTTCCCTTAAAGATGCTCCGATCCTGAAAATATGCTTAGTGGGTCAACTAAAAAATCAAATTTTCGCTCAACTTTGCTTTCAAACAAACTTTACAGACATTTTCAAACTGGACCCCGATTTTGAGAAAAATGAAGCTGCCTTCAACGAGATCCGTGAACAAATCATTGGTGACGCCGGTGAAAGTGAAGAGGAATAGGATGATGAAGAAAGTGACGACGAAGCAGCTGCAAACGGTAGACCTTCAAAAATTTTATCAATTCAAATTTTATAAGCCTTCAGATGAATCTGGTGCAATATTTAAATACTCTTTTCAGCTCAACCTCAACAAATGAAAATCATTGACAACACGGAGCAAAATCTTGTTGTTTTCCATCGCGAAGTTTACTTGACAATTCAATGATCGCTCGACTATCAAAAGGCCGCTCACAAACTGCTTAAAATGGCTCGATGTGGAGGTTGGGCTTATTGATAGAATATAAAACATTTTTGGGTCTTTCCTATTGCTAGATACCTTAAGAAAATCGGGTACTGTAACCGTGAAACCCGCTTTTCTTTAGCTTTAAGGTACCCATTTCACGATTAAAGTACCTGATTTTTTTAAAGTACCTAGTAATAGGAAGGAGCCACATTTTTTCATTTAGCTGGAACTCCTTCACATGCTGGTTGACTGTTGTGCACAGCAACGTATCTATGAAAGGTTTTATGGACTTCTCTGCGAGCGTTTTTGTCGGCCGAAACGTGAATTTCAAGTTAGTTTAAAGTATATGGCTATTTTTTTTATTTTATTATTTGATATTACAAAACAGGAATATGGCTTGTTTAATCAGTCATTTGCTTTTCACAGATGCCATTACTTGGGATGTAAGTCTTTGTGTGAATATTTGCTTTTTCGTATCAATATTTTAAGTGTACAAATTTAGGTTTTGAGTGAAGTTCATTTGAACGAGAATGAGACGACTTCTTCGGGCAGGATTTACATCAAAACCATTTTCCTTGAATTGGCCCAAATGATGGGACTCCCAAAGCAGTATGAAAAAATCTGTGATCCGTAAGTTTAGAGATTTTCTAGAATTCCATGACCTTTAGTACATTGCAACATGCGTTTGAGGGACTTTTCCCTCGGGACAACCCAGCCGTAATTCGCTTCGCCATCAATTTTTTCACATTAATTGGTCTTGGTGGACTGACGTAAGAAAGATTTTAGAAGCAATAAGTCTATACATTTTAGGGTGAATCTTCGTGAGCTTTTGGAAAAAGGCGGAAAAGGAAGAAATCTGACTTTAATCAAGCTCAGAATCTTCTTCATCATCCGATGATGACAGTGACTCTGATACTACTTCTTCAAGTTCGTCAGCTTCGGATTCAAGTCATGATTAGTGATTTTTTGATAGATTTTTAATTTTTCTGTCTGCAAATTAATTGTAATTTATTGTGTTACTTTGTTTTTCTCTATTATTTTGATGACGGATAAAACGTTTATGTTTTGCAACCAAAAAAGACACTTGGCTCATTTACGTAAGCCTTATGATGCCGTGAAGATCTGATTAATTGTGTTACACCTCTTGGACACACAATCGAACTCTCAGAGAGAGAGTGCAAGAGGAGGAAATGATTTGATATAGGATTGGTCGGAGACCTGTAATCATACAATCTTTGAGGCGATCGGCATCCCTTTTTAGATCGACCGACTCGCGCGCCCCCGAAAAGTATTAACGGCTGGCCTCTAATCTTTTAATAGATACGTGCACTCTTTTGCTATGATTGACAGCCGAGAATGCTTTGTGAGGCCATTCCGATCGTAAACTTGATTTTGTTTTGTTTGATGATGATTATAAGTTATTTTTAGTTATAGATGAAGATGCAATAGTTTTTGGTTATGGTGAGCAAGACATTCATTTTCTCAAGATAACAAGGAAAATCCTCATAAACATGAACTGATTACTGTTGAAAGATATTCAATAAAGAAATGCTCGTGAACAAAATGAACTGCCATTCACTGTTTGACAGTGTCTTCCGAAACGTTAACGATATTCTCGCATCACTCGCTCCATTCAGTGTTGCTGTCTTGTTGCACATTTTATTAACGCATTTCATTTAGAGCATCGGGATTTTGCCACGAGCATTCACCTTAAACCATTTAGTGCCATTAACAAAAACAACATCAACAATTACACTTTTGTGATTCGATTTAGCAGAAGAGGCGGTTTTGTTTCTGAGGCAAAAACTTCAATAAAGACTTGAAGACTTGAGAAATTGCTTCCAATTGTACGCCGCTTTTTTGCTGAATACGGTATAGGCGTTGGGGAATTGGTTTGTGGGAAGATTGTCGCGCCGTTCTCACACTTGTAACCGTGTTTGTTTCTATGCGCTTTCTCGCGTTATGTTCATGAGCGAAATCCAAATGTTCTACGCAGTTTAAGTGCAAAAATTCTTGAGAGATGTCCCCAGAACTCACCCCATATGGTCTGTTTTCACTTGAACGACTTATGGGCCATTCAAGGAAGCCACTAAAGGACAAGAAAAGCTTGATTTTTTCAAGGTTTATCGCTTTAAATTTCATAAGTAAATATGATTGATTGAAAATCGTTAAAACCTTGAAGACTTTTTATCAAAAAAAATGAAACTTTCAAAATCCCATAAATGAGTAGCGAGCGATACTCGGCTCTCAACTTTGGAAGGCCATATAAAAAAGTCGAAAGTTTAAATCGATTAGGTAATGGGTACCGTTCCAGAAGATATACCTCTAGAAAAACCAGAACGACCGCCCCAATTTTGGTCAATCTAGACCCTTTGAAGTGCGGCGCTATAATTGTGGGCCACCGTGCAGTTAATCCGGAAAAATGCCAAACTTACAGTACTACATCGACAACGATGAGGAGGGATACGTGAAACCGAAATTCACCTACTCCGAGATCCCCGCTTTCTCCAAGGTGATCTCAGAAATTGAATTTGAAATGATTCCTAAATTTCAGTCAGCCACCTATTTCCATCTGGAAACTTTTGTCAAATTCAACTCCACGGCTTGTGATGATTTCCCCCATTGCATCTCCGAGTTCTTCTTTATGACCAATTTTCCAGGGGTACCAAATAAAGTTGTAACATGAAACAAAACCTTGCAGGTGATCAAATATCACGAGTTGATTCCGGCGGTGAAAACGATCGCCGAGAATTATCGCAACTTTCGGGGTTTTTCCTTTCTCCGATCATTCGCCATTTGTCGATCAGGTTCTTATAAAGAGATTGTTTAAAAAGCATCAAGGAATCAACTTGATTTTCAATTTACAGACCATGGTTATGAATTCAACAGTTTGGTCCTCGGTGGGGGCTTCTCTTTTGTGTACGGCACTTGCCTGTGTTCTCTTCATTCCCTCATTGTTCTGCATCATTTGCGCCTGTTCTTCGGTCCTCCCAACTACTGATTTGAGTGCTGTAGTTAAACCTAGAGATTTTGTTTAGTTGGAATCGTCGGAATTCTAACGCTATGGAGAATTTAGTTGGTTCCTTTGTCGATTGCCGGTACGTTTAGCTAACAATAACTGTAACGACATTCAGCCCGGTGATTGAGAGAAGCTATGGTAGTCGTTGGGATTCTGATTTTGAAATAATGGACTCTCTTTTCTCATCCAGCAAGTCTCATCGTCAGAAAACGGGTCAAAAAAATGATTTCCAGCTCACGCGATCAATCCACAGCACTTCTTTTGTCTACTCGGTTTACCCATTTCTATTTTGGTCAGTTTTCAGAAATAAACTTTTGATAGAAACAAAATTATTGCCTTGATTTCCAAAAAGATTTGAGCATAATAGGAGGCCTGGAAATCTGACCAAAAACGAAAAGTTTTGAAGAGAAAAAGAAAAGAAAAAAAAGAGAAATTGATAAGAAATGTCTCTTTGCAAGGCTCAATCAAGCAATGTTCATTTGATCACTTTTCAGTCAATCGAAGAGACAGCAAAAGAAATCAATTCGGAATTTACAAAATGCTCACTCGACTTCGACCAGCCACAAATCGATTAACAGGTTAGTCTTTTGTCAAAAATTTGAACAATGACAGATTTGAAATTTTTCAAAATATAGAGTGTTTACTGTTTGTACTTGTCGGTTAAATGAACACAAAATTGGCATTTTATTGTTTCTCCTTGATCAAAAGGTCTTGCACCAAATCGTTTGTGATTTGTTTTGTATTTTATTTGTATTGTATTTTAGTAAAGCTGCATTTAGCCTACATTTGCTCAGAAGATAACATTCTTATTAAACAATCAATCAAATTAAAGAAAACAATTCAAGAAAAGATTTTTAATTCAAGTTTTGTCCTTGCAACTAACTTGATTGATCTTCTTTTTTTGTGTCCATATAACCGAAAAGTACTGTTTTTTCAGTTTGTTGATCACTATTGTTATATTAATTATCCTTAGAATAAGCTAAACTACTGAAATATCATAATCCTTTACTTTATCATGTCACTCCATTAGAATAGTTTGATTAAACTATGCAAAAGACTTTTATTTAAGTGCTTTAAGCTTTACTTTTTCTTGTTGCTTGTTTTTTTTTTGCTTTGTGAGCCAGTGAGCCAATCTTTTCCTGATTTCGCCTCTATCAGACTATAAACAGGCATTGCACTCATATCTTGGAGTCGAAGAATCACTTGTACATACATTGATTCTTGAGAAAAACGAAAATTTCCTGATTACTGAGCAAAGTAGAAATGTAAAAAAACAGTTGTTGTAATCTAGAAATTTTAAAGATTTCTGAAATCGAGTTACTTTTTAGCAAATGCCTATACATCGACGATTGCCACGTCGGAGCCAGCTAGGCCAAAAATGCTCACAAAAGTCCCTGGGCCGAGGACAAATGAATTGAAAAAACAAATGGAGAAACATTCAGTGAGTTGAAAAAGGAAAAAAACTTAATTGTGTGCTTCAAATATTCAACTCAAATTGCAGAGCATTGTTTCCGTTCGCTGTTTCGTTGACTTTGAGAAATGTTACGGGAACTATTTGATCGACGCTGATGGAAATCAAATGCTTGACATTTTTACGATGGTGATTTGGAAAAATTTCGAAAATCAAGAGCAAGAGTTTAGATCTCTTCACTTCCCCTTGGGTACAATCATCCGGATTTGGTGGCCGCCACAAAGACACCAGAGTTTATTGTAGGTTTTAAAGTTTTGAATGAAAGAGAACAGCTCCTAGAAAATAAACTTTAAACAATACTATAGATATAAATATTGTAAGGTATTTTAGTTTTTCTTTTTAGACAGCAGCCGTTTCTCGACCAGCTCTTGGATCATATCCGCGAATCGATTGGGGAAAACATTTAGAGAATTCTTTGACCGCAATTGCTCCAAAGGGATTAACGGTTGAGTTTTTGGAAATGCAAGCAATATTCTACTTTTCAGGCTAATCAAACGATGCTTTGCGGCTCTTCGTCAAACGAAAACGCGATCAAGACGGCTTTTATTTGGTAAAGAAATTAGGGAATGTTTTTAAGTATTATATTACTATATATTACTGAAAGCTCATCAGCCTTTCATTTCAGGTATCAGACTCAAAAGCGGGGCGGAGCTCCGCCAGATGAGGAGCACAATAGGACATCGATGTTACAAGTAAGCTAGAACTGCTGAAGTACTTTCCGTAAATATTGTAATAGTACAGTCGTGTTTTTCGCAAAGTTTTTTTAGTATTTAATTTTTTTAAAGCGATCGTAGTTTCAAAAAATAGCCCTGAATTTCAGCTATTTTTTGATACCTAAGCGCGCATTGTAGCTTAAACCAGTATCAAAGAAAAACGTGTTCAAAGCTAGATTACACAACATTATGGCGGTGGGGTACTATCACAGGATTTACGGTGTCATACTCATCTTAAAAGTTGTCATAAACTAATTACAGATTCCACCTGGTTCTCCACAGCTATCAGTGATGGGTTTCCATGGTGGATTGCATGGAAGAACTCTGGCTCTTCTCTCTGTCACACACTCGAAACCAATTCATAAGGTTTGAAAAAAACGATTCAATGCAATGTTTCTTTAGGTTGATATGCCCGTTCTTGATTACCCAATTGGAGACTATCCACGATACAAATATCCATTAGAGGAGAATAAAGAATACAATGATAAACAGGATAGGGATTGTTTGGCGGATGTTGAGGAGAAGATTGAGATTTGGAAGAAAAAGGTATAGAAAGATGATTAGTTCCGAACTTTACTATTAACTTTACTAATTACTTAAGTTATTAGATCAAACAACTATATCCAATCCTACTCTTTAGGGAAATGATGTAGCTGCGGTGATTGTCGAGCCGATTCAGTCGGAGGGTGGAGATCATTATGGAAGTCCGGCTTTCTTTCAGGTAGTTAGCGAATAAAATAAATAATAAAACGAATAACGAAATTGTTATAACATTTTAGGGTCTTCGAAATATCACGAAAAAGCACGGCATTGTTTTTATTGTCGATGAGGTGAGTTGAATGATGCACAAATAGTGAAACTGATAAGAATACTGCAAGCTACAGTATCCCGAAGGATTAACACTGAATATCCTTTTAAGTTTTAAGCTTATTAGCTGAATACTTTTGTTGGTATGCTGTAGTGCGAAATTGAAGCTTAAAACATCGATTTTTAGGTGCAAACGGGTGGTGGAACGACCGGTGAGTGGTGGGCGCACACTCACTGGAATTTGGACTCTCCACCAGACATTGTGAGCTTTTCGAAGAAACTGATCACTGGTGGATATTACTATGCGGAACATTTGAGAATCAAAGAGGTTTTTGATTTACGGGTTTTTTTTTGAAAAAATCTTTCAATTTAGCCACAACGGATCTACAACACGTGGTAGGATTATAGATAAGAAAATTAAATTCAAAGAAATTTTGATTTTAAGGTGCGGTGATCCGACAAAGGTTTTACTATTGGAAGCGGCTGTGAAAGTGAGAAATTGAAAACGAAAAGAAATTATGATGAGTTCTTTTAAGGCAATTAAAAGAGATGGGTTGATCGAGAAAAATCGTGAAGTTGGAAAGGTGTTCCAGACGGAATTGAAGCAATTACAGGTGCCTGTTAAGAACTAAAATATTTAGATAAATTCGTGATCAATAGAATTTAAAGAAATGATATTCAGTCGGATTTCCCGGATTTATTATCGAGAGCCCGAGGAATCTCGACATTCGCCGCCGTCGACTTGCCCACAATGGCTTTGCGGGATAAATTGATTGCAGAGGTTTATAAATGAAAGTATAAAGTACAATAAAAGTAGTGAAACATTAAACACGTATAAAATTACCATTTGTAAGCCAAAGCTTGGTAAATGATCTAAGAAAACGCTTTCAGGCCACCAACAACGGACTGCATTGTGGTGGATGCGGGGAAAAGTCGCTCAGGTAAAGCCAATAAAACTTTTACAAACAAGCTTTGCTATTTGAGTTGATTTTTGAGCCTTTCAAATATTCCTGCAATTTTTTTACTTACCCTTTTTCAGATTCCGACCATCGCTTGTCTACGAGAAGAAACACGTGGATCTCACCTTTGAGCTTCTACGAAAAACCCTCAAATCTTTGTAAAGTCGTATATTTTCCACAAGTCCAACATGATAAATTCATTTTTTTTCAACAAAAAAAAACAAAAACAAAACACTTTGACACAAAAATAAGTGCAAAAGTAAATTTGCGTTTAACAAAAAAATTCACATACAATAAATTTGTCAATTTCACAAACCAAATCAGGTAAATTGGAAAAAATCAAATCAAAAAAATTATTCGGCAACTTGGTTGGTTTTTTTGTTGCTTTATTGATTTAAAATGTAACAATAGAAATTTGGTGAATGAAAGAAGAGAAAGTGGGAAGAGATGAGAAGAAAATCAAGAAAGCTGCCGGTGACCAGAAACAAGAAGGTGATCGATCTTTCATTATTTGTCAAGAACTTTTAAACTTTTGCATTTTTGATTAGTCAGAGCCTTTGCTTGAATTTTTAAGCGTCAATTTACTAGGATATCGTTTAAAAAAATAGATTTTCTTCTTTAGTTGTCGACAAACCGAAAAAAGAAAGCGAAAAGGAGCGACAACGTTTCGGCTCGACATGCGCCTATTTAATGACAACCATCGGCTACTCAGTTGGCTTGGGAAACATTTGGAGATTCCCAGCGACCGCCTACAAAAATGGAGGAAGTAAGTTGATTGGGTATTTGGCATTGGAGTTTTAAATGTTTAGGCGCTTTCCTCATTCCGTACTTCGTGTGCACGATCTTTTTCGGCATGCCGCTTTTCTACTTGGAGGTAAAGTTATTAAATGAATCTCTTTAAATTTTTCTTTTTCTTTAGTCTTTCATCGGTCAGTATACGCAATCAGGAGTGAATCACATCTTCTTTCGCTATATGCCCGCTTTGCAAGGTTTGAGAATTATGATTAAGTTCACGAAAATTTCTTTGTTTTAGGATTAGGTTGGGCAATGACATTTCTCAGCCAACAAGTTAACATATACTATATTGTCATCGTTGGATGGTCGTTTATCTATTTGTAAGTTCAATACTTTACCACTAGTTCAAATTCTTTTAGGGTCGATGTTGTAAATGAAGATAGCACTCGGTGGACTAAATGCGGCCAACCGTGGAATAGCCCCTGTATGAGTTTTATTAGATTTAACTGTAGCTAGAAGACATTGTAATTCACATGTTGCAAGATGTTATTTTAGACTGCCAATCACCGTATGTGAACACTTCGGTTTGCAAGGCGAACAACACTCTTTTCTTCAACGGCACTTGTTACGATGGTGAATTGGCGAAAATGTACGCGGGCAAAATCCGAGTCCCAGCGGAGGAATTCTTTGAGTAATTTGCAAATTTGTATACGATCTATATATTTATTTAGAAACTTTGTACTCCAAAAAACGTCAGGGATCGACGACATTGGTGGAATGAACTGGAAATTGTTTGGTAGGTCGTTTTACATAGAGTTTTCAAAATTAACGCATTCTTTAGTCGCAATGATTTTCATTTGGGTTATTTGCGGACTCATTGTGTGGAAAGGGATAAAGATAATGGGGAAAATCTCCTACATTACCACATCGATTCCCTACATCATTGTCGGTGGGTGAAGAATTGTGAAATTTAAGTGTTATTTTTTCAGGCGTGTTCTTCATTCGTGGTTTCTTCTTGGATGGCATGCGAGTAGGGCTCGATTATTATTTGTTGAAGCCAAACTTTGAACGGATATACGACTTGGCGGTACGCTATTTAAATACTAATAAATTCTATTAAAGTTTGAAAACATTTCTAATACTTTAGACTTGGAAAGCTGCTCTACATCAAACTTGCTTGAGTATCACGCTTGGATCTGGTGGAATTCACGCAATGGGATCCTACAATAGACGAAATCACAACTCTTTTCGAGTAGTGTTTCTTTTTATGTGATTTAAATAAGAATTTAGGATGCATGGGTTGTTGTGCTCGCCGATGGATTGATGTCACTTGTTGGAGGAACCGCTGTTTTCTCAACCCTCGGCTATTTATCTGTGAAGACCGGAAAACCCATCGATGAAGTTGTTACTGAAAGTATTGAAACCATTTTTTACAAACTTCAACTTCAACTGTTTAGGCTTTGGTCTTACTTTCGTAACCTATCCGGAAGCTATGTCAACGATGCCTCTACGAGTAGTTTGGGCTTTTCTCTTCTTCTTCATGATGTTTCTACTCGGTGTTTCGACGGTGATTGGTATTTTACAATTTCATTAGCATCACAATGCTTCCTTTAGTGGATATGTCGACGATTCTCAACGCGCTCTTGGAGAACTCAAAGTTTTTGGCTCGTCATAGCGGTTTTGTAAGAATTGCGGTTGTTCTTGCATTGTTAGCAGGAAGTACGATCTCTTGCACAAAGGTTTGCTCTTCTTCATACCTAAAGTCCATCACTTATCAGTATTTACGAAATTTTTTGTTTAGGCAGGCATTTACTTCGTGGCACTGATGGACGAGTGCAATGGCGGTATCGCGATGGGTTTGATGATCATTATCGAACTTGTGCTTGTTGCTCATATTTATGATCGTGAGTAATTTAATATATTTTTTATTGTAGAAAGTTTTAGGGTGTGGTCGTTTACGTTCGGATCTTCGCTCAGTGTTTGGACCACCTAGTTGCTGGCTTTCGTACGTTTCCCCATTTAGTTTTAGTTTCTAGTTTTAGTGTGATCTTTGGAAAATCTGGAGTTTTGTACTGGCTGATTTGGAAATTTGTGACTCCAGTTTTCTGCGCGGTAAGTGCTTTGGTTTTTCTCTAATAAATTAAATTCTCAGGTTATCATTTATATTGCGGGCTTTCCACCGAAATTGACATATGGAAGGGGAGACAGGCGGGTTTTAGTTTAATTTTCAAGTAAATGATTCTGACCATAACAATTAATCATAACATTTTTGCTTTAGTACTTACACGTATCCACAACTTGCCAATATCTTGGGCTACCTTTGGGGTAACGCGAGTCTTCTCATCATCCTTTACTACTTTGTTCACAACGTTTTTCTAATGAAAATGGAGCTTGGGGTGGGGTTTTTGGTGCTAAAGAATAAAGTTGGACTTGTCACGGTTTTAAAGCTTTTTATATTCTTTCACTTAAACCATTTGCATGCTATATATCAATTTTAGTCATGGTCATCGGCATTCAAAATACATCCCACTCATCCCTCATACCAGAAGATTTGTGCACTCAATCGGAACCAGCGTGAGGTGATGGACTTATACGAGAATCATCGCGAATCTGACGTTGAAAAAGTGACCATAGTGATCAAATGAAAACGACTATTTCTCGTTGCTCGTTAATTTGTGAGTGTCTATAGATCTTTTTCTAGATTGATAAACCTTTTCTATGCTTTTATTTTTGATTTCAATTGGCTTTTTTGCTTTCAATTTTTGACTTCAAGGTTGATAATGATTTAGAAACCAAGGTAGACACAAAATGTGAACTTGGGATGGGGATTTTTCTCTCTCCGATCATTACTTTTTACACCCATTTGACCCGGCGGCTTTTTCATTGCCTTTTCTCAGCCTTTGGTCTTTTTTGATTTCCGAGCGATACGACAAAAGATTTCAGGCAATTTTCTCCCGATTGCACAAGGCTTGGAGCTCCTTGTGGATTGGGGGAAACAGCTGTATAAAAGACCCCCAAGGGTCAATGGGAATGTAGACAATTCTATTCGCTTTCTGTCTTTTCTAGATAAGAAATTTTTGGAGACTTGTGGTGTGATCTGAATTAGCAAACGTATATTAGCTCAAACTTGAGTCTGAAAAAATTAGACCACATCTCGAAATTTGATTTGCATTCGATTCCTCAAAAGATATTGTCAAACAGGTAAATTTTCTTGGGTTGGGATTTTGACAAATTCCACAAAGTAGCACTGTTCTTTCCCTAATCCGGTAAATCGTTTGAAGTTTTAACATTATTGACACTGATCAAGTCGAGAAAATCTCCAAAACCCGGATTTTTGTGATATTATGTCGGGTGATGTTCTCTTTTCCCTCTTTTCCCTCTTTTCCCCCTTTTCTCAAGTCGATTTGAGAGTAATTGCCGATGCCTTTCCCCATCCTTTTGCTATTTGCGTTTTTCTCTCTTCTTTTTATCTTCTATCTCTTCTCTTTTGGTCACTGATTTGTTCACTTTCGCCCTCTTTCCTTAAATTTTCTGTGATTCTTTTCATCTCTCATTCCTTTTCTTTTTCTCACTTACCCTTTCTCATTCTCTCACACGGATTGCCTTCCCAAAAGAACCGACTAACAAATACGTTTTTGTTGATGGGGCAAACCCACACGAGGATTTTCACTTCATTTTCACCTTCCCTCTTTTTTTTTTTGAAAACAATGACCTTTTCGGCTGCTAGTTAGGATTTTATCTTGAATTTAAGACCTGTTGAAAATCTTAGTGCTACTGGAAAACTCATTTGTTGATTTTTTTAATTCTTTGAATAGCTGAAATTTCTTTTGACACTTCTGAATCTGCTGGGGACAGGTTCAAATGCAAATTTCGACGAAACTATTGCAAATTTTAGTCTTGTTACTACTTTTCTTTGATAGAATGCTTGAGAAGTAATTGAGAGCGGTAATCCTTCCGTTTTCTCAAAGCATTCAACGATTAGCCAATTTAAAATCCTTGAAATTATCCTCTTTCTTAACTCAATACTTTTCGATTAATCTCAATTGCCTTAACTTGTCAATATTTATTCATTTCAGTATTCGAACTTGGGTCCCCTCTTCAAAAAGTCAAAATGCTCAGTCGACTTCGACCCCAGAAAGCAACATTGGCAGGTTTGTATGGATAAAGGAATTGAACTTGTAAAAATATAGTACTTTTAAAAAGTTTGAGTTTTGAGGGTTCTTGTTTTCCAATTTTTGAGACAAAAAAGAAACTATTGACTTTTCCCGATCTTTTTCCCGGAAAATCAAAAATCAAAAGTTCAAGAAAGCTAACCCCAAAAATATCTCGAGAAGTTTCCTTTGATTAAGAAAATGTTTTTTTTAATGCTTTTTAGATTTTTACAAGTTCAGCCTACTCAAAATAATAGAATTTGTTTCCCTCCAAGGTCACGCCACTTTTTTCTCGGTTTCCATTTTAGATCATTTTTTTTCCTGACCTTACTCGCCGGGTCACACATCCATTGATAAGATCAATGCTGATAGAATAAAAGGAAAAAAAGGAAAGATTATATCAATGATATTACCTGAACCCGGGAGACTTTTAAAAAGTAGTTGTAGATGAAAAAAATGGTTTGACAAGGGAAAGCTGAGCTAATTCGATTCTTGCAATTAGTCAATTACCTAATTTTTATTAGTGTTTTAGCAGAGAACGGGTTTACTGTTGATTGTAAGTAGCTGTTGTGTTTGAAAAAAGTAAACTAATTGAGCCAGAGAATGAGTGTTTGCAATGGCCTAAAGTTTTGGCTTTTGGAAAATGAAAGCTTTTCTCTTTTATATCTGAAATGTCAAGGTGTTTCTTATTTCGTTTGGACTGTCTAATTCCACCCGATTTCTTTCGTTGACCAATCATTTCGTTGTTTCTCTCTTTTTTTTCTCACGAGATCGACCCATGTGGCAACTGTTTGAAAAGACGAAGGAAATTTGGGGGAAATCTGTTTGTGAAAAGATGAAGAGGTTTATTCGAGAGAAAAGATTGAAAAAAGATTAGAGAAAGTTTGGAAAAAGAAATTGCATTGATGTTTGGGTGTTCTTAGTGGAGGGGAAAGCATCCCATATGTCTATAGATAAACTTGGAATTGAACGTGATTTGAGAGCAGAAAATGGAATGATGTGAGTAGGGGAAAGAAATAAAGATAATAAAGAAAATGAAAGAATTAATGTTTACGATTCTTCGCATATCTCACCAAGTGATAAACCCGTTTTTCAAAGAGAGACTTGAGAAGGGGAAAATTTCAATGCAAATTACTGTATTGTACAATTTACAATGCATAAAAGTATCCAAAAAGGGTTTTAGCAAAAGGCATCTTGCCAAAAGATTAAAATAAAACTAATTTTTTTTCTTTAGCATGCCGCCTAAACTCTTCATTGGCCACCTCCGAGCCGGCAAAGCCCGAGATGAAAACCGCCGTGCCCGGCCCGAAATCCCTGGCTCTCAAGGAGAAAATGAACTCAATTCATGTAAGAAAAGTATTAAATCTATAAAAAAAACTCTTTTAGCAAACCGCATCATTGAGAGCGTTCATCGATTTCGATAAGAGTTACGGCAATTACATGATTGATGCTGATGGGAACAAGATGCTTGATATTTACACGCAGGTACTTAAAAAGCTTAAAATATATGTGAAAATTTAAAGATTCCATAAAATATTAGTCGATAGAACTTTAGAATTCTTTTCTTTACAGATCTCGTCACTTCCTCTCGGATACAACCATCCCGATCTCGTCAAAGCAGCCTCTGCACCGAAATTCTTGGTGAGTTGTTACTAAAACTATTAAACTCAAAATTTTTACCGGAATCTATAGTTCTAATCAAGTTCTAATCTATGACTTCTTCTTTAATATAAAAATAAACTATATAAACTATAGAAATATAATTTTAATATAAACTTCAGAGTTCACTGGTTTCTCGGGCAGCTCTCGGCTCATTCCCCCGTGTCGATTTCCCTGAAGGAATCGAGCACGCGCTCACTGAAATTGCTCCAAAAGGATTAAAGGTTACTTTATGAAAAAAGATATTAAATTTAATTATTAGATAGAAGATATTCATTCAAAAATTTAGTAAAATAATGGCATCATAATTTCAGTTGGTCCAAACGATGCTTTGCGGTACGTCGGCCAACGAAAACGCTATCAAGCAGGCTTTCATTTGGTGAGCTTTTACAAAGATTTACATGTCCAAATGTGGAAAGTAATAGATTATCTTGTAAACTTTTTAATTCAAGGATATATAGTATTTTTAGGTGGATGGCTCATCACACACGTGGCGGAAATGGACCCGACAAGGTGGCGCTCGACTCGTGTATGAGACAAGAGCTTCCAGGTAAATCTCTATAAAGCTCCAATTTACTATATGAGCTATAGCGATATATCGGCATCTACAATGCTATAATTTGAGGCTTATAATTAGGTAGACCTAAAACAAGGTTTCCATTCTTGTAGAGAAACTGTAAGCCCCAGTTCTCTGTCTCACTACACTATACATGAGCTTTTTGTAGAAAACAAGTCAGTCCCACGTTTCAGCAAACAGCTCTTGTTTTCTAAAGCTCGAAATCGCATTGTAACCACGCTTTAGAAAACAAGAGCTGTTTGCTAAAATGTGGAACTGACTCGTTTTCTATAAAAAGCCCATGTCTATACTACAGGGTGACAAAAAATTATGGGTGCACCCTTTTTGTTATGTAGTTGTCAAAGGCCTAATTGAATTCAATAGTACCAAGTGTTATATAGAGAATTGAAGCCCTGAATCTTGGCTATACGATATCTTGGCTTATCTTAACGAACATTTTCCTCTAGGCACTCCCCGTTTGGCGGTGATGGGCTTCGAGGGATCTTTCCACGGACGATCACTTTGCATGCTTTCCGTTACGCGAAGCAAGGCAATTCATAAGGTTATTCATAATATTCATGTATATAATAGAAAATGATTAAATATTTTTTAAATGAAGGCCTACATTTTGTTGTTCAGGTCGACATTCCCGCTTTCGATTGGCCAATCGCGAAATTCCCCCGATACCGTTACCCGCTCGATAAGTATCAGGTAGTTTTGATTGCGTTAAACTCATTAAGTTAACAAAACTTGTTTCAAACTTTAAAACTATTTGAATGTCAATATGGAATGTATAGAATGCATTGCTTTTAGAGTCACAACCAAAAGGTGGACGAGGAATGCTTGGCCGATGTCGAGCACAAGATCGCCAAGTGGAGAAATGAGAAGGTTGCAAATACTTTTATATCTAAATATAAATAAAAATATTAAATATTTCTGGGATAGCTGAATATCTAGACAAACTTTTTAATGGAATAATTTAATTTAAAATATCCAAATATTTCTAGGACATGCCAGTGGCCGCGTTGATCGTCGAGCCGATCCAAGCCGAGGGAGGAGATCATTATGGCAGCCCAGCTTTCTTCCAAGTTGATTTTTGATTTTAATATTTGCATATTGATTACAGTAACTCATTGCTTATTTAGTTATTTAGACATTAGGTATTTAAACAATTTTATTGATATTCAAATTCTAGGGTCTCCGCAAGATCACTAAGAAGCACGGTGTTGTATTCATCGTTGACGAGGTGGGTTAAGAAAGAAAGCTTGTTCGATTTAAAATACTGTAATCTGGCAGTAAAAAATGGCTTTGAAAAGCAAAAATCGAACAAGAAGTCTTTGCTAAATCTCTGAAATAGCTGTCAGATTTTGTACCCTTTTTCACTCCTTTTTTTCTAGGTTCAAACCGGCGGCGGATGCACGGGCACTGGCGATATGTGGGCGCATTCACACTGGAATTTGGACTCCCCACCAGATATTGTGACTTTCTCGAAAAAAATGATCACCGGAGGATACTATTATGCGGATCATTTGAGAGTGAAAGAGGTGCGATGCAAAAAAAAATCATTGACACAAATGACACAACAATCGTTTGGTGTCGGATTGAGCCGCAAAATGTTGCTCATTCAATGAAATTTTTGATATCTGTTTTCAGAATCGAATCTAAAACATGCAAGTGTGAATTTTCGAGTCAAAATGCTTTGAAAAATCCTTGAATTCTTTTTCTGTCCGTCCTGTCGCGGAGGTGTTAATAAATCTGAAAATTTAGGGATATCGAATTTATAATACTTGGGTCGGGGATCCTACCAAGCTTTTCCTACTCGAGGAGGTCATCAAGGTGAGCATTTCAACGCTGAATTTAACATTTTCGTAACAAATTTTCACTCCAGGTGCTCAAGCGAGACGGATTGATCCAGAAGAACGCTGAGGTCGGCAAAGAATTCCAGAAACAACTACATCAACTACAGGCAATACTTTTTAGGCTTAAAAATAAATATAACAAAAAATATCACTTAACAAGTTGAAAACTAGCAAAAACGTTTCAGGAAGCCCATCCGGCCAAATTGGCCAACGCTCGCGGTCTCTCCACTTTTGCGGCCATCGACTTGAGCTCGGCTGAACTCAGGGATAAACTCGTCACTCAAGTAAGACCTTTTTCAAACTGAAAATATTTGATTATTTTCTATTTGATATCAACAATTTACAACAAATTTGTTTTAGGCAACAAACAATGGTTTGCATTGCGGTGGATGCGGCGAGAAGACACTTCGGTGAGTTTGAAAAAGATTGAGGCAAAATTGTCTAAATTTTCTAAAGTAGTTTAGAAATTGGATTTCAAATTCTTCATTTTTAGCTTCTAATTTAAGTTCGACTAGCTTTAATTAACCAGAAAACAGCGGGCTAAGTTTTAGACTTTTTTTAGAAGGTTTAAAAGGTAAACTTTTAGAAGCCGGCGTAGTTACGCTGAAAAGAAGAGTAAAAGTAATGTAATTGCGATGAAAAAAAAAGAATAAAAGTAATGTTAGATGCGCGGGAAAACAATAAAAGTCGATCAACTTAGGTATTAATGAAATTTTTTCTCGTTTTCAGTTTCCGTCCCTCATTGGTTTACGAGAAGAAACATGTGGATCTAACTTTTGATCTGCTCGACAAAACCCTCAAACAATTATAAGCAAAAGAAAAATTTAATAATTTCTTTTCCCGAACGTTGCCTTATTTAATTGCCATAATAATAAAGTTTTTTAATTTAATATTTTCAAAAATTGTAAACATAAAGATTTAGAGAGAAGGATAGCTAGATCTATCTAGCTATCCTTCTCTCTAAATCTCTATGTTTCTTGTGAAAAAGGAAATTTGCATTTGAAAGAAATGATTGGCTTTGTAGGGATGAACAGTTAGAAGGATTAGAAAACCTTAAAAAAACATTGATTTTCTTTTTTTTTGTGAATTATATATGTGTAAAATCTATTGCGAAAAAACCAAAACACTAATCCCCAGGTTTTTCGTAGTAAACGAGCCACGTGATTCATTTCAGTGTCATCAAAAACGAAATATTTTTACGATCATTGTTTCACTTTTTTTTCGTTTACTTTCCCCAAAAGCCTTAAATCCTCTATGCTATTGGGAAAATAAAAGTTTTTTTGAGTGAGACTAGTTGAATAGAAAGAAGAGGAAGGGAAAAACCGGCCTGTGAGCCCCACAATTTCCCCTCGACGATCCTCTTTCACTCAAAAGCTGATTCAACTCTCTTCTCGTTTTTACCTTTCGTAACAAGTTATACTTTTCAAAAAAAAAAAATGATTGTTTTACTTTAATAGTTTACTAATTGTTCAATCTTGTTTTAGTCCTTGTCAATATTCTGAAGGATTCCTTCAGAATGCTGACATGCTGACATGTTGACATGCTGACAGAATGCTGACAATATCTTTTAAAAATTCTAGAATCGAAATCGAAATCGAAATTAAAATCGAAATTAAAATCATATTGTTTGTGGATATTGAAGTAACTTTTTGTTTCTCATTTCTTCTTTTTTTTTTCTTTACTCCAACAGTGTCTCATTCATTGTGCTCAAGGATGAATTGAGGCTCGGTAAGGAAAGGATTGAGAGATCTCATATTTCAAGTACCAATTCCCACACCGATCCAATCCACTTTCTTTTCAGCAAACTCTCTCTTCATTTAACCCTGAATTAGTTTTGCAAAAGTTTTTTATTTACATTTCAAACGTTCCAAATGGGTTTGGCCTCCTTTTGAAGAGCGAAAGCTATGGTTTACGGGAATTTGAACATCTTTAAATTTTCTTTTGATTAGCTTTCAATTAATGCTTTCAATTGGGTATTTTTGGTGTTGAGCTTTTTCAAAAACTTTTCCAAAATAAATATTTAAACTTTTGATAAATCATTCATCAGTCTCTTTGTTTGGCTTTTTTTCTACCTCTCTTTCGAGTCAGTGAAACTTTTAATGCTTATAAAAGCTTAGAATCATTTTACAAACAGTTCTTACCATTTAGAAAAGCTCTAGGAGTTTTAGTTGATCAATAAAAACCATTCTAGATTAGAGACCATTCTAGATAACCATTTTAGATTAACTCTAGATAAGATCAAGGCCTAGTAGCTGTAATATAGCTATAATTTCTTGCACAGAAGCGCTTGTTAGCATGTTTAACCGATATTTTTATATCTGTTTTGTTTTCCCTTATGGATATCAATCTAGACTCACAAATTTTCCTCTAGAGATAGATAGCTAGTTGTGCTGTTGGTAGTGGAGAAAATCTCATTCCACACACCGGGGGATCAACTCTCAAAGAGAAGAGAAGAAGGAGAAAGGGTGGGGTGGGGTATTGAAGTGGTGTTCCTTATTGAAAAGGGAGTTCTAGATACGAAAGGACAAGGAGGCCCTATTGGAATTGGGGAGGGGCGTGGAGGACTTCCGTTCACACAATCAGCTCCCCCCAGGCCATTGCTTTCCCCAATTCATTCTACTTCATAGTCACCAATTCAATGGTCCCCTTTTGTCTTTCACATCTCAACAGATGTCAAGCACCTTGATTCCCAACACAACAACTTGATTACTCTATAAGTATTGAGGTTTTAAGCTTACCTTTACCATTTGATAGCTTTCATTTGCCATTATATTATGTTTGAAGTTTTAAAGTTTTGAAAACCGATTTTTAAAACCAAATCTTACATTGATAGATCAATTTTCAAATATCTATATTATGAATAAGTTGGAGTTGTTTTCTAGGAAAGCTTTTAGAGTACAACAACTACATTGATAGACCAATTTAAGGTTTTAAGCTTACCTTTACCATTTGATAGCTTTCATTTGCCATTATATTATGTTTGAAGTTTGAAAGTTTTGAAAACCGATTTTTCAAACCAGATCTTACATTGATAGATCAATTTTCAAATATCTATATTATGAATAAGTTGGAGCCGTTTCCTAGCAAAGCTTTTAGAGTACTGTAGCTCTCATTTACTTTAATTTCAAGGCTACTGTACCTTTTCAGAGTACTGTAGCTCTCATTTACTTTAATTTCAAGGCTACTGTACCCCTTTAAAGTACTGTAGTTATCATTTACTGTATTCCGGATTACTGTAGACTTCTAATCCGTTCTGCAGTTCAAAAGCATCTCTTTTCACTGTTTAACAGCTCAAATTTATTTGCCTCAAAAGCCCCAATATTTAGACACTAATGGAAGCGATTAGGGAAAGACAGCTGTTTTCATGGCTCACCTATTCCTTTCCCTTTTCTTTTTCATTAGTTGTCATGTCGTGTTTGATCTCATCATAGCTTTTCTCTTTTACCATCTTTTCATCTCATACATATTCTCTATCTTTTCTTTTCTCAAGGTGTCTCCAATCAGTAGACGAAAAGCCTGAGCACTAAGAAGTCAAAAGAGAGAGAGAAGATCCGGATTCAGCTCAAGAAAACTCCCAAGGGGGAATTTTTCTCTTCTTTTTCTCTATTCCTTGCATATTCTTGAGACCTAAAGGGTTTAAGGCTAAATTTCCCATGATAAGACCCGGATTTCACTTTTTAAAGGTTCAATTTATGTGGTTTTTTTTGGAATTTTGTGGTTTTTCAATTTTATGCCTTTGAAAAATTGCTTTAATTTCATGATTCTTAGCCAATAGTACCGATAAGCCAATAGGCCAATAGCCAATAGTAGTTAGTAATCGAATAGTAATCAAAAACTGACTTACAGTCGACTCTCTCTATAACGGAATGAAAGGGACCAAAAAAATTTTCCCTTATATAGAGCTTTACGATAGAGTGCCGTTATTTAGCGTTTGGCGTTTAGTTTAGCGTTGGCCAGGACCGAAATTCCATTCTGTTATAGAGAAAGCCAATAGGCCAATAGGCCAATAGCTAATAGTAGTTAGTAATCGAATAGTAATCAAAAACTGATTTACAGTCGACTTTCTCTATAATGGAATGGAAGGGACCAAAAAATTTTTCCCTTATATAGAGCTTTACGATAGAGTGCCGTTAAATATAGTTTAGCGTTGACCAGGACCAAAATTTCATTCCGTTATATAGAGCTTTCCGTTATATAGAGCTTTCCGCTATATAGAGAGTCGACTGCGGTTATCTAAGTAGGTAAATTCAAAATTTCTCTACCTACATTGTGGTTAACATTTTCAAAAGTTTACACCAAAATTGAAAGACTCACATATTCAAGGAACAAAGTTTTCCGCTTTTTGAGTTGATTTGTGCTGAATTTGAAAAAGTTCTCTTAGAGTTTCTTCTCCGGATTCATTCAAAATTCAACGGCAAAAATTGTGTCCCATTTCTCTCTTGAATGGACGTTTCCCTTTCGCATGTCCCACGCAATTCTCTTACTCTTTCTTCTTTGTCTTTACTTACATCGTAAACAAGTTCTTTTCTTTTAAATTGATGAGATTTTGGCTTTAGTTCAAGTTTTTTAGAGGTATTTTCGATAAAAGTTTGTAAATTTTTGAAAAAGTAGTGAAAAACCGTGTTCAAAAACGATTTCAGCAATAAGAATAAAGCACTTGCCACAGGTTCTTCTCGAATCAGAATGCGGAAAGTTTTCGCGAGTCGATCCCACGTTAATCCACCTCTTCTTCTCTTTCCTTTATCTCAAAATCCTCGACAACCACTTTTCCCCTTAAGGGAAAGTTCTCTCAACGAGTATTGTTGAGAATTTTTTCACCCACTCCTCTAATGGAATTGAGAAAACGAGTTACTTTAGTCGTTAGTGAAAATACTTATAGATTTTTTATATATATACCGTAAATACTGTAATAGTACCCCATCCCCCTCGTACAGTCGCGTAGTCGCAAAAGTTTTTTAGTATTTCATTTTTTTCAAAGCGCCCGTACTTTCAAAAAATGCGTCTTTGGTATCAAAAAATAGCTGAAATTCAGAGCTATTTTTTGATACCTAAGCGCGCATTGTAGCATAAATCAGTGTCGAGAAAAACGCATCCAAAGCTAGACTACGCAACGCTCTGCACCGTCATTATAGGAGTGGGGTACTATTACAGTATTTACGGTGGGTTCCCTTCGGGGATTTGCTTCAAGGCTCTAATAGAAAAAAGTATAGTAATTAAGTAATTGCCTTTGTTCTTCAATCACCTCTCGTATATCTGAGTTGTCCGATGACCTCAGCCGCCAATTGCTCATTATCTTATATTTATAGATATTTTTTTTTTGCAGAATTTGATTTTGAAACCATGAAAGATTTGTTTTAAAAAGCGCTTTTATAGTTTTATTTTTTAGTAATGAAGAAAAGATTTTGTTTTTATCTTTATTTTATTGATTATTAGATTTTTTATCTAACTAATTCTAACTATTGGTTTTTATTTATTATTTTTATTTCTCTAACTCTTATCTAACTTTTATTATTGACACTGTGAAACTGGAGTGAAATTACGATTCTCTTTTTAATAGATAAATTCATAATTGAAAACATTAATGCCATTTGACTATTTAAGGGGAATATTGGGATTTTAAAGATTATAATTACTAAAGAATTGAAGAAAAGTATTGAAGAAACTTCGGGGAACAAGGGAACAAGTTGATCGATTGGAAATAATCCACAGCTCTCCTTCAGCCATTAATAGTAGTTTTTTCGGTGTTTTCAAAAACGGAATTCAATTCTATCGGAATTCTATCGTCTAGCTCATCGAATGGTAATCTAATCGAGTCTCTCTTTCCATCTTTACATATGTCTTCTATAGACATTGGGGATCGCTTGTTCCGGGTTCGTCTATCCATTCCCTCGGCTTTCATCCTTCTGTTTACCCTAAGAAAAGAATGACACAAATGAAAAGAAATCTTTTTGTTTGCCACAAACAACACACATTTTGATCGCTTAAGATTTATGGAAATTCGTTTTACCAAAGTGAATCTTTTCCTTTCCGAAAATTTTCTATTCATATCTAGTCGATTTTTCTGAATAGATTCTGTCTTTTATTATCTTTGACTTTGTCTTTGTCTTTGTCTTTGCCTTTGTCTTTGTCTTTGTCTTTGTCTTTGTCTTTGTCTTTGTCTTTGACTTTGTCTTTGTCTTTCTCTTTGTCTTTGGCTTTGGCTTTGGCTTTGGCTTTGTCTTTGTCTTTGTCTTTGACTTTGTCTTTGTCTTTCTCTTTGGCTTTGGCTTTGGCTTTGTCTTTGTTTTTAACTTTGTCTTTGTCTTTTCTTTGTCTTTGTCTTTGTCTTTGTCTTTATCTTTGTCTTTATCTTTGTCTTTATCTTTGTCTTTATCTTTATCTTTGACTCATTAATACACCCAATTTTCCATTTCATTTGCCTCAATTTGTTCTCCAGAAGTCATTCGCTTTTCCTTTTTCTTTTCCTTTTCTTTTCTTTCATTCACCTCATCATCCCCTCCCCTTTTTCCTCATCAGGACACACCCAAATTAGCACCTTATTTTGCCTCGATAGACAGACCCCGAATGTAGACAACTAGAACATATTTTTCTGCTTAGCTCTTCGTTTTTAGATACATAGATTCATTAAAGAAGCCTTAAGCTTTGTTTAAAATGAAACTAATTCAATGGTGAGTGAGCTGTTCGATCAATTCAAACAAATGCCATGTTTTTGCCATAAACTAAACCAACCAGACAAACAGCAATCAGATCAAGATCAAAAAAGCTTTTCTTTCCAGAGATTCTGATCAAATCCTAGTCAAACCAGAGCTTCTTGTTCAACTTGTTTAAACAAGAATACTCTTGACTGTATTCTCTCTTCTGACTCTTCAAGACTTTTCTCAAAATTACCATTCTCGTCAACGCTCTATCCGGTTCCGGATGGATAAAAGGGTTAACGGATTGGAGTGCACAAATCCTTATCCAATTCTTTTCCCATTCTCAAACCAATCGAGCACACCTTTTCTTTTCCTCTTTTGCTTTATATGGTTGTGGTTGGTGGCGCGCACACTATGGGTCGCAAATTGCACGCCCTCAAGCGGCAAAAAGAAGCGATTGGAGAAAGAAAAGAAAAAGAAAAGAAAAAGAAAGAGACAGACAAGGTGAGTGAGGGAAAAAGAAAAGAAAATGGGGAAAGAAGGGGAAAAGTCAGAATTATGTCCTCAATTCACGTCTCTTTCTTCTCCTTTATTCATTCCTCATCCCCAAATCCGAAGGGAAATCCCGTTTAATAACTGTTTCTTGATTGTTTTGCCATAAGGGTTAAATGGATTTTTGTTTCTGGTTCTCAGGAGTCTTCATCAGTTCTCTGTTGTGTATCATTTTTATTTTTTTCGCTTATGTGGCATATATTTTCTTCTCTGGCACTTTACAAAAGTATGATTTTCTCAAAAACTAAAAGTTGGTCGATCATAACATAACACTCCTTCGGTTTCGAATCAAAGAACTCTTGGCAAGCTTCTTTAACTTCTTCAAAAGTGTTTCCGTTTCCAGCAATAGTGGAACAAAATTCGAAGCTCTTTTTCTTAAAAAGTTGACAGTTTTTCGTTTAGATATTAGGTTAAAGAAAAAGTTTTGACTCAGTTGCGAAAAATTCACTCTTTATGCATTTTTTGCTGGGTTTTTCGCGCTTATACTGTTGTACCAATCTTGATCTTTGTATTGCGGATGAGTTTGCAAGAAAAAGAGCTTCGAATTTTGTTCCACTATTGCTGGAAACGGAAACACTTTTGAAGAAGTTAAAGAAGCTTGCGAAGAGTTCTTTGATTCGAAACCGAAGGAGTGTTATGCTATGATCGACCAAATGCGAAAGGTTGCAGATCGATAGCAGAAAAGCTTAGGCTTAGGCAATTTTTGCTCCCTTCAAAAGGCACTTTTTTATAGTAATTAACTCTAAAATGCAGAAAAAAAACGGAAAAAGACGATTTTTTAGTGATCCCAAACTAGAATTTAACTGTTTTTCAGCATTCCAGCATAGCATTTTTTTGTACTGCTCGACTAGGGTTGTCAAAGTTGTTCAAAAAATATTACAGTTCTTCTATTCTATGTAAAACTACGCATAGATTTTATGATTAATTGTTCTTTCAGGCTAATGTATTGTTTTAGAAAGTCAAAAAGATGAATTAAGCGCCACTATATATGTCGCAAAACAGAGCTGATCTGACATTAGATCTATAATCAGATGTGATAAAGTAAATTGACACCTTTTAGATAATCTATTGACTAAAAATAAGCGCAAAACCAGTTCATCGATAATCGAACTCGTTTATGCTACAGTCTAATGGTGCAAGGAATTTGTTTCTGGTAGAGCAATGATTTTCATTTTTATTTTTTCCGCTTATAATCAGATCTGAAAAAGTAAATTGACACCCTTTGCCTGCTCTGACAATACTTTGTGCTTTATCTTATTTCTATTTTACTGCTTCTTCTTTTCACCTCGAAATTTCTAAAGATGCCAGCAGCAATAGTCCGATTCCGAGATTCTTTTAAATCTTTTAAAACATCAACACAAAAATTTTAGATTCAAATGCAAATCCTGAAGCAAAATGTAGACTATAAATCGGATATATTCTGAAATATCATTAGCTAATTTAATATAGTTTAAAACATTGTTTGCTCATTTGTTGCTCTTTTGTTGCTCATTTCTTTGCTTTGAGCAAAGAAAAGGCTTTCATTTGTATTTTTCTACTTTTTCCGCATATTTCCATTTGCCTTTGTGTCAATTTTCTGTTTCTTATTGAAATCTAAGATATGCATCCCCTTTTGGTGACCTTGAAGTACACGAAGAGAGGGATTTATGATTGACTTTCTCCATTCCCCAATTTCCCCAAAATGAGGTGAATACGATGTGGTGAAATTCCATTGAGATTGAGTGACAATATGTCATCGAATTCTAAACAAATACATGCAAAAAATTGTGTGGAAATGACACATCAATTCACATCAATTCACCTCAATAGAAACGGGAGTCGGCTAATTTGTTGAGTGACTTTTGAATTAGGCATCCGTATTCACGATTTTCCAATGCATCATCCGCTTTGGGGGGTTTTTTTTAAGGGAAAACGAGTAGTAAAAGTAATGCTTTTCGATCCAATGAGACCAGGAAAACTATCAGTTTTTTAATGGTACTGATGTTGATAAATCTAATACTAGACTTAGCACAAAGCTCCTTCCAATATCCCTTTCTAAAGTCAATAAGTTATCAGTATTCAAGCCTTGAATTCCAAGACCCAAGATTCCAAGTTTCAAGATTCCAAGATCCAAGATTCCAGATCTCTTCCTGCACTCACTATTTTCCTTTGTGTTCTCCATTTGATTTCTCTTCTTCATTCACTATTGATCATTTTCAGAAAATGAATCGTCCTCCCTGGTTATTGCTGATTATTTCCTCATCTTTACTGACTTGTGCCCTCTCGATTCAATGCTATTCGGGCAGTCAACTGCAAGTGATCGAATGTCCCGCCTTCTCGTGTATCAAGCAAACACTTGGGACGGATACGGTAAGTGACAAAGCTCTAGAATCATTTTCTATATGTAAATTTGATGATTTGCATTAGCCTTGAAGGAAAATACAAAAATTTTCTTTCGGGAAAAACCGGGCGAATGCACTTAAGCATCAAATCGAATCGAATCGCCTCTTAACACCGCAATTGCATTTGAAATGGAAATTTTCTGATGAATCTTAGGTAAAGGGAATTCTTATAAAGCCTATTAGAATCTGTAATAGCTAGATAATTAGAATTATCTGTAATCTACTATATAAAGGGACTAAGACGTCTGTCTGTCTGCCTGTCGCTATTTCTCAGTCCCAAGAGGACCATTTCAAATGATTTATAGTTAGTTTGGCTTAGACTTTCATGTAGTTTCGTAAAATATTTTTAAATTTTTAAAAAACCAAAAGTATTGACGCGAACGGGAGTCGAACCCGGGTTGTCTGGACTAGAGAAAAGTGGGCTCGCACTGAGCCATCTGCTGGCCGAGTGGTTAACGTACCGTCTTTCAAACGAACGAAAGAGAGGAGTCGCAGGTTCGACTCCTCTTGGCGCCAATTCTTTTGCTTTTTTCCTCCAAAAACCCGATTTCCAGGTTCGCTACTGTGACGGGAGTGGTGTTTCATCGATTTGTGAAAACTATCGCGTTCACGAGACATGTCAGCAGATCCCAAATATCGGCTATATTTGTTGCTGTGGACAGGATTTGTGCAATTCATCGCAAAATCTTTTCACAACGCTTTCACTTTTCACCACACTATTTGTCTTGTTTAAATATTTGTAAGATTTCCGTTTTTTCAAATACAATTCCTACTTTTTGTTACTGGTATCCAAATGTGGCTTTTCATTGTTTTTAGAAATTCTCTAATTTCTCTAATTCTTTTAATCGTAATTTTTTTTGCATCAAAACTTCGGGTATTTCATTTTCACTATATCGTCAATTCTAAGTCATGTTTTTTGTAAAATTTTCCCTTTTACCAAATGATTTTCCTTTTTTTTGCTTTTGCTTTTGTCAAACTTTTCTGGGATTTATAAATCTTTTGATTTTGCTTTATTATTGCAAAAATGAATAGTGATGGATTGGCTATAAATGTAAAAAATAATATACAGGGTGACCAAGAATTACCGTTACAACTTTTTGGACAAGTATCTGGGAAATGTCTAATTGATTTCAAAAGTGACAAGTGTTATACAGAGAATTGTAGGCCTAATTCTCGGCAACATTTATCTATCTATCATTTATCTACCATTTATCTACATTTATCTACATCCCGATTGGACTTATACAACTCATTTAACAAGCGCTTGAATGAGCGCTCGTCGACATCTCTCCGGCGAATCGGTCATTTGGTCACTTTTCTCTATTAAAAATTGTTAAGAAAAGCTTTTCAATGTTTCTTTTTACCAAATGATTTTCCTTTTTTTTTGCTTTTGTTTTGTCAAACTTTTCTGGGATTTATAAATCTTTTGATTTTGCTTTATTATTGCAAAAATGAATAGAGATGGATTGGCTATAAATGTAAAAAATAATATACAATAAGCATAGTACCAAATAATCTTAATCTTCCATCAATTGACTCTCGTTTGTTTTGCTTGATGATCGCCAAATTCGTTCAAACAGAGCCCTTCAATTCAGCTAGCTATACATAATTTATTGTATAATTAATATAATAATTAAGATAATAATTAATGTAATAATTAGTGTAATAATTAATATAATATAAGAATTAAACAAATTATAACTAAAAAACTCTTCCCAGACGCTCTAAAGTAAGCTTAAAGCTTTGGTAGAGGCTTTAAAGGCAGCTTTAGTAACGAATCCTGATCTTCAAGCCAATTATTTTATAAATCTTTGTTATTATCTTCAATTAATCTTATGATTATGTTGGCTATTGTAACATTACGATTGAGTTACTCAATAGACAGACTTGTCAGAGTAAGAGGTAATAGTAATAGTATTGAGATAATAATATAAAAGACAAGTGAGTCTTACTATTGTAAGACTCACTTGTCTTTCAATCACTTGAATCGTCTTTCATTTCTCTTGTTCACCAATTTTGTTTATAATAATCAAAGTATAAAGTTGTTTCAGAGTCTCTCGATCGTTTCTCAGGACGAATCTCGATTGGCTGAAGACCGAAAATATTTCTCCAAATATCGACATAATGATGACGCCATTCATCAACAGAATATAAAACAGTGAAAAGAAAGAAAAGTGTATATCTAGAATGAGAAAAGTTTAGGGTTTTATTACAAGCTTACAAGACAATCCATAGCTCGAAGAGAGATCCCAAAATCTGTGCGGGGATTGATGTTTGGTCAAAGATTGCAAAAGTGATCACACCAAAAATCGCACCGAGACAATTGAGAAATGAGAGAGTGATGAGGAGAGTGTGCAGGAGCTGAAAGGTGGGTTTTTGAAGAAATGAAAGGAAAAGAATCAGAATTGCATCGGAAATTACGATTGAGTCATTTCCCTAGGCTTAGCTAAAGTAGATTTTGAAAGAAAAAAAGAAATAATACAAAATAGTGTTGTTAGTTTGCCAATCCAAGGCCTAGCCTACCAGAAGCCAGGTATGAACCAAGATTTAGAGCTAGACTGGACATAGCCCTTATGACCGATTGGATAAGAGCCCTATCTCTTGGCCGGAAGCTCGAGGGTTCAAACCCACCTGTCACCTTTTGGTTCTTTTTTTTTTCCATATAAATTTTTTCTTGATTTAGGGCTTGGAGCTTTTACTTGTTTGTCCCAAATTATTCGTGTGAATAAATATATTTTTCTTTTAATTCTTGATAAATCCCCACCTTGAGTGCCCTCAAATTCTCGTCAACTTGAAAACGAAGCGACAAATTGTACTCGATTCCGCAGTGATCTTTCGACAAATGTGTGCGCAATTTCTCATTGTAATCATGCAATTTCTTGTAGCCCTGAAATATATATTGCTACTCAAGAGAATCTAGATGATCTTTACGCAAAACCACAAAAACTACATGATCGATGAGAGATAAGCATAGAATTAACATTGCAAAAGCTTACATATATTGTTACCAAAGCCATGACAATATAAGCAGGTGAGGCGATGCAAATTGTTGTCACAATGTCAAAAGCAAAAGCTGAATAGCTTAGTTTATAGAAATTAAAAGTATATTTTACCAAATAACGTGAAAATTGCAGCACTGATGTTTAAAATGATGACAATGAGTAAGATTAGAAAAGAAATTTGTGGACGCTTTCGCTGCTCATAGTCAGCAATGAAATAAGTGGCGAATATTCTGAAATCATTTACTTAAAAGGGTAATTTTCCATGGATTTCTCAAAAATTGTTCTCTTGGTGCGGAATTTCTATTCTAGATATCGTAGAATAGAAAAGCTCTATAGGAGCTCGAAGTTTACTCTCAAACAAGCGCTCATATCTTGGCACTAGTACGTTTGTTTCTACACGATTAAATATCAAATTAAAGTAGAGAAAATGGATGATTTTTTAAGTTATAAAGCATATTTTTAGCATTAACCAGCGCATAGAAAAAATGATTGGAGAGTGGTTAAAAAAAGCCAAAAAGTAATTCATCATTTCAAGAATAAATCCGTTTCTGATAATAAAATACGATTAGGATTTAGCTTCACGAACATCATCAAATCTTGCTCTTGCTTTAAAAGATTTGAAGATATAACTAAACTAGTTTATTCATGAATGTTACCTCTCTAAAGTAATTTCCTGTACAATTAATGCTTCGATGAACACCACAAAGAAGGAATAAAGTGATAAGAAAACGCCAAAGAAATCCGAGAATATTGAAACTAAAACTTTTCATAATATTGGGTTGGTGAATTAAAAACTGCGGGCTATTGTCATATATGACAGTTTGAGCACTTTCTTCAAAAGAAACCCATTTTGGTGTCAATGGAAAAGTTGTAGAGAATCAAAAATCAAGCTTATATCCAAATTTTCAGAACGATTCAAAAACTCGTTTTCAAGAAATGCTAAATTTACGAATTTTCACAAAACTTGCATTTTAAGCGAAACTACTAAGTGTAGCTTTTTGGAAATTTGGCTATAAGCCTAATTTTTGTTTCTCTACAACTTTTCCATTGACACCAAAATGGGTTTCCTTTGAAGAAAGTGCTCAAACTGGGACATCTCCAGTCCTCCATTTTTGAGTCTCACACTTGTCTCACACACAAACCAAAATCCTACTACGAAAGAGGAATCAATGTTGCAAAACTGACTCGCTCTAAAATAAATAGCCTTGTTTGGGAACTTTTGGCGCATTCCCCAGACAGTCCGGACCTCGACCCTTTTGATTACTATTTATTCCGGATCATGGGTAATGAGCTTGCGGGAGAACACTTTGATTCGAAAGAAGCAGTCAGAAATTGGCTTTGAAAAGTTTTTCGATTCAAAACCAAAATCCTATCACGAAAGAGGAATCCCCAAACTGCCTGTAAAATGGGCAGAAGTCGTCAATAATAATGGAAATTATTTCGAATGGATTGATGGTTTTATGTTGAATAAATTTTAGTTCAAAGTCCCGCAGTTTTCAATTCACCAACTCAATAATTTAAATTTTAAAACTTACCATGAATCCTTAGATAACCTAATTGATAAAAGATCAAAAAGAAAACGGAAATCTCAAGGAAAAACATATTAACGGATATGAAGAGAAAGATTCGAATCAAATTATAATGAAATATTGATGAGTTAGCGATCATCCAAATGAATGGGATGAATAAAATTATGGAAATAATTTCAACGATCATCACAAGGAAAGTGATTGAGTAAACGGAATAGAGAAATGACGGGGAAACCTGAAAAAAGTGATCGTTGGCTTGACAAAAGGCTTCACTTGCTCTTTAAATGTGCTTTGTGTTATGTCAACATAGAAACACACACAATCTCTAGCATACCAAAAGTTTCCTCAGGAAAATTAATCAGACCACTCACCTCCAAAAATTGAACATCAGCAAGAACGGCTAAGAATATTGTCATGTTTTTTCCAAGAATTTGAAACTCATGCAGCATAGCTGAACTGAATAAAAGATTCAAAAAAGAATCTAAAAACGTAAACACGAAAAAATCTTAGATAAAATAAGAATTAAGATCATTTAAAAAGATAAAGACAATTTTGAGTCAATAATTGCAATGTTTGCAGTGATTTCAGTGATTTCAGTCATTGTTTTATGTTTTTTTTTTGTATTTTTCAAAATGAATTTCAAATAAAAACAATTCTAGTAAATAAAGAAAGCATTTATTGAGAAAAAAAAAATCAAATCTTTTCCTATAAACTTGGATGATTTTGGATGGATGATTTTTCTGTGAAATCACAACTTTCTCGATTTCACCTGAACATTTTTCTTTTTAATTTGAAAATTTTCACCTGACTATTGAGAGATTAGCTTGTTTTTACAGATTTCAAGCAAAACATTTAGCTTAGCTTAAAGAATATTTCTTTGATAATGAAAAAAATGATAACAAAATCAGTTCCAAACTTCATCAACCTCGTTTTGCTAAAAAATTCACTTGGCCTTCGATTGCACAAACATTTTTACGACTAAAACTTATAAAAGCTTTAGTGTTTATTTAATAATTGAAAAGTTTAATGTTTTCTGATTGAAAAACATTCATTTACTTAAGTTAAAAAAACCAAGAAATCCCTGATTAAGAAAGGTTTATTGAGAAAAATACATTTCTCTAGAATCAGTTAGGCAGTAGTTTAAATGATTTAAATGATTCCACAAATTTTCCGCGCTTCAACGTGGCAAAGAAGGGGAAATGGCCGATGACAATGGTTTCGCCACAAATATCAAAGACAAAATATACTCAAAACTTTGCATAATCTCAAGCTTTTAAGCCATTGAGTTAATTGAGATGATGTTTTGATGAAGTTAAACGATTCAAATGATAAGTAAACCTTGTTCTGACGAGTTTTGACGAAAGAAATTTTTACTCCTTTTCCACAAGAATTTTATCCATCTACTTACTCTAATAATACTGAAGTATTAAGTAAAATAAGATTTTAGGAGATTATCGATTGTGGTGGTAAAGGAAAATGTCAAGGAGGGACAGTTGGTGATGTGTTGGAACACGCAAAACTGAATGGGCTTGTTGAAGAAGGATCCAAACTTCACCAACCTCGTTTTTGCTAAAAAATTCCCTTGGCCTGCGATTGCACAAACATTTTTACGACTAAAACTTATAAAGCTTATAAACTTATAAAAGCTTTAGTGTTTATTTAATAATTGAAAAGTTTAATGTTTTCTGATTGAAAAACATTCATTTACTCAAGTTAAAAAACCAAGAAATCTCTGATTAAGAAAGGTTTATTGAGAAAAATACATTTCTCTAGAATCAGTTAGGCAGTAGTTTAAATAATTTAAATGATTTCACAAATTTTCCGGATCAGTTTAAACTAGACTAATAATAAGTCTAGCTTCAGTTGATTCACGAGTCTAACCAACTGGTTCGACCATCAGTCAACCATGGTTTCTATAACAAAAGTCTTGACCACTTTTTGCATTGTAAGATCTTAAAAACCTGGCTCCTATTTATCAAAGGCATTAACTATTTACAAGTATAACATTTTAGTAATTTATTGTATTCTTAAAATGTGTACTCTTATCTTATAAAGAAAAGCTGGAATTGAGTAAAATGTGTACTCTTATTTTATAAACAAAAGCTGGACCTTGTTGAAGTAGCCAAGAAAATTTGTTAATCCTCGATCATTAATCAAAGTCGCTAAATCAAAAGCTAATTTCTTGAAAAGAAGAAAATAACTTGAGACAATGACTAGAGAATATAAAGTTCGGGAAACTTTGCAGCTTAAAACCTACAGATTTTTCTGATCATTTTTGCAAGATTGGTTTTGTGCCTATTAGAGAAAATGACTCCCTCCATATTTGGCCACTTTTCTCTCACTTTAATCTAATTTATCTAATTAACATATCTAATTAACAATCTAATTTATCTAATTAACATATAAAGAAATATTGATTGTTAGCTCTTAGCTGTTAGAAATATTGATTGTTAGACTTAAATACACATTTTTCTTTTATATTTTGATTGAATAAGGGTGGCTGGTGATGATACTGAAAAATATCTATTATACGAGAAATAAAGAATGTTTTGATGTATAATATTTATTATATTTATTATTTATGTTTTGATGTATAATATTTATTATTTATGTTTTGATGTATAATATTAGGTTGATGCATAAGTCTTTTCGTTTTTTTCGTACTTCTGTTAAAAAGTAACAAATTCACCAATTAATCTATAGTTTGCTCTATAAAAAAAGTGTTTTTTTGTTCAATTTGCATCTTTTAAAATCAATTTCGGTTCACTTTCAAGCAAATTCGAGAGTGAAAAACGGCTTTTTCGTAAAAATCTATAAAAAACTCTACGGAAAAATTGGCTGAATGAATTTCTCTGAAATTTTGGCGAAATATCAAACTTTTTTTTCTCTATCTTTTATCTATTGACACGAAGATAGGTTTTCTTTAGCTAAGGTGTCTAAACCGCATCATCGAGTTAGCCCTTTTTGACTACCCGACTTCATACTCTCAAGAAAATCCAGGCATTAAATATTTTTAAACCCGTTTTAATGTTATTTTGCAGAAAAATAATTGCTTTTTCTAATGAAATCAACCGTAGTTTAATTGGTGCATTTGTTGGCTTGAAACGGCAGACGAAAAGGAACGAAAAGACTTATGCATCAACCTAATATTAACAAAACTAAAAGCTTAACAATTGATATTTTAGTAATTGCTGAGGTTTTTAGCGATCGCCGCAAACTTACACTATCATTTAAACCTTTCGAGATGCCTACGAGCAATACAATCCTCATTTTTAGATAAACCTAATTGATCGGAAATCTATTTGCCTTTTATTATACACTTATTAAGACTATCCATCTAATTCGCGGAATTTTTATTTCTTATCTTTTCTATAGGTTCTATTAATGTCGATCTATCACAGCCACTTGGATAATTTGACCTCGATTAATCTTGCTAGAAAAATCCACTCTTTTAAATGCAATAAGATATACACCGGCGACTTTAGATGTGGTTTATAATCACAATTCGTCACACACAATCCTAGGCTATAGCTTAACTTAACCCACGTCTACAGGGTGCGGCATAAGTATGGTTACAAGGTTGTAACATTGATTTAAGAAACTGATTGATTTTTATTTCTTGCCAAAGGATTATTTTCTCTTAATTTGAATGCTTTTTTATATTATGTGGGAGTTTTTAAGCAAATTTTTAAGTTTGGACATAATGGTGAAGGCTTCTCCCAACCGTGCCGCTATTCTTCAGCTTGGAGCACAAGGACGATCAACTTCGGATATTGCCAAACTGCTGAAAATGCATCGAATGACGGTATACCGCATTTTGCAACAAAATAGAGTCGAAGAGCTTCCTAAAAGTGAACGTCCGCCAAAAATTGATCACACGAGACTCAAGAAAATCATTAAGAAACGAATCAAGCGCAATCCTGCCCGGAGCATGAGAAAAATGGCTCCCCAATTGAATGTTTCTGATAGAACTATCCGTCGTATCGTCAAAAAGGATCTGGGTCTTCACCCTTACAAGTTAAGGAAGCATAATGGCCTGACGGATCTTCAAATGAGAAACACGAAGCAAAAATGTGCTCTTCTTCTTGCGAGGGCCGCAAATGATGAGCGTCTGACGATGCTTTTTACCGACGAGAAATTAGTCAACATTGAGCAAGTTTTCAACTCTCAAAATGATCGAATTTTGGCTCACAGCCCTCAAGAAGCAAATGAAAGTGACCGATTTGTGGACACGAACTCACATCCAGCAGGAGTCATGGTTTTTGCAGAGGTGTCAGCAACCGCTGATTTTCGTTAATAAAGGGCTGAAAATTAGCACAGACGTGTATCTGGACGTTCTCACAAAACATGCACAGCCGTGGAGTCAAGGAGATTATCAAAATCAGCGCTGGACGTTGATGCAAAACGGCGCCCCAGCGCACAAAGCAAAAAAGACTCAAGAGTGGTGTCGAAACAATTTGCCCGACTTCATTCCCGCCAATGAATGGCCAGCTAATTCGCCCGACATGAGTGTTATGGATTTCTGTGTTTAGGCAATTTTGGAGCAAAAGCATGCACAACAAAACATGCAAACTTTGAAAGTCTGAAAAAGGCTCTGAAGAAAGCCTGGGCGGAAATTCCACAAAGTACCCTGCGGGCCGCCGTGGAAAGTTATCCAAAGCGTCTTAAAGCCGTTATCAAGAATAAAGGTGCCCATATTGAATAATTTGTTATTTTTAAATGAATATGATTACTGTTGTTAATTTTAAATTAAATTTACATGAATCCGTTCATATTTCATTACGATACACGGTTCTGAGTCTGTAACCATACTTATGCCGCACCCTGTACATTCCCGGCGGCTCCCTGATCCCTAATCTTATTGGACGGTCTCTAGATAGCTTGTTCTGGCGGTGACGAGAAGGCGAAGACGACTTCTGGCATTAAGGACCTGGGCCCATGAACTGGTCCACCGGGGGATGGGATCGAACCCAGGTCTCTAATTCCAGAGACAACCACATTGTCGTTGCACCACTACGACGAATGAAGTCCGGCAATGAAACTAGTTGTTAGTCTATAGAGACATTGATCCTTTCTCATAAGTATTATTAACTTTCTTTTTCATGAAATCGTTCTAATATATTTTTAGAGTCAAAATAGAAATTTTATGGCATATCAAAATATGCCAGAAATGGCCAATGACCTAATTTTAGGTTGCTTCCAAAACTATGCAAAAATAACGGTAAAGACCATGATGCTATTTCAGTGGTCAATACTAGTATACTAGAGTAAACAAACGCCCATAGCATATTCGATTTTCAGAGATTTAGAAAAAGCACGGTGAAAAGGGATCAGGACTTTTTCGCTAACCTAACATACAGTTTAGAGTTCTTCTCGAACATATCCCGTCCTTTTTTCATTTCAACAACCTTTAAGGGATCAACGAATTCAGTGGTGGGGGTGAAAGAAAGGAAAGAAAGAGAAGCTATCTTTTCAAAAAGCTTATCAATTTTTGGGAGGACGGTCTGGGAGTGCTTTCTTAAAGAAAAAAAAAGCGAAGATCACCTCTTCGATTTATTTTCACCCCACTTTTTGGCTCCTAGGGTTATCCCATTGGAGAAGGCGCTAGAATGAAATTGTTTCTGCTGATTTCTTTGTTATTCGTGGTGAATGTTGAGGTGAGTTGAAGAAGTTGAAGTTGGATTATAAAAAAGCCAACACGATACCGATAAATCTTGTTCTACATGTTTTTGTGCTCAAAAAATGAAACGCACTTCTTCTGGCACTAGATTCCAAGTTTTCTTCTCTTTAATTTCATGTCAAATAAAAGAGTTGAGTGTGCCAGACCGGGTGTGTTCAGTACATGAGTATGATTTCACCTTTTCAGTCAACATGGATGAAATACCCAACGCTGATGATCCGAAAGGCTCAACACATGTTGAACTTGAACGATAAACTCCCGGCACCAAATGTAAGTAATTCGAAAACGAACTTAACTCAAGAATATCGGATTTCTAGTTCTTAAGAAAGAGTCAAACGAGTTTAAAATCCAATTTTACAGGCCGATGCTCAACTGACTCGTGGGAATCTTCAAGAGTCTCGTGTCGAGAAGGTGAGTAAAAAGCTGTAGAATCAAAAAAAAACCATTTTAGATGAAAGCTGAGGATTATATTGATGACGAGGAAGGAGCTGAAGAATTCATTCGAGCACTTGGAGGAGTTAGATTTGAGAAAAGATAAATAATAAAGTATTTTCAGAGCTCAAAATCTCTTTTGGAGGATTTCGAGAAGGGAAAACTTGAGAAAAGTCGACAGGGAATCGTCGTGAATGGAAATCGATATGAGAAGACATTCGATCAGGTGGGGATGATTTAAATTTAAAATTGTATTACAGGGTGTTCAATTCAAACTGGTATTCTGCAAAACTGGCTAGCGGTGGTCGGTGTGGTGTCATAGCGAATCATTTGTGCTCTAAAATTTTTCATATTTTTTCACGAAAGCCATCACTTAGTAGGGGGATATCATGAGCTAATGGATGCCACCATGGTCACCACCACAAGATCATCAATAGGATAAAATGTTTACCATAAAGTGGAGCTTTCTACTGACATCATGGTGTCATACTAGAGCTAATATGTAAACTAAGATTATTAACCAAACAACTTCTTGAATAGAAGTTTCTTGGAAAAACTAGACCTCTCTTTGAAGACGGTGAGTTGAAAGGACCTTATTTATAAGAGATTAGTGCAAGTACCAGACTAATAATCTGTTTGGTTAATAATCTTAGTTTACATATTAGCTCTAATATGACACCACGATGTCAGTAGAAAGCCTCCACTTTATGGTAAACATTTTATCCTATTGATGGTCTTGTGGTGGTGACCATGGTGGCATCCATAATCTCATGATATCCCCCTACCGAGTGATGATGTTTTCGTGAAAAAATATGAAAAATTTTAGAGCACAAATGATTCACTATGACGCTCCGCCGCCAATTTTGAAGAATACCGGTTTGAAAGCGTTCTTTTTTTATTTGACACCCTGCATATTTCTACCGTACCTAAACCACTTGACACTTATTCTAGGATACTCGAACAATGGACACGAGCATGTTGAAGCCGATGCCCGCGAAAGTGTGGGGAAATGAGGTTTGTTTCCTTTTCCAGTCAGAGGATTTATTGTCAAGCTTAATGTGGTGTAAGAAATCTAGATGAAATGTAAATGAGAAGCTTTTCAAATCTAGCTCTTCAAATCTAGCCATTCAAATCTAGCCCTTCAAATCTAGCTTTTCAAATCTAGCTCTTCAAATCTAGCTCTTCAAATCTAGCTCTTCAAATCTAGCCCTTCAAATCCAGCTCTTCAAATCCAGCTTTTCAAATCAAAACGATTTCAGGAAAGCACGGAGGTTGAGCTCGAGAATCGTCCATCTTTCATTGGAGGACTCCTAAAATCGGAGAAAGTCTACATGCACAAGTAAGCATCTAAACCAATTTCTAAACATTCTAGACTCAAATTTACTTTCAACTTTAAATCCAACTTTTCTAGACTCACTGAACGTGACTGGGAATCGGACGACTACGATTTCAAGGATTTACCCGAATCATTCGACTGGAGAAACGTGAACGGGACCAACTATTGCTCACCAAACAGAAATCAACACATCCCAGTTTACTGTGGATCGTGCTGGGTATTCGGAACAACAGGTTTCAAGGTTAAGCATATTCTAAAAAAACATTTTTAGGCATGTTAAACGATCGCTTCAACGTGGCAAAGAAGGGGAAATGGCCGATGACAATGGTTTCGCCACAGGTATCGAAGACAAAATATGCTCAATAGTTTGCATAATCTCAAGCTTTTAAACCATTGAGTTAATTGAGATGAGGTTTTGATGAAGTTAAACGATTCAAATGATAAGTAAACCTTGTTCTGACGAGTTTTGACGAAAGAAATTTTTACTCCTTTTCCACAAGAATTTTATCCATCTACTTACTCTAATAATACTGAAGTATTAAGTAAAATAAGATTTTAGGAGATTATCGATTGTGGTGGTAAAGGAAACTGTCAAGGAGGGACAGTTGGTGATGTGTTGGAACACGCAAAACTGAATGGGCTTGTTGAAGAAGGATGCAATGTGTACAGAGCAGTGAATGGAGGTGAGATCAAGTTATTCTTGTTTGTTATCACGTTATCAACGCTTTCAATTCCAGAGTGCTCACCATTTCACCGTTGTGGATCGTGCTGGCCGGATCATGCTGGCGGTTGTTTCCCGTTAACGAACTACACTCGTTATTATGTTAAAGAGTACGCTCCAGTGAGTTGCAAAAGAACAAACATATGAACAAACATAAGAATATAAGAAAACAAAATAAGAATCAAATTTTAGTTCAACGGCACATCTGTGGAGGACATCAGGAATAAATTGAAGGTAAACTTAAATAGAGTGATATCAAATCGTGGGTGAGTGATATCAAATCTTATCACCAAATCCTCAGGCTGAGATCCAAGCTCGTGGACCGATCGCGTGCGCTATCGGAGCAACGAAGAAATTCGAGTTCGAATATACAAAAGGAGTGTATTTTGAGGAGAGCAATCTTGAGGTGAGTGGAAGAGCTTTCACATTACAGAACACTTGTTGCATTTGAAAATGCTTTTGAAAGACGAAATTTCTAAGTGTTTACCAGAGGATGAGAGATTAAGTGCATTTTGGTGTAATGGTTAGCACATTTGCCCGGTAAGCGAAAGGTCGCGGGCTCGAGTCCCGGCGACGCATGTGTTTTTGATCCGCCCTAGTTCCAACTAAGCTTTTAAGTCAAAAGCGCAAAGCTTTAGTCGAACCACATTGTGACTGTTTCTGGATGGGGTCGAGAGGATGGAAACGAGTACTGGATTGTGAGGAACAGTTGGGGCGATGCGTGGGTAAGTGATATCATCTTGGTGTATATGTCGTAGCTGTTAACGAATGAAATTTTTCGTTAGCCGTTTAAGAAAGACTCGTAATCGGCTAGCCGCTAACGAATGATTCGTAAACGGCTACGACATATAAATCTTTACAATTTCTCTACAACACAAAGCAAAAAGCTCGTCTTAACTCGATAAAAACGTATTTTTTATGTAAAATTTTCAATTCTTATTTTAAAGAAAATCGCTGAACAGATCGTTTTCAAAATTTTACAAACTTATGCAATCAAATAAGCTCTATCTTTTTTCCTTTAGCACCAAAATAGGTTTGTATTGAAAAAAGTGTCCAAATTGGCATCAGAGCTTCGACTTTGGAGACTTCAGCATCAGAGCAGTTTTGGGTGCTTGCCTTTGCGCTTTTAAAAAACCATAAAAATAACTATCTCCAAGAGCTTCCCAAAAGCCTTTTTGCAGAGAAACAATTAACCTTTTTAATAGTTCAAATAGAAATTTTGTTATTGGCGGCATTATTTTTTCAAGGGCTTTTGGAAAAAAAATTGTAGATTTATACGCCAATCTAATACTTTTATGGCCTATCTAAGCGCCGAATGGCTTGCAATTTTGTAGCTAATAATAGCTAATCTAATTCCGAAGATTCTCAAAATTCAATTTCAGGGAGAGACCGGCTGGTTCCGTTTGGTGACATCAGCCTTCAAGAACGGTAATGGAGACAAGTGGAATATGGGAATCGAGAGAGAATGCTATTGGGCTGATGTTGAAATCTCGAACCTATAAGAATGTTGTTGAAGAAGTGAAAAGGAAAAGAATAAACATTTACTTAGAATTTGAGAGGAGAATGTAAAAAGTAAAAGCTGTGTAATGTAAAATGTTTGGCGGAAACGGTAAAGTGTAAAGTCTCTTCTTGAAGCTTGACTACGGTATGCCATAACAAAAAATGCATTTTTGACAGTTCAATTGACAAGACTCAAATCTTGAGCTTCTGAATAATTTACAAAATATTCAGTTTTCTCAGCCAGTTTCGATGAGAATTTGGGGTTTTATGTGAGCTACAGTCTAATATTTCCCTACCAGAATAAAATATTCAGTCATCAAGAGACGGAATTTTCTCTGTCCGTCCGTCACGCTTTTTCCTACGGCCTCCACTGAACCAATTTTGCTCATTTTTTTCACAGTAGATATAAACAGCGGCAAGATGGTGAAAATGATTAAAAAAATACGAAATTCTCAAATTTTAGTACGTTTTTGAGATCAACTATAGTATCGGGGGCTCTATTTTTTTTCGCCAACTTGTAGCTCCTTTTTAGGCAGCTTGCACTTTTCAGATCGTAAAGTTTTAATAAGATTTAGATAGCTTAGAACGTCAGCTTTCAGAAAATATTAGTTTTATCAAAAGTTATCAACATAAAACTTCACTAAAATACTAAAAAATAACTTGAAATCCCTCCCCCGATATTGATCTGTCCCCCTCCCGCAATATTGATCTGCCCCCCCGATACTATAAATGATCCCGTTTTTCGACTAATTTACATTCTTTTTTTTATTGTATTATTGATGTATCGTTAGATAAAGAAAAACCGATTTAGAACTTGGTTGATTCCTGAATGGAATTCCCACGGAAATCCAGTTTTAACCGATCAAAATTCACCACGGAAAACATAACAGTTGTCGATACAGCCGCAGCCTTCCTAGATGCAGCATATGTTTCCAACCTACCCCCGATCAAAACTTTTGCAAATAAGCCCAACCAAGAACCCTTCTGCGATTTCGTTCTCTCGATAAAAGCGCGCTTCAATGCGACCACGTCAGAAGAAAGAAAGCATGATCTTTTCAAGACACATCTGATTGGAAATGCTAAATCGATCTATGAGACTATCCCCAAATATTTGAAACGGCTCGCGGCTTCTATTTCTCCAACGACGCCACTGCAAGAAGTCTACATGCAAGTGCCGGAAGCCACGAAGATCCTCACCAACGACAAGATCTTTGAAGAGCTGATCAACGGAATGAAGGCGGTCAACAAGAAGCGCAACACGGTGAAAATCATTGTCTTTCCTTCGCTCCATACGTCGGACTCAACCGGAGAATACGAGCAACTCTACCGCCAAAAGATTCTGAAGCCATCACTCAGACACCGCAACGAGCTGATGGATGTGCGTGATCTACAATACGGACCGTCACATCGATTCGACACTCGGATCTACCTGCTCATGAGGACCGCCTCAGAAACGAGCCTCTCCAACTTCCATCTCGAGCTGTGGGGATGCTATGTTTTGGACAACCAATGGAAAGATGTATGGATGCAAGCCATGGAACACCAAAGGAGGCCTCGTCAAGAAAATCGCCCAACTCCGGCGAAGCGTCGACAGCAAGAATGGTTTGGAGACGATGCGCCAGCTGCCTCGTCGTCGAGAATTGGTGGACGAATGGAATCACCTCGCGGTCATGGACGTGGTGGTCGCCGTTGAGGGAGCAAATGGTCTCATCAAAAGGATTGCCTTGAAAGTTTGTTGAAATTTTTATTTTTAGTTTGTCTTACGTTTTAACCCTTTTTGTCAGATTGTGATTATTCCTCGGGCGTGGGTCCGCCCTTCTCGTGGAGGAGGGTGGTCGCGTCCGTTTCCTTCCTATTTGCGTTGCTATTTTGCAATTATTCGCGTCGCATTTTTTGTCCTTTTTCTCCCTTCCCAAAATTATTTTTTTGGCCTATTTTTTGCCTTCTTTCTGGGGGGACTTTGTTGTTTCATTTTTGATGCGCATGCTGTTTTTGTAATGGGTATTGTTGCATTTCGGTTCTGTACTAATAAACAGTAACGTTATAAATTCACTTTACTTTATGCTACCCTTCAGGTTTTAAATCCTGTTTAGATAACTGGTTTAACATTGTAGAGAGACTGGTTTTACTAACATTTGTGTCACCATCGACGTAATATCAATCCGATCTGTACTCTTCTCAAGAGTATTAATCTTATGTTGGATACTACATGTTCTTGTTACGTTGTAAGCGCTTTTGGGGAAACCCTTTTAACCTTTTGTGCTATTCGGCCATTCTTAAGCAGAATCATCCTCGTTGATAAGGTTAAAGCGGGTCGCACCCCAAACTTTATTCTAATAAAAAATTTCCCATCTTGATAATATTTGATATCAAGATATTTGTCTCTTTTTTCGATTTCAAGGAAAAGTTTCCAGTTTCAAAAGTTTTCCGATCGTTCCCTATGACGTCATCGATATAAATTCACAGGTCAACACTTTTTTTTTTTACCTTTTCCCTGTCTTTTGCAATGAGTCACTTTGTTTTTCTTTTTTTCCCTTTATGCCTATAATCTTGCCAAAGAAAACTCGGAAAATTTTGAAATTCTATTTGCGTATAAAGCTTTGAATTTTTACATCAATTTTTAGATTTGAACTTTTATTTTATTCAGCTTTTAATAAGAAAATAAGTTTTATTTATAAAAATCTCTAAATCGAATTATCGAAAATGTTCGAGGTTTTGTAAAATTTAAAATAAAAATTTCAATTAAAAACTTAAATACCGTATTTTCTCTAATAGTAGTGCACCCAGAGCGTCGCCTAAATTCCTCGAAATCTCAAGAACCGCTTATCAGAACCTATCGATGTGGGGTCGGAAAATGTAGCTGACGATGAGATCTTGTGGGGGATTAGAGTGTTAAGCTTCTGCAAAAGCTTGGAAACCGTAAAATCGTCATCAACTCGGCTCGCTGGGGTGCACTACTATTAGGGAAAATAGGGTAGTCAAGAATTTTGGTAATCTGATCATTTTTCAGTGACTTTTCAAGGAAGTTGAAGGAAAGTAGAACTTTTCTTGTTTTTTCTCTATCATTTTTCATTTTCAATTTCGTTTCTAATAATTGAATACTTTTCAGCTTCTTTTATCTATTACTAAAACACCTTTTGTCCCTTTATTTGTCCACATTTTCATCTAGAATTGGTTGTTTTTTGTGCCAAATCGAATACCCACTTAATGTTAATTGTACAATTTTCAGGCTCAAACTCTTCGAAGACCGGATGGGTGAAGATTTGATTTCTTTTCTATTTTAAAATATGATTTTACAGAAGGAAAACTTGCCGTATTTCAATCGGGATTTTTCAAGAATAAATGAAAAGATCGATGGTGTTGTTTGAGAAAAACCGCTGTACTAGAGATCTACAAAGATGAAGTTGGTTGAGTTTATGTGATAGAGGAGTGAAAAACTGTGTTTGTATTAGATTACCGTATTTTCTCTAATAGTAGTGCACCCGAGTTGATAACTATTTTACGGCTTTCAAAGTTTTCACAGAAGCTCAACACTCAAATCCCCCACTAGATCTCATCGTCAGCTACATTTTCCGATCCCACATCGATAGGTTCTGTTAAGCGCTTTTCGAGATTTTGAGTAATTTAGGAAAAGCTTAAGGTGCACTACTATTAGAGAGAATACGGTACTCTAAATCGTCACTCGATTACCGTAAACCGTAACGATAGGTTCTGATAAGCGGTTCTCGAGATTTCGAGGAATTTAGGCGACACTCAGGGTGCACTACTATTAGAGAAAATATGATATTTTGCTTTCACATCTGATAATTTGCATATTAGAGTTTCTCTTGTTTATTTAAAATTCTCATTTTACATTTCAAAAACAATTTTTAATTTTAATTCTAACTTCATTCAATTTAGTCTCTATGCAACTTGAAGACGTCAATCGTTTTGGAGGAGATTGCCGAGTACTTTTTGGGATATAATGTTCATCGAAAATCTCTAGGTACAATAGAAAAAAGATGAGAGAAAATCGTGAAAAATTACAGCCAAATACCCTCCATTACCGCCCCATCGAAAACCCCAATTTCTACTCGGTTTACGACAAAGAAATGCCTCGAAAATTCACTGGATTCACTTCCTAACACGAGACGATTTTGAGTAAAGATTCCAAGAAGTAAAACAAAAAAGAACATATCAAAAAGCTATGTGTTAGAGAAACTAATCCCTAATCTAATTTACAACTAAGCTAATTTAAAATCGAATCAAAAAAACTATAGGAAATGGATCCGAACCATGGCTGATCTGTTGCAGCAATTGGGCAAAGGAGAAGCGGCAGTGGCAGTGCAAAAATTCAAAGCAAAATCTAGACATAACAATTTCTCGCGAAGTGAGTTTTTCAAAAAAAAATCCCAAAAATTCGAAAAAATTTTTAGCTCATCAACATCACACCGATTACCCGAATGAAAACTTTGCAAACATTTTTTCGATGTTGATCTGGGAATGTGGTAAGCAATGTGGTCTTAGCAAAGAATGGTATCAAACTTTTCATATCCCAATTTGCAGATAGTTTGGATTGGGGTAATAATTGGCATCACAATCATCACTGTGACCCTCATCATCATTGTAATCCGAATGAAAATGATCCTCATCATCATTCTAATCCGAATGAAAATGATCCGCATCATCATCATCATCATCATGGAAGTGATTGGCCAGTGAGTTGATCTGTACAAGTAACTCACTACAAGTAACTCATAAGTCTTTTTGCCCTTATAAAGTCAACTATAAGTACCGTAAAAACCTAATAGAACGGCTCCCAAAGGGGCGTCGCGTAGTCGAAGTTTACTCTCAAACAAACGATCATATCTCGACACTAGTACATTTGTTTCTACACAATTAGATGTCAAATTAAAGTAGAGAAAATGAGTGATTTTTTAAGCTATAACATATATTTTTAGCATTAGCCAATCCTTAGAAAAAGGTGATTGAAAAGTGGTAAAAATTGGCTCTTTTTTTGTCACTTTTCAATCATTTTTTCTAAGCGCTCGTTAATGTTAAAAATATGTGTTATATCTAAAAAAATCACGCATTTTCTCTACTTTAATTTGATCCCTAAACGCACAGAAACAAACGTACTGGTGTCAAGATATGAGCGCTTGTTTTGAGAGTAAACTTAGACTAAGCGACACTCCTATAGGGGCCGTTCTATGAGGTTTTACGGTTACGGTTACGGTAATCATTAGTACGGTAATGATTAGATCACTGAATTCCAGAACGATAACTCACCTCATCACCATCATCACAACAACCATGTCAATGATGGTGGGACATGTGTGTCTTCTTTCAAACATGAGACTTGTGAGTTTAACTCTGATAGAAATCCATGAATAAATTGATCAAGAGGTTGATTTTCAGCTATCAGATTGGGCAGAAATGTTGGCTTTTTTAAAAGTTTACTTTTTGCACTGAATAATAAACAAATTGATCTATGATTTGTTTTATCAGAGAATTCTATTATTTATTTACAAAATTCTCCTTTAATAAATTCTAAAAAGTTCTCGTTATTTTGTTTTTTTTGAAGGTCAAAAGTCAAAAAAGATGAAATTTAAAGTTTCGATTTGAGCAAAGAAATCTATTTTGATGAAAAAAGACAAAAGAAAGAGAATAAAAAGTTGAGCAGAACGATCAATTTTCATTTCTTTCACCAAATCATTTTCATTCTATGTCTATTGTAAGGATTTTAGGAAAAACAAGAATTTTCGTTCGGATTTATTGGGTTGATGGAAAATTCCTTTCCGATTTTTTGGGAGAGTACCTTAAATTTGTCCAATTCGAGAAAAACGAAGGAAAATCGCGAAAAGCGGCGGAAAGGCTATTGATCTGAGGGTCGCTGGTTCGACTTCCACCGGTGACAAAATTTTTCAAAAATTTTTTGAAGATTCGGAAAATGCGTATCTAGGGGTTATTTTTGACGCCGATCACGAAACACATGTTTTTAGCCTAGGCTTCTGCACGGAAAACTAACGAAACGTGAAAAAAGCCATTTTTTGGCTCTGCCGCCCTTTACTAAAATAGCTGTAAAAACTTTTCGAAAAGAGATATCTCAAAACGGTTTTTACCAATCGATCCTTCTTGAATTCAGCTTTAGGATGAGCTATAAAACGTCAAAATTCGACAAATTTAAGGTACTCTCCCAAAAATTCGGAAAGGACTTTTCCATCAACCCAATACTTCAAAGCGGACGCAAATTTGCCTAAAAATGAGCTAAATGTAATAGTTAATATTTTTTATTTAAAGCAAACTACACGTTTATCGGCTAATTATTCATTTTATAAACGAAAATTTCAAAAAAAAGCGGACAAGACTTTCTGGCCAAACCAATATTAAACTAGTTGAAAGCAGAACTCGCGGCTCATTTCCTGCTGAAGCCACGTTATTCAATTAGTCCTTTTATTTCAGCATTTCATCATACCGATCACTCTTTTCATCACACCTCGGACAATCACAGTGAGTTCAGATTTTGCTATTTTTCGATTAGCTTTTATTTTTAGCTTCTTCAAATGTGGATAGCGGTTGGAGTAGTGGAGATGGGTGTGGGTTTAACAATGCAGAAAAATTGAGATCAATAAACATTTAAGTTAGAAGCTTTTAAGCTAGAAAAAGCTATGTTTAAGCTACAATATTACAGTAATCTATAATTGTACTAGGTTTAGAAAGCAATCTAGATAGAGCAATAGTATTTTTTAGGTGGTGGATGGGACAGCGGTGGTGGTGGCTTTGATTCAGGAGGCGGCGGTGGATGTGACTCGGGTGGGGGTGGAGATTGAGAATCAAGCAATACAAAGCAAGCAAGACAAAGCAAGCAAGACAATTCCTCTTTTTTGTTTATCCTTCGTTTACCCTTTGTTTATATATTAAATTATTTATATAAAGAAGTTTTTTTGGCCACTTTGTTGCACTACTTGTTCACTTGCTCATTGATAAAGTGATTCTCAAACAAAACCAATGTGGTAATATCTTCTACTACTTTAGCAATCACTTGTCCGTGCCATTCGCCTTTGTATATGATCAATATTCTTCAAGAGAATAAAGTCGATCTTTGCAAAAGCAACATTTAGATTGCTGCACAATTTCATAACCAACAAACAATCATCATTTTCATCAGAAAGTTTTCAATTTCGCAATTTTCTATAACCATACATGGCTGTAAATGTTCATCTTTATTTCACAACCATAAAAATCTTTAAATAAATGTCTATTTTTGGTTCAAGCACTTCTTATTCCACTTAAAAAGCTACTCAAATCTGAGCACAAATCTCTCTTAATCTATTTTCGCGTGGTTCATCCTTTTTTGGAAATCCGTGGGTGGCGTCTATTTAAGTTATGTTTATGTTAGCATAGTCATGAGAGCAGTCGTGTCATGTTGGTATTGAAGCGTTGGCTTCACGAATCAAACATTTTTAAGCACTTAATCGCAAAGAGACTTAAAGGAACAGTTTTTGTTAGCATTTCACCATACCATCCTTAAAAAAAGTCATTGCTTTTTATTCTATAAGCCAGCTTTTCATGATGATGCGATGCATTTTCATTCGGATCACAATAATGATGGTGTTCATGATGATGAGGATCACAGTGATGCTTATGATGCCAATTATTACCCCAATCCAAACTATCTGCAAACTGGGATATGAAAAATTTAATACCATTCTTTGCTAACACCACATTGCTTACCACATTCTTTATAAGGGCAAAAAGGCTTGTGAGTTACTGGGTTAACGCTAAGAATATGTGTTATACCTCAATTTTTAATCGTGTAGAAACAAACGTATTGGTGCCAAGATATTAGTTTGAGAGTAAACTTCGACTACGCGACGCCCTATAGGGGCCGTTCTATTAGAGTTTTTACGGTACTTATAGTTGACTTTATAAGGGCAAAAAGGACTTATGAGTTACTTGTATAGATCAACTCACTGGCCAATCAGTTCCATGATGATGATGATGCGGATGCGGATCATTTTCATTCGGATTACAATAATGATGAGGATCACAGTGATGATTGTGATGCCAATTATTACCCCAATCCAAACTATCTGCAAACTGGGATATGAAAAATTTAATACCATTCTTTGCTAACACCACATTGCTTACCACATTCCCAGATCAACATCGAAAAAATGTTTGCAAAGTTTTGATTCGGGTAATTGGTGTAAAGTTGATGAGTTAAAAATTAGCTGATAGAGATGGAGTTGTGAAAATATGCATGAGAATTTAATAATAATAAAGAATTATTTCTAAATAACAAAAAACCTAAGTTAAATGTTATTTTTTCTTGCTATATAAGGCCTGATCGTAGAAGAAATTTTTGATAGCACCGAATGCCTTGAAAAGATCTTTATTCTCATCACCTTTTGCAGATCTTTCAAACATCTGAAAGTATCGAGCCTGTTGTTGTTGCCTATAAGGGCTTTTGATAGGTTCTTCAACTCTTTGCTCTTCAACGTCGACTTCTCCAGTTTCGCTTTCAGATGAAAGTTCTTCTAAACCTTGTGTAGCAATTGCTATTTCTTCTAGCGTTCTAATTTCGGCTGTTGCAACGTTTTCATCAACAAGGACTCCAAAATACTAGTCAATCCATCAACTTTGCCATCGTGGCCCCATTTTTTCCAGATAGAGCAAAAGTTTTCATCGTTGTCATCACTTTCTTCCATCACACCATCTTCAAAGCTTTCACTTTCTTTAGAAAATCCAGCTTTTCTAAAAGAATTTTACAGCGCCTCGGCCTTTACATCATTCCAAGCTAGCTCAAGTAAGTGAATTGCATCTAAGTCACAATCAAACGAAACCTTTGGTGTGACAGAAGCAATACACCTCTTCATCAAAAGAGCTCGATATTTGATCTTGACATTTTTGATAACATCCATATCCATCAGTTGAATAACAGCAAAAAAAAAAATTGGAGTCGGATGTTTGATAGCTCAATTTTTGAATGAGCTGCACAATTTTCAAGGAATAGCAGAATTTTTCTTTTGAATTTCACGAGTTTGTTATTCGATCTCCTCAAAAAAACTCTCAAACAATTCTCCAGCGATCCAGTCTCAATGCTTTTGAATTGGCCTCATAGATAACAGGAAGCTTTTCGACACTTTTGAAACATCGTGGTTGCTTTTATTTGCCGATTACCATTAAAGGGCACCTCTCACTCCCATCCATATTCGATTCGACAAGAGCGGTTAACCGTCCTTTGCTTTTTTTCCCGTCTGTACATAGCTCTCCCTGGAGAGCAAGCGTTTTGTTTGGCGTTAATCTTCAAAAAAGAAAAAGACGTCTCATCAAGGGTAAAAACATCCTTCGCCTCATAATTACAGGCTTTGCAAAACATCGTTTCATCGATTCATCGATTTTCAACGTTGCCTAACTAGGGAAAAGCTGACTTATAAGATAAAAATCAATGACTCTTCAAAACTGCTTTTTTGAAGGACTATATTTTGGTTTAAAAGCTGTTTCTTTAAGTCTCTTCACGATTAAATTGTGCTTAAAAATGCTTAATGATTGAAGTCATCGCTTCAACACCAACTTTACCGCTCAGACTTTTGGTTTTAAAGTTTTGATGTTTTTTCTTAATTGTAGAGAAGTCGTGGAAACGGATCTGGTAGTGGAAATAGAAATCATTGAAGCATTCACATAGATCTGCTCAAATACTGTAGCAATGCTAGTCAAGAGTTCACCAATCTGGACTTCTTTGGCACTCGATCTAACTGCACTAGAACTAACTGCACTAGATCTAGTTGCATTAGGTCTAACTGCACTAGGTTTAATTGCACTAGGTCTAATTGCACCAGGTCTAATTGCACTAGGTCTAATTCCACTAGGTCTAATTCCACTAGGTCTAATTGCACTAGGTCTAATTGCACTAGGTCTAACTGCACTAGGTTTAATTGCAATAACAGTATGTTAAAAGTACTTCACTATCATAAAACTTTATCAAGCAAATACTGAACTTTATAAGAAATTAAGAAATTTCTTGTTTGCCTAGAAATTTCAATATTTTTCTGCACAAATTTTTCATCATTTTATCCCCAAAACCAGTGGGTGGCTTTTATTTTGGTTAAATCGCAAAAAAAAGGAAAATCTTCTCAAGAAAAAGTCGGGATTATTAGAGGAGAAAAATGCGGGAAATCCCCTAAAGTCATCACTTTTTTTCACCGCAATCAAATCCTTTATCTTTTTATAAGTTTAACTTTTGTATTTTAACAGAAAAGATAGAGCTTGTCAGGATGAATTTATTGTAAAGGTAAAGAAAAAAAGCATTGAAATCACACAAAATCACACAGGCACTGCACACGTGAAGGATAAATCCTCTATGAAAAAAAGAAAAAGAGCGAGGAATAGAATTGAACAAAATTTACTGTAGGACTTTCAAATGTTATAGTAAATAGCTAAGTAAATAGTGCATAAAGTTCGATAAAAAGTTACTGTAAGACTCTCAAAGTTTACGGTAAAAGATGCGATAACTAAAATCCGACAAAGGAGCACCGTAAGACTTTCACGGGGTTACGGTAGGTGAGTTTCCTCAAAATGACCTGAATTTTAAGGATTGGAGATGGATTGGAGAATTGGAGGTCGATTGGAGAATTGAAGATTCAAAAATTCGATTAATTCGATTTTAATTTGAGATTCCGAAAGTTTTAGACTGGCAAAAATTAAAAAAATAAAGCTCAGTAAATAGAAAATGTGAAAATTTACATAAATAATAAGCTTTAAATACTCATAAAACAGTTTTTAAACTTTTAAACAGTTTGTAAAGTATTCTGCAAGATGCTGGCCAGTGTGGGCATTGTTGAGATGTTTAATTGCGAGAGGAGAGAGGGCTCGATTTGGAGCATTTGAAGGCCGGAATTTGGGGTGATTGGTGGGATGAGACTGGGAATTGTTGAATGATACGAGGGAAATGATGGAGATGAGATTGGAGATGGAGAGGAGTGGGGTGAATGGGTGGATGAGAGGGGAGAGAGGGGAGAACGATGGTCGGATGAGGAGAGATGCATCAGTGGGAATGGGGGGATACAGAGCAGCGATGACACGGAGTGAGAGGCCTGGAAATTGGAAGTTTTGGTTTTGATACGTGAAAACATTAAATTTGTTACCCTCTAGCAAGAGTTGAATTCTTAAAAAGTTCCCGGTGTTACAAGAGTGTGTTCTTTCCAAGTAATCGCTTTCCAAAAGGCGGTTTAAAGGGAAAACGAACGGAGCTGCAAGAGTACCAGTTGGGCGAGTGTTTTGCGTGCTTGTCTTTGAAACGATGAGTCCTAAGAAAGTGGCGGGTTCGACCCCCGGTCAAAGTAAATTCTTTGCCCTTTTGAATTTTGCCTTTTTGAAAATCCATTCATGATTTCACTCACCGATGTTGATGCCTCAATTGGTGACGGAGATTTCTCAAGGAGTTCAACGGTGTTCATTGTGGAGAGATTCTTCTCAAAGAGTTTCGCGGCCAATGACGAGAATTCAATTCTTTCAGATTCTTTCAGAATCAATGGTGAGAACGATTGAAAGACAAAGGGGAATTGTGCTGAAACAGCTGATGAGGATGGATGGCTGGGAAATGAGGGCAATGAAGGCTTCATTTCATCGTCCAGGCTCACCATCCGTTTCGCTACCGGCGCGAAGGCACTCTGGAAATAGGGTTTACGTTAAAAGAATATAGACTAGTAGAATAGCATTTTTAAGTTTAAATTTTAAGGTTTGATTTAGCTATAATTTTCTGGATTCGTTTTCTGTTTAGTAATTAGTATTTCGGCTGTTAAGCTCACCGAAACGAGTGGTCCAGGATCGGATTTCTGCGTGATCAGCGTTTTCTTCGGGCGAACTGAAAAGTGAGATCGTTTTTAGCCAAAAAAAGGTTACAGAAATTGAAATCAAAAGTTTTAAGTGAACTTTTTATATTTTGTTGAAAATCTACTCACAAACGTCATCGATTTTCGTGCTTTGTCGCACGAGGACGCACATCTCGCAGACGCAATTCGCGTACAAACATTCGCGACTGTGACGCTAAAAATCGACGATGACTTTGTAGAACCTTTGTAAACCAAAAGAGAACTTATTTTTTTTGGACTTTAGAAATTCTTAAGACCAAAAAGAAAACTTATTTTTAAAAGTTCTTTTCTTGCAAAAGTTTCCCTCACCAACCTTTCTCATCCGAATGAGTCCATGATTTTTGCAACGTTGACACGTGTACACGAAACCGTAAGGGACTTGTTGTTTCTAAAATTCTGTAATAAAAGAAAAACTTGAAAGTGTAATATAAGCTAATAAAATTGATCAACCTCTTGTTGATTGGCTCCAACGAGAACGGTGTTCGCTCTATACAATTTATCTTGATGTCTTCTCAATTTGATCTGCATGCTCATGATTTGACGACGATTTCTTATCGCCTCACACTAAAAGAAACTTTATACTTTAATATTATCACAATATTACCGTTAACTGTAAGAGTTAGACTGTAATAGTACCCCTACTCCTTCGTACAGTCGGATAATCGCAAGTTTTTTTTTGTATTTCATTTTTTAAAGGGCCGGTACTCTTAAAAATTGTTTTTTTGATATCAAAAGATAGCCCTGAATCTCAGCTATTTTTTGATATCTAAACGCAAATTGTAGCTTAAACCAGTGTCGAGAAAAACCCGTTCAAAGCTAGACTCCGCACCGTCATTATGAAGTGGGTTACAGTATTTACGGTCGTTTTTAAAAGCGATCAATGTTGTGCCTGAGCAAGGCTTTTGACCCAGTATTTTTAAATAACTTTTAAAAGCTTAACGACAAGTTGTTAAAAGTCAAATTCGATATTCAAAAGCACAAACCCGATCACAATGGCAATCTTTTCTCGGACATGTGTGTCCCTTTGTCTTCACGATGATTCCATGTTGACGGCACATTAGACAATGTCTAGCAACATCTGAAAAATCTTATTGTAAGATCAGAATCCACTTTGATACAACGAAAATATTCTATAGAAAGAACATGATTTTTATCTTAAAAATGACTGATACAATGAACTTTTTCAACGGTCCCTTTAGGTTCATTATATCGTAGTTTAACCGTATTTAAATGTTAGATTGCATTCTATTCTACAAAAAGTAACTATTCTATAGTATAACTTATTTTATACTATAGTATAACATTCTATATTAGAATATACTAGACCTGCTTAACGAGTCCGGGCAAAATTTTCAGACAGTCTGCCTAGCTCTCCGATTTTTTACGGCCTAAAGCTTTTTCGAGCATGAAACCCCAGTTCCCCCGCAAGCCCTTATTTTAGGCTTCATTTTGATACTAAACATGGCTAGGTTCGATTTTGTTATTCTTTAGATTTCGATCAATCTTTTGCCGGACTCGATATGCTTAACGAGTGCAGAAAATTTTTTGATCTAAAATGATCGGAATCTAAAGAATGGGAAAACAGAACTTAGCCATGTTTGGTATCAAAATGAAGCCTAAAATAAGGGCTTGCGGGGAAACTGGGTTTCATGCTCGAAAAAGCTTTAGGCAGTAAAAAAATCGAAGAGCGAGGCAGACTGTCTGAAAATTTTGTCCCGGACTCGTTAAGCAGGTCTAGAATATTCTATAGTATAATATTGAAATGTTTCTCCGGATACTGTAACGAATTTTCTTAGTAAACAGTAAGCGTAAAGTAAACAAAGTTTAAACAGTAAAAAGATATTCACTCGATAATTATGTTACTTTAATGTCTCCAGTAAAGTACTGTGCACGTTTTATGCTAGTTATGGTGAAATGAATCAAAAAATATTGAGTTTAAAGTCACTAATGTACTGTAATGTGAACACATTTTATACAAAAAAACATATAAAATCAATTTCTGATCTCTTAATTTAAATCAACATCAGATTTTTTTTTTTTGATTATTTTTGACTAATCTTTTACACTCTTTTCGAATTGAAAACATTTCCAAGAACTCTCAAGAAACCAGCACAAGAGTTTATGTTATTTTCAGCACCAGAGGTTTATGTTCCTGATTTGGTACACTCAAAAAGAGTTTTTCGATCTTTGATAAAAAAGATTTACCATGGAACCGTGGAATGGAACAAGGTGGACCGGAACAAAGGGGGCCGTAGGGAACAAAAAGGGGGCCTAGGGCGGGCCGAGCAGGCCCCGGACCGCAGGCGAGCAATTGCAAATTCAAAAAACCCTTTACCTTTTCCGATTTTCCCGAAATCACAATCGTTGAAAATTTGAAACATTGGATCGACCAACATTTCTGAAAATAAGCAACGCTTTCAAGAAATTCAGATCCAAAAATATTTAAGAAGTAATTTGAATAATGAAAAAAATCAGGAAAAATCTCTTCCGGATTTCGTACATCTACAGTAGCCCGTGTAGTTTTGTGTGAATTGATTTTTGTCCCCGTTTTTGTCTCCCTCACTATGGCACCAACTTCTTTTTTGAAGCTAATCGGGATGAGAAACTTATCGTATTCAAATGAAAATCAATTTTTTTTTCTGGTTACAAGAAAATGTTTTGTTCAAATGGAAATTAGTTTTTTTTTCTGGTAACGTAACTTTTCTAGAAACTATGATAATCTAATCTTTAACTGACAAGACAAGAATAAGAATTGCATAGAAAAACAACATTGAAGAAGTGAATTGGTTAAGCAATCTTTTATGCTTTAGTAAGATGGTGATTTGCTGTTAGTTTACCGCTATAACAATACTGATCCTGAATACTGAATACTTAGCTAATTTATTGTTAGTTGAAGCTTTAAGAAAAGCTATTATACTGCTTAATCAGCTAGGTTCTAGAGCTAGAAGTCCGAGTTTCTTTCCGATTTGTTAAAGGTTAAAGTTTAAAGTCTGACTAGAAGCTAGACCAGGCCAGACAAGGCTAGTCAAATCTTAATAGCTTCTGACCTAGCCTCAGTGCCAGACTTGCTAGATTCTTTTGAAACAACTTTGTGCTTGAGAATGAAGCTAGATTTGAGCTATTGGATCATTTGCTCAATTATCAACAAACATCATTTCATCAATTCAAGAAAGATAAAGAATCAATAAAGCTTTGATTAAAGCAAGAGAATTAGAGAGTTTCTTCAAATGCATAGACTGAAACAAGACTCTATTAGAAAGGGATCACAAAGCCCTAAAAATCTTCAGAAGTGAGATCCTCAACTAAACAAAATACCCGGCATTGATCCCCTTATATAGAATTTTTTGGTGAAAAACAAAACCCAACTTACAAAGATCACTTTATCACATAATTGGGGAGGATCTACGAGGGGAAGAAGTCACAGAAAACGTGTGTGTCAAAGATTTTCGCTTAGAAAAGAGGCGGTGATCTCCGCAAACCCCTCCCACTTTTGTGTCCCCTTTTCTCTTGCACCTGATCTCTTTCTTTGAAATGTTTAATCTCTAAAGAAAAAAAAAACCTTCACATACATAATGTACTGTATTGAAATGTGATTACTTTTTGTGGGGAAGTTTTTGCGGAGATCATTTTCCATCACTCACCTGTAGTTTCGAAAATTGGTTTAAGTGAAAGTGAAAGTGTTTCTAGGAAAATTTCTGTGTAATAATCGAGTACAAGATACGGTTTTTGATTGAAATCTGAAAAAAAGCTTACTCTTTGATATGTGGTGAATGTAAAGATGTCACAGTTAGGAGCAAAGTTCAATTGCTGAGAGATATCTGCGCGATAATGGGGCCCCTTCAATGGATACGGTAGCTACTATTTGAATCTAATTGTTTTGACAAATCTCAACAAGTCAATGCCTCAATTCTAGCTCAAACTATTGTAGACAAAGATTTCAATAAGGAAAAGTTTTTCAGTTGCATGGTAGCAGCAGCGTAAACCGGCAGAGCATTCATTTTTCTCCATTTGCTCACGCTTTCCCAATTGTTAGTTTGTAGACTAAACTTAAATTATTTTATTCATTCTATATTGTTTCTATAATTACTTTCGACAAACATTTCAATAAGCATTGCATAAGCCTAAGTATTGCTCATTATCGAAATCATTTAGCTCTGTTGGTAAATTTTGAACTTGGAACATTCCTTGTTGAGACTTGAGTGTTTTTTTCAAACTAATGTGCTATGCGTAAATTATGCGTAATCCGTAAACCAATTTATTCTATTAAGCTGGAAAGAAAGTTCTCAAAAAAAGTTTGACTCGAATTTCTTCAAAAACGAATCCACCAATTCAAGAACGTTTTGTTCTATTATTTACAAGTTAAGCTTGTAAATAAGTTAAATAAATGAATGAGGTGTTCGTCGGGTTGGTAAGTCGGTAAGTCAGTACAGGTAAGTCGGTAAGTCAGTACAGGTAAATCGGTAAGTCAGTACAGGTAAATCGGTAAGTCCGTACAGGTAAATCGGTAAGTCAGTACAGGTAAGTCGACTCCAAGAAATTACTCGTAAAAAACAAATGAGTGCAGCTTTTCCCTTAAAATTTTCGAGATTTTTCAAAAAGGTATTATTTTCCAACTTAAATTCAGCTTACGAGAAAAACGATTTCTTATGAGATAAAGCTATCATAAATGAGCAATACACTCTATAATCTTTATTTTTGGTCAAAAAGAATTTCTCTACAAAGAAGCTGTATTTCAAAAAATCATTTTTGACTCGCATGGGGATGCTTAACCGAGATGAATCTTTGTGGATTTATAACCGACAAGTACCAAACATTGTAATGTAGTAAAACGAGTCAAGTATCAAAAGCAAAAGGAGTACCACACACAAGAGTAGATGAATATCAGTATTCTTTTCATTTCAAATAAGCGAACTTTGAAAGCGAAAGGAGGCCAGTAAGTAAGAAGGAAATCTCTCTATCTCTTTACCATTTTTTTAATCAATTTTTCAGGATTTATTTAGTAGTTTTCTCATAAATTATCATATTTTAAATGCTAAATGAATAAGTACATAGAACATTTCCTCAATCAACTCTTTCAATTAGTAAATTTAAAGTCGGTTATTTGAACTCAAATTGCAATAAACAATAAACAATTGCCTTCAAAACATTTTAATCTATTAAGAAGAGATCTTTGTATTGATTCTTTTCTCACTTTGCTCTTCACAATGACTCTTCAAAAACATTGGCCAAAGTGTAGAATTTATGAGAAAAGAGAAACCCTTAAATAATCTGAAGATTTGAAGCTCTTTAATCAAAAATTTTCTTATTCAATGTTCACTCGAATATGTACGAGAAATTTTGTCAAATTAAGTGTTACTCCAAAATTTCTTTTCCAGGTTCATCGCTCACTGAATCTCTTGGGAGAAAATTAGGGAAAAATTGTCGACAATTGACTATTGTGATGATGGAAATGTACCGAGAAGTGGGGGAAAAGAAGAAAAGAAATGGGAAAAGGATCAAAGAAATAATGAGACTAAAGTTTGTGTAGAATGGTAAAAGTTGGTATTTGGTACAAAAGTGAGCAATGAATGTTCTCTGAAAAAGTCGACTGTTATCCAATTTCTATTGGAATGTCGAAAAACAAGAAATGAAAGAACTTGGAACCATGGGGGATTGAACCCACGATCTTTTCCACAAACTTCGGCCCAACAGCCAGATGCTCTACCACTGAGCTATTCAGTTGCTTAACTTGCCAAGAGAAAAAAGGTAACACAAGAGGGAAGAAGAAAGACCTCTCATCCCATGATAATGCTTGAGATGAGAGACGCCTCTTAAGCGGCTTGATAGCTCAGTGGTAGGGTGCCAGCCCAGTAAGCAGGAGGTCGAGGGTTCAATCCCCCTTGTCACCCTTTTTTCCCATTCATTTGTTTTTTATTCAAACACCAGAACCGATTGGAACATCCTGGTTGAAGTACTACTACTTGATTCTCATCTCGCTGGCTAACTTCTAGTCTACAATACACAATTCTCTCCTTAAACTGACTAGACAACTGTCTAAACTGTATCATACTTTGTGCTCAGAAAAATGGAAATGAAAATACACTTCGTTCCTGTTTCCTTTACGAGCAAAACGTCGTTGCAAGGCAAATACTCATTCTGATGCGCCAGAAAGAGTGTGTTTTGAGAAGCCTAACTGAAAATTTTCCAACTCAACTTTAGCCTAGAGCTTCTAAGAGCTCAAAGATCCACAAACATTCCTCCACTTGGTACATCTCAATCTGAAACATTTTCCCATTTCCCCTTCCCCAAAGAAACCCTATAAAGTAATATTTTTCTTCAATTACCCACATTGCGTACATGTTTTTCCTGATCTCTGAACAAAAATCCAATTTTTCTCGTAGACTAATTATTTTCGTTTTTTCTCTTTTCTTCAGGTGTAAAGTTCATTTATTCAGACATTTTCCTAATCTCTTTTCCAACTTCTTTACTTCTTTTTACCCCAAAAATCACAATGAATATAAAATAAAGCGTCATTTTTATAATAAAAATTGAAGATCTTAAAGATTAAGCTTCTTTCTCATAAAAAAAGTGATCAAACATTGGCAACTTTTGGCTAAAATTTGCCTAAAATCTAAGATCTAAGTCTAGTTGATGTCAGATTTTAGCAAAAACGAATAGATGTTTCAATTGAACTTTGGCTTAAATTTCAAACTTCTAAGAGGTTAAAGATCCATAAATATTCCTGAATGTATTTTGAATGTGAATTGAATCGAAAATCAATAGAATACGCATTCTACTTAAAACTAAACACTTGCGATTATTAGATAACATTTGAAAGCTACGGATCCTGAAGATAGACTAAAAGGTTTCCGAGTTTCTCTAAAAGTTTAGACTGATTAAATCCAAGTTTCAATTGGTAACTGAATAAAATGAATAGCTTCAATCGATTCTTTGACCCCGAAAACCCCCAGGTACAAATTTACAGCTGAATATCTTTTTGTATTATCTACAAAGCAAAAGAAATCCCTATGCAAAAAGGATTTGAAGTGTTCTTTGTGCGTCAGCGTAATCGCTCGCCGTCTGGCAAACCAGTCTGGCATAAGAGCTTCCCTATTTCGAATACCGAAAGCGGTGCGCACCGACTGAGCTTTCCCCGTGCTGGACGTTACTATGCGATTTTTTTGGCGTTCACTATCCCCATCACTATGCCCAATTTGGCCCTAAAATTTTTAGCGCTTTGTTATTCTCGGAAGCGATAAAGTAACGGCGGTTGACAGACAAGAGGAATTACAGTCGAACCTCTCTATAACGAACCTCGATATAACGTAAACCTCTCTATAACGTAAGGCGTGACCGGTCCCGGCCGACGTTAAGCTATATAAAACGGCACTCTATATAACGTAAACCTCTATATAACGTAAGCTATAGCCGTCCCGTGAGTTACGTTATAGAGAGGTTCGACTGTATTTAGAAATCACAATATCGAAATTCGAAATTTGTTAGGATTTTGTTTATTCTTAGAATCAAGGGAAATCAAAGAAGTGTCAGCTATAAGTAGCCGCCAGCCTTCAAAAACACAAGGTACTTATGCTTTACACAAATTCGAGCTATTTTTAGTCTTCATCACTTTCCATTTTTGGAGTAAACTCTTCGAATTAGCCCATCAAGATATCCAGAAATGATTTTCGCAAATTTTCCCCGCAAAACACCTCCATCAGGCTTATCCTTTTTCTTTTCACTTAAAACTTTTTCAAAAAAGGTCTTATTGGTTGACTGTGTGGGTGGATGGATCAATCACATTTCCGGCTTTTGGCTTAACATTTTCTGAAAACGGAAACCGATTGACGCAAATGGTAACAGAATTAAAGCAAGAGTACGGTATTTTCTCGAGATTTCAATGGAAATCGTTTACTTTCAAATTACCACAAATTAGACGAGCCATGTGGCTATCACAAATGCTTTGGCTCATTGTATACACATGTACAAACTGTATGGATGGGCAAAGTGTTTGAAATTTGATCGCTTAGAATTCGAATTTAGTTTTGAGGGATCGAAAAAAATCTGGTCAACTACCCAGCCAGCCCAAAAACCAAAAACTTTAGCGTACCGAAGCAATTAGATTTTGTTGAGCTTGGAGAAATAATTATTTGCATAATTTTGAGCAAATAATTCTTTATTCAAATAAATGAATCAAATTCTAAAATGCGCTTTCTTTTTGTTTGAAGACATCATTATTTTGCAAGCATTTTCATTTTTGTTTGAATTTTTTAAGTCGATTATTTAATTAATTGAAAGTTGCTTGTTTGTTTACTTTGTTTGCTTTGTTTTCTATTATTTAATCGATCGGTTAAACAATGTTTTTATTTTAGATAACAAGAGCAAAAGAAGAAAAAGAAGAAGAAATAGAAAGCGGCGCAACAAAAGGGCAGTTTGTTTTCTCTGTATATTTTTCGTAATTGAAATTTACTAGGGTTTAAATGAAAGCTTTAAAGCTTTTTCACAGCTCTGTGCTTTGTGCTCTCTCAAACGCAACCTCTCTAGCACATTAGTCTCTCGCTCGTGGGAATCTTTGCAAAGAAATGAGTCGAAATGAGCCGAAGAGTTGGATCTGTGTTTTGTGCTTTCACAAACACACACCTTTTGGCATAAAAAAACTAATAAATCTGTGCTCCTTACCCTAATATAAAATCAAAAACAATTCAAATGCATAGTATTTTTGTGGTTTTTTTATTTTTAAACTAATTTTGTCTCTGAAATTTTTAAGGCTTTAAGGCTTTAACTTTAATGTACTGTAATGTACTGTAATGTACTGTAATGTACTGTAATGTACTGTAATTGTTTCTTTTGATTCTATCAGCAACTTTTAACACTCATTAGTATTTTGTTTTATCTAAAAACACATAAACAATTCTTTTAAAAAGACTAGTAAGATCTCTGGAAAAAAAATGATTGCAAAAACAGGTGAATTGAGAAGAAATGGAAAGAAAAGATAATGCAAAATAGTGGGTTGAAGTTGAGAGAAATTCTCGGGAAAGGACGGAATTTTCGGTGTAATTAGAGGCCAAAAAAGAAAGCAAAAGAAAACGGAAAATGATTGAATTTTCTGTAGGAAAAGCTCAACATGTATGCGTATAATTTTTAATCGAAAAAATTGAGAAGAAAAAGCGGAAAGAGACTGAAAAAAACATGATTGTTTATTTTTGGAAAATCCGAAAAAATTGATGGCTATCTTTTTTGAAGAATAAGAAACTGGGGATTAGGAGGGATTATGTAGTTGACTTTAGGTAAATGACTGACTGACTTTAGTTGACTTTTCGTGAATTGTCGATTCTTCGTTTACCATTTGGATTCTCGGATCGATCTGGGGGCAAGAAAAACCCCCAATATACAGCTACACTACTGGACAATGAAATATCATATTTGCAAAACGATCGTCACTTTCGCGCGTCTGTAACTCCCTTGTCTTTGAGTTTAAACTATTGGTGTTATATATTTTCTGAAAGCTCTTTTCAAGGGCTACACAATGGTAATATTAATATTTAGAAATACGATAAAGACAAGGGAGTTCCAGACGCGCGAAAGTGACGATCTTTTTTCAAATATGATATTTCATTGTCCAGTGCTGTACTTGATTCCATTGATTAGTCTTAATTTGACTATTTTTTCATAAAAGCTTTGAACCAAGAACTAAATTGTCGAGTAGTGTATCTGCCTTTTCCGTGTCTTCACATTTTTGTTATCGTCATCGAGTTCTAAAGCATTTTTCAGACAATTTTTTTTACCTTTAAAGTGTCCCCTAAACTCTAGTTGAATACTTTTTAATTTTAAGGAAAAATTCAGCCGAATGGGGCAGCTACGAAAGCTACGAAGCTGCGTAGATTGCGTAGCTTTTTTTTGTAGCTGCCTTTTGTTTGAAATTTCTCAAAAAAAAAACTCGATATTCAGCTGAGTTCAATGTAAACTTTCATGCCGTATCTTTAGAAATCTTTAAGTTTTCTATAGTAATAGTTGTTAGGCGATAACTATTTGAGTTACTGTACTGTAGAAACTTGAGTACGGTAGACAGTAGAGTGTGTTCCTCGCGAGTAATGTGTTTTTTTAAAAACGCACACTTAGGAAAAATTACCATACTTTTAGCGAAAATTACCGCAAAAAATTGGCGCAAAAAATCACAAGCGCCGCCTTATATAGGACTCTTTTTAACGATATTCAGCCGTTTAACTGATTTGGTGGGAAATTCCCTTCACAAGTAAAGATATTCAATTTACTCGACGTGTAAAGAGGATTACTCGTAGTTACTCGACCAAAAAACGCTGATTAATCGAGTAATTTGATTAATCGAGTAATTACTCATGCAAATTTGACTCGACTAATTACTTACTCCCGAGGAACACACTCTCGTAAACAGTCACTCTTTAAAGCGACAACCCATCGATAGATCTTCACATTTCGAAACGCTGAGATCTCATCTTGATCTCTATCTTTAGATTACTGTATTTTTTAAAAAAGAATTTTGTTTTATACATTAATTATATAAAAGAGAATACTTTTAACACATTACGTGCTCATTTCTATTATGACCTTTACGGTAAAAAGCAAAGATTAACTCTGCTAAAGGTTCTCGGCTTAGTCTGTCAAAATGTAGCTAGATTTTCTCATAATCTGACTAGTAAAGTGGTCTCTTTGTGATTAATATATAATTTAAATCTTTCAAATCACTACTGTAATCCTGAGCTATGTAGTTCAAAAATTCTAGAACTACTTTAACTTTTTAAAAGGTTAGATATAGCAATTGTTAATATTTTTTTTAAATATTTAAAGAATCAAAAAACTAGAAAGATACTGATGTTTCTGTTTTAGAATAGAGTGATGTTTCTGTTTTAGAATAGAATTAGAATAAACTGTTTTAGAATAGACTGATGTTTTTGTTTTAGAATAGACTGATGTTTCTGTTTTAGAATAGACTTCACACGTCAATTATTTTCGGTACAATTTTCGACAATGTTTACCCAGACAACAGTGTGTTCTTCAAAAGATTGTACTCGAAGAAAGTAGGGATTAAAAGCTGGAAAAGATTTGCTTGAATGTGGATTAAAAAGAGATTGTTGAAAAAAAAGGATTACTCATAAAGTATGCTTTTAGAGTTTAAAATAGATTAAAATAGATAGACTAACTTAAGCAATAGGATTATGTTTTAATAACTAGAAGACTTTAGCTAATTATCATTATCTATTTTGTCGTTTTTTGGAGCTATTTAAGCTATTTCAAAGCTATTTACTTGCTTTAAATTTAGCTCATTTAATTATTTTTTTCTAAAAGACATCTATTTTGAGATAAATTAATCAAAATAATCAAATTTTTACATTATTTTTGATTAGATTAGTTTAATTTTGATTTTCTTTTAATTTCTTCTCTTTTTTTCTTTCAAATCATATCAAAATTTTGGAATTAAATGAAAATTCAATTGATTTGAAATTCAATTCAATTTTTCACTTTATCGTTTGAATAAAGTATTATTATTACACATCTACAGGGTGCGTCATAATTATTACAACAAGAGTGCAAAGACCGTTTTCCAAACAGGAAAACGGGCGTGTCATGGGCGTGTAAAGCCAATAACAATCAAAATTGGACCTTCATGCAAGATGGAGCTCCCGCTCACACGAAGAAGACGGTTCAGGACTGGTGTGTGGTCAACTTTCTCTCAGTGATCACCAAGGATGAATGACCTCCAAACTCACCGGATCTCAATGTGATGGACTTTTCCATTTGGGCAATCTTAGAGGAAAACACACAAGTTTGGATTCTTTGAAGAAGTCTTTGACCAAAGGATGGAGGGCGATGGTCAAGATGACATTCGGGCCGCAGTGGAGGCATATCCGAACCGTTTAAGGGCTGTTATCAAGGCAAAAGGCGGTCATATCGAATGATCTCTTGTTTCCTTATTTGTTACTGTTAAATAAAGCCATTTCTGTTTAAAAATCTTCTTCCAGTGAAACTTCTTGGTGTGCAATACCTTGAGTATCTTGTTGCAATAATTATGACGCACCCTGTAAAATAGATATCTTTTAGAAAAAGCGTTTGGTTTAAAAAGTAAATGATTGTTTTTAAAAGTAATGTACAAAGAGAAACACTTTTCTCAGCTATTTTTATCATTTTTCTCTTCCTTCGAATGTAAAATAGAAAAAAAAACTGATGAAAAGAAAGAAGTTCATTGGCGGAAGGAATCGTGAATGTGTAGATAATTCGATTTTTCCGAGAATTTCCCCTATTCGGGTATTTTCGGTTCACCCACCCGAATTTTTTGCTTCAACTTACAGGTGGAAACACAAAAGGAATTAAATATTCGACAAATACAAGCAAATTTTGAAAGTAACAGTTTGTTGAGTTGAAATTTACATGAAAAATCTTTCATTAACCATTTCATTCACAAGTGAGTCGTTGGCAGAACTTACATTTAGAAATTACGTCAGAATTTCTTCACAAAAAACTCTTTCTGTTCTTTGTTTTTTATAGAACAACAAGTATGGTAAACAGGTGGAAATGGGGGAAAGTAGAAAAGAGAAAAGGGAAAAGTTTTCTGATGTTATTCTTGTAAAAGTTGATTTCTTGAGCTGGGCGAAAATTGAATTGGTTTAGAAGGTTTAAACGAGAACAAAGTGGGAAGTAGTCTTTCGCTTCTTTATCCCCTCAATTGATCTCATTTCGTGTGGTAAACTTGGTAATCTTTGTTGAACAAAACTGGTTTTTCTCAGTACAATAAAAAGTTCAGTAAAAGTCAACTTGCTTGAGCTAATGGGTTTCAAAGGTTATATCAGACCTAATTTTGAAATAACAGTGTTACAAGACTAGTTATGTTATGCTCTTGCTAGTTGTTTTGAAGAAAAATAAAGGGAAAGAGAGATTTCTGATGTTATTCTTGTAAAAATTGATTTCTTGAGCTGGGCGAAAATTGGATTGGATTAGAAGGTTTAAACGAGAACAAAATGGAAAGCAAGAAATTTTTGGGAATTGCTTTTGATTAGTAGAATGTTTTATAAGTATTTAGTAAATGTGTAAAATAGAAGATATGAAACAATTGTTTATCGTAAAAAAAACTTGAAAAATCTAATTTTGTAGGTTTTAAGTCTTGGAAACTTTGTAAAAACCGTAGACGGTAGCCTGAAGCCAGATTACTCTCCTGAGCTTTCCTGGCCATTTCCTGTCCATAAATTCTATTTTTTTGTCCTAAATGCTTACAAACATTCTACTAATCAAAAGCAATTCCCAAAAATTTCTTACTTCCCACTTTGTTCTCGTTTAAACCTTCTAATCCAATCCAATTTTCGCCCAGCTCAAGAAATCAATTTTTACAAGAATAACATCAGAAATCTCTCTTTCCCTTTATTTTTCTTCAAAACAACTAGCAAGAGCATAACATAACTAGTCTTGTAACACTGTTATTTCAAAATTAGGTCTGATATAACCTTTGAAACCCATTAGCTCAAGCAAGCCGCCTTTTACTGAACTTTTTATTGTACTGAGAAAAACCAGTTTTGTTCAACAAAGATTACCAAGTTTACCACACGAAATGAGATCAATTGAGGGGAAAAGGAGAGAAAGACTAGACTCTTTGTTCCAAATTCTTTTCTTGCGTTTTCTGATCACTTCTCTTTTCTGACGCTATTTTTCTCCCAGCGGGTCTTTTCATCAAAGTCAAAAGCTCAAGTATGTGCATAATTTTTCGCCTCTTCATTCTTTGCCAAATTGCAGGTGTAATGGGTACAAAAGAGAAAGTGATTTTTGAGATAAATTCTGTTGACGGGGGAAAGCCAAAAGTCGAACTTATTGCCTTTACAGTCATTTTCCCCGACAAGGAACTTTTTGAGAACTCTTATTGGGTTGGAAATTTGGGAAAAGCTTAAAAAGCTAATTTCTATTATATGTGAGCTTTTGGTAAAAAAGTAAAATCTTTGACCGAAGGTGGATTCGAACTATCCTCCTGCACTTGGTGGGAGCGCGCTAGCCACTTGGCAATTCCATGCCCCGCTGATCGGCTGACATTTCGAAATTATATAGTATATCAGCCGAGCAACTCGCCTAACGGCGGGTTTTTCTGGATGTTTTGTCGCCGTGGAGCAGTGGATAGCGCGCCGGTCTATTGCCCATAGGATCCGGGTTCGATCTCCCCGTGCGACTCGAATTGTGCTTTTTTAAAAATCCAAAAGCACGTTGCACAACTGCATGTGATTCCCTATTCAACGGCGCAAAAATCATTGCAAACGGTCCATGGGGGCTGAGAAGCGCGCACAGACAGACAGACGGACAGACAGACGAACAAACGGACAGACAGCTGGACAAACGGACAGACGTCTTATTCCCTTTATATATAGTAGATATATGAGAGATTCGACTGGGAAGAGAATTTATTTGCTTTGAAAGAGTTGAATGAAGTGGGAAATTGGAGAGATTGCTGGTATTTCAAGCAATAATTGTCCGGCTACAGTATGCGCTGACAGAAAAATACTTAGGCATCAAAAGTGAACATTCTTTAAGTTCTCTTAACTAACATTGCAATTGCAGATGAGCTTAATATTAGCTATAATATATATAGCTATTATTAATATTAATATTCTCTTGACCTGAATGAGTCAATAGATTTACATAGACTTTAGCATCGATCAAACTTGTGCAGAACTTAAAACTTGCAAGCCAACAATGAAAAGTTAACGCAAATAATCGATTACGGCGGCGCGAAAATTCCCTTATTAGTTAGAGTATTAGCTAGAAATATATATTATAGCTAATATTAAGCTAATCTGCAATTGCAATTCTGTTTCAATTAGCTTGACCGATAAACAAGTCTAGTATCAAGCTGTTCTTACAATCCTACTACAATCTAGTAAGCGAAATCTTTTCAACTCTTTTTTGATCTCATTGATTCCGAAATTGAAACATGATACAAAATTCTTGAACCTTCTCTACAATTTGATGATAAAGAACATAATAATTGCAGCTGATTTTTGAAAGAGTTTCCCCGTTTTCCCGTTTTCCCCTTCGCTACATTTAAAATTTCAATTATACCGTAATTAGAGTGAGAAAACAACTTTTTCAAACCACAAAATTTCTACTCTTTTCTCTTTTCTTTTGCAAATTGACTGTAAAATGTATTCGCATACATGTTGAGCGAAAAAAGCGGAGATCGGAAAGGTCATTCAGAAAGAAATTCTTCTAGATTTGTGTACTTTAAGAAAAACTCATGATTACTTTTTCAAAATTAAGTTCCGGGAGTAGAAGAATGTGTTTTTGAGGTTTATATTGAAAGAGATTGGAGTGGTCTTTATATCATTACGACCTTTGAGATTTCCCATTGATAATTCAACTTTAAGCTCAAATTTCTTGGTGTTGGATTGTCCAATTTCAATACTTTTTTTCTACCAATCGATCAAGAAAATCTTAGCGCATCTAATGATATCAAGAATATTTAAATTGAATAACCCTAAGCCAAGATATTTGATCTCAAAGTTAGATGGGGAAGAGGGTAGGGAAAATCAAATGTCCGATAAGGCTTTTAAAATGAAAAGGTTTGAGGAGAAGCATGGACTCAAAAAAAGCCATCATATTTATAAACTAAGGCTCAAAAAGATAAACTTGGTAACAAACAAGCAACTTTGGAGCTTATGCAAGAGAACAACGACGTGCATGATCGAGATCCAAATCCAAATAGTGCAAGAGATCCAAATACCAAATACAGGGTGTCCCACAATTATAGTGACATCTTACGACATTTTAACTGCTTTCTTTTGTCTTTTTTCTTTTCTTCTTATTAATTCGATGATTTAATTGTTTTAGGTATGAAGTCAAAGAAAAAGCTGCGTTCAGTCATTATCACTCTTCATCAGCAGAACACAGAGATATCTCAAATCTTGCAAAATGTTTTTCCCGTTCTGAAGAGTTTCAAAACAACCGGCTCCAATGAAAATCGTAAAGGATGAAGTCCACCAAAAAACTATTAACAATTCAACAAAACATCGAAAGATTTTTGATCAACTTAAAAGAAATCCCAACTCCTCAAAGAATTCTGTTCGAAAAATGACCAATGCTTGAGCAACTTTCAGCTATTACTACAAGGTTCTTTAAAGAGTAAACAAGGAAAATTCAGGGTAAATGGAACTGAAAATGATTCAAGGAACTTAGCTAGACTGTAAAGAAGTAAAAAAAAGTGTTGATTTGTCTTTTTGATAAGCTCAATTCGCCACATTGACATAGAAATACAGCCCGACTCCTGACGTTACCCGAAAAAAAACTATCTTTCGAACAACACAGCTTACTCCGATAACAACTTGACAGTTTGTCACACTTTACTTGTTAATTCTTACTCACTTCTTACTTGTTAATCTTACTTGCGTCTTACTACTTCCTTACTTCCTTACTTCCTTATATTCAAATAATACAGCATCCTTACTATCAAGTACACTTTCATTTGACAAAGATTGGCTTCATGAAGCCAATCTTTGTTGAACCAATCTTCTACCGTAACCATATTAGTTTCAGGAAGTTTCAAAACACAAATCAAGAAAAATATTATCTTTTCCATTTTCACATATCGCTGCAAAGTTAAGCCCTTCAGGATTCAAGTATTAGATGGATTTTTCACAAAATTGAAATATCAATTTCTTTATAAAGCTTTCTTTATAAAATTTCTTTTGCAAAAACTCCAGCAAATTCTCCAGATGATTAAAGAAAAAAAAAATTGAAGTAAAGGCTCTGATTTTCCTACTTCATTATTGCAAATCTCATGATTCGTAATTTCCTTCACTTTTTTTTTCTTTTCTACGCAGCGATGAAGTAATTGGGAGGAGAAGGAAAAACGAGGAAATGCTGAGTAATTTCTCTTTTTCTTACACGAAAACTAATCGACTATAGAACTTTGTAACAGAGAAGAAAATGAAAGGATAAAGATTGAATGGAGGGGAAAGTTTGAAAGAAATCCGAAAATGAGTCAGACTTTGAGTTTAAACGTTTGAAGAAAGAAAACCTTTGAGAAACTTTATAGTATAAAACGAATCGGCTATAGAATAGAGTCGTTTTTTTTAAGAGTTATGTTTAGTTGTTGTAATTGAAGCGCAGCTATCTTTGTCTGTTACTGTAATTGATCTAGTAAAGTTTACTATCGTGAAAAGTAATGCTGATCTGTAAGTAGCAAAAGTTTCACCAAGTGAAGCCGCTGGCTCACTTATTCACTAGTTGCAACCAGGATCCAGAGCCAAATCTCTACACAAGTATACAAAGAACGTTCCTGGGCTACGCGACGCTCCAGTACCATTGTGTAGCCGTTTAGTAGTGTCACGTAGCCGTCGTAACGCTCTTTGTATCGTAGCCAGGATCCAGATCCAAATCTCTACACAGGAATACAAAGAACTGGGCTACGCGACGCTCCAGTACCGTTGTGTAGCTGTTTAGTAGTGTCACGTAGCCGTCGTAACGTTCTTTGTATCGTAGCCAGGATCCAGATCCAAATCTCTACACAGGAATACAAAGAACGTTACTGGGCTACACGCTCCAATAGCCTGTCCATAGTATCATTGTGTAGGCGTTTAGTGTCACATAGCCATCGTAACGTTCTTTGTATCGAAATCTGGATCCGAATTCGCTTTGTTTGTAACTCCAAATTGTCTTTAGAACAACTCTAGAATCTAACCTGTCAGCTACTTTGCTTAGATAAGACTTAGAAAAACTTTGTCCAGCAGAAATGAAAATGAAAAAGATGATTTTACATAATTTCATCACATCTACCGTAATCCAGACAAAAATCAAATCCAGAAAAAAAGAGCTAATCACTGTCAAAAATATCCGTTTTCCAAGATTTCCCTTTTTCTCGAGTGCATTAAGTTTGTCCTGCAAGGTTTACAAAAATAAAAAAAAAGACAGAAATCCTCTCATCACTTTTGATGACTTTTCTCCCCATTCAAAAGATTTTCTCAAAGCTATTTTTGGGAAGAAATCTCGAAGATTTTTGAGACAAACATTTCCATTTAAGCCTCTTGTTGATCATTGGCTTAAAATCATTTCGGAACCAATATTTTCCTCGTTTTTTTTATCGTAATCTGCAGGGGAAAGGATGAGAATTTTGTTGATGCTTTGCGATTTGGAGAATTTGGAGAATTCAAGGGTTACGGGACTTGATTTTGAAAGAAAGATTGAAAAATTCAGTAACAGGAACATTTTGTCAGTTCTTCTGCTCTAGATTCAAATGTTTATAAAAGAAACAATGTTTTCAACTATCAAGAAAGAAGTATTATTCTACATTTTGTATCATCTACCGCTTTAACTACTTTAAATACAAGCTTTCCACTGACAAAAAGTTGAGGGATCAAAAAGTGGTACGTCGCCAGGACTCGAGCCTGCGACCTTTCGTTTGCCGGGCAGCAGTGCTAACCATTACACCACAACGCAGTGGATCTCCCTCACTCAAGAAGGAGTTAAGTTACATCTTATCATTTTAATAGTTAGTTAAACTATTTAAAAGATATTCACCTTTTTATATGGCAAACAGAAATTTGTCAAAATCTTTATTTATTTCAATTTT
>CAUEEP010000729.1:0-327500 GCA_958450365.1 Mesorhabditis belari
TCTGCATTTCAAAATTTGAAACCAATTTATCGTGAAAATTTTTAGAGAATATCGAGTAATAGGATAATCACAGTAAAACAAAATAGACTGGGAAGAATAAACCTTTTTTCAAGTTGATTCACATCTTGAAATTGAGTGTGAATTTGGAATATTTCCTTCCAAAATAAGTCCCATTAATGATCTGGAAGTAAGAGATTTAAGAGTTTCGGAAGAAAGAAAAAAGAAATGAAATTATAAATGATACTTAGCCTTTAAAGCAAGCCATTTTTTTTTTTGAAGACACTTCCAAAAGCATCCAAAACAGGAGCAGCGATTGTTGTTGGGAGTTGCTATTGTTTTATGACTAATAATCATTTAGTTCTAGTTCTAGTTCTGGTTTGTTTGTTTTTTTAGCCCATCTATGCCCAAGTAGAGGTAATGAAAACACGTACTGGGAATAAGGCCTATGAGAAACTGAAAAGAAAAATGAAGAAAAGGAAAATGAATAGTAAATGGAAATGATGAAAACGAGTACGCAATTTTGAAAGCCAATGATCACATAGTGTACAAATATTACGCATTAAAATGTGATTTCTAAAAATAATGTTGGATTATCAGAAAGAAAAGGATAGCTCAGCTCAGCCTAGCTGATGGGAAGTGATCAAATTTTGCGGAATTTCTTGAGAATGTGTGAAGATGGCGATGATGGGGATCGAGTCCGCTTTGCGTTTCAAGCGACTTGTGACGTCAAAAATGTACCCTAATTCAGCTGATGGAGTTCCTGCTGGGCCTCGACCAGGTGGATCCTGATTCCACCAGAAGGAGTGAGAGCCCGAAACAGAACCGATAACCGGAAATAGAACTGATAACTGGAAACAGAACTTGAGCTAGGTTAAAAAATATATGTCGAAGCCGATTATGAATTTCAGCCGATTATGAATGAGTGGGAGCGTCCAAATGGAAGTCCAAGCATCGACCAGCAGTAGCCTAGGAGTGTTCAACCAGTGCATACCCTGGGTCAAGCCAGAACCAGCGATATTGATAGTGCACTTTAAAAATTAGAAAGATTGGATAAAAAGAAAAAAATTATGGGGCTTCAAAGTTTTCTCTTGAATAAACAGTTTTTTGCTCTAATTTTTTTTCTTTTATCAAATTTCAGTAATTTTAAAAATTTAACATATTTAATAATGATTCTGCGTTGAATGATACTAAATACTTGATGATTGACGCCTTAGACCCACTTCATTCATAATCGGCTACGGGGAAAGCCGACGATTTGAATGAAACGTTGTAGCGCTGGCAATTTTTAAACTGAACGCACAAATTTGGTACCAATCGACGCAGAATTTAATTCACTACAAAATGGAATAATTGGTACGTGGGGGGGTTGCTCTACTAGAAAGATTTTGCCAAAAATTTCATTCATAACTGGCTACGGCATATAATAAACTTTTATGCAGATTGATTACTAATTTAATTTCTTAACACTAGGAAGCCTTAATTTTAGAAATGAAAGAAAAGAAATAACTAATGTATATTGTAATACTAATGTAATAAAACTGATGATTTTTGTAAATGTTTAATGATTTTCAATGTCAATGTTTAATGATTTTCTAAAATAGTTTTTACGAGATTTGGAAAAGCTCTGATTTTAGAGGTTTGGTTCTTAGAGGTCGAAAGAAGCTGAGGGAACGGAAAACGGTCTGATAAAAGTGAAGTTGAACGTCTCGATAAAGGAAAAGTGATTTTGAGCACTTTTCACAGAAACCTATTTTTGTGTTATTAGAAAAAAGATAGATCATAAAAGTTAGGCATTCTCGTCAAAAATATTTGACAAATTTTTTTGCTCAAAACAATTTCTCAACTCTGATTTGTCTAATTGCTTTAATTATATGTCTATTTGAAGAATTTTTCACAAAATATTGAACATCTGCGCAAATTGGTTTCAAAACGTTTTCTAAATTTCTCTCAAAAGATCGCAAATTGGGCTAAAAGCAACTTTTATATTTATATGAGGAAAATTATTGGTGCTATCTGAATTTTATTGGTGCTATTTATAAAACAAAAACTATTGGGTTGTCCAGTTATGAGCGCAAGGTTTTTTTACTATTTTGTAAATTTTTCAAGATAGATCTCAAGATAGATCTCAAGATAAATATCCCAAAGATTTCTCACAGATTTGAGTATGAGTGTTAAATAATATCATTCGAAATGGAGATCTCCCCCTCTTACATTTTGATACAAAAAGTTCTTGAATTTGTCCAGCTTTTGGGCACAATTGACTGCACAGAAGAAGAGGTGGCCAAAAAAATGGAAGGGTGTCTTGGGATCGGTTTTGGGGCTTTGTTCAAATTGAGTTAACTGTTCGATGTTTGGCCAATAGATATATCAATACAAGTTTTTTTTGAAATATAACAATTTCAGAGCATCTTTATTTTTCTTTTCTTTTCAAGTATATTTTACACCATAAAACTTGAGGAATAGCTAAGCTGGTTTGGGTTTTTTGCAAAACGACTTTCCTTTGTGCAGTCAATTTGCCCAAAAGCTGAACAAATTCCAAAAGTTTATATCAAAATGTAGAGGAGATCTTCAGCTGGTAACGATATGGCACACCGTATAAATCTGTGAGAAAGCTTTGAGAAATTTATCTTGAGATCTATCTTTGATATCTATCTTGAGAAATTTACAAAATAGTAAAATGCGCATTCATAACTGGACAACCCAATAAATAGGATTTATCAAGAATTAGTACTCAATCTAAAATAAAAATCATTACAACAAAACCATAAAGTTCATTAACTAAGCTATAAAGTTCATTAACTAAACCATAAAAAAAAATCTACCTGATGAAAAAGCTGTACAAAGGCCGCCCTTCACTACCAATTCTTGTCGTTTTCTCAGCGCTTGATCCAAGAATAAAATATTTGACAAAGATTTATTTTGATCGAACCTTCGCACATCTTCAACAGAACCGTTTTGAAGTAATTCAATTAATCGGTTGAAGTCAAGCTTCCTCCATACGCGTTCACCAATTCCTAAACAATTTCCAATGCAGATTCTGGAGCTTTACGGTTAAATTTTCAATTTTTCATTTTCCAAGGAGCCAATTTTTCATTTTCCAATCAAAGGCCAACTTCCAGCTCATTTTTAAGCATCTTAAACTTGTCAAGTTAGAAAGTTTTAATAAGATTTAGATAGCTTAGAATGTCAGCTTTCAGAAATTATTTGTTTTTATCAAAAGTTGTTAATAAAAAATTACTTAAAATCGGGCTGCAAGTTGACCAAAAATTTGGCCCCTGTTGTTAACCGTAAAGGTCCCAGAGATCCTAATGCAGTTCCATTTTAAATCCAAAATCTATTCATATAATTCATATTCATAAAATTACCTTAACAGCGGCTCGTCTTCCCGCTTCAAATCCCTTATCGAATGCTTTTCGATGAATCTCGATACCATTTTTGTATAATTGAGTAGTTGCCGCGGCTGCCACTTGAACCACTTTCCATGTAGGTTCACTAAAAATCAAAAAATTTATCGGCTACGATATATAAATTATGAAAGCAAAATCCTTCCCAAAAGATTCCTCAACTTTTTCCTGAAAAAACAAAAATATCAGCTCACGACGGGACTCGAACCCGCAATCGTCTGATTAGAAGTCAGACGCCTTATCCATTAGGCCACGCGAGCTATGGATGAGGGAGGCGAGAAAGGGTATACGATTTTAAGAAGACAAATACGGGAGGGTTTTACAACGTAAAATGGGTTTAATTCTATTCAAAACTTTCAAATTTTAACAAAACAAATTTCGCTATGGGAGAAAGTTGACATGTAAAAATCGATAGTGTTGAAGAAGAAGACAAGTATGGGAGGGTTTTACAAGGTAAAATTCTATTGAAACTTTGTTGCCGTACTATGTAAATATCAATGATTTAAGCATTAAAGAAATAGATTTTACCAAAAGAAAAGAAAGGGTTTAAGGCTTTAAGCCAACGGGAAAACTGACTTCCTTTAGTTCCTTCAGTCAATTTACCTCTCTTTTACTCCACTATATTAATCCACTTTGTTGCTGTACTATGTACCGTATTTTTTCGAATAGAAGACCGGGTAAAGAGTATCATCGCGTACTCCTGCGTAGCAGCCCTTTTTAAAATTTCTTTTCTGCATGAAAGCTTTCAATGAAGCGCTATAGGGCTGGGAAAATGGCTCAAAAATGCCACTAACAGATTTTGAGCCATTTTCCAGCCCTATAGCACTTCATTGAAAGCTAAAAAGGCTGCTACGCAGGAGTACGCGATGATACCTTTACCCGGTCTTCTATTCGAAGAAATACGGTAAATACCAATGATTTAAGCATTAAATAAATGGATTTTATGAAAGAAATGAACATTTACCAAAGAAATAGACACTTTACTAAAGAAATGCACACTTTCAAACAGAAATTTCGCTCAATTTTTAAATAAACTCTTCTCTTACATTCTGTTTTAAGCTAAAAAGCTATTTAAGACTTAAAATTGCACAAATTATCAAACAAAATCCTCTCCAATAGATTTTTCTTGAAAAAACAAAAATATCAGCTCACGACGGGACTCGAACCCGCAATCGTCTGATTAGAAGTCAGACGCCTTATCCATTAGGCCACGCGAGCTATGGATGAGGGAGGAGGAGAAGGGTATATGGGTTTAAGCCAACGGCAAAACTGCCTTAGTTTCTTTAGTCAATTTACCTCTCTTTTTACTCAACTATATGCAAATATTTGATTTTAAAATCTTCCGCAAAGTTTAATAGTTCAAAAATCAAACTTAGCACAAAGGAAATCGATTTTGAAAGGTTATATGTGAAGCACGTTTGGTTATATGCAAAATACAGAGCAAGGCAAACACTTACCGATATAAGCGAGCAACCGACGTGGCGCACGTCTCAAAATCAGCCCATAAACGATCGGCATCGCAATCCTCTTCACCACAACCACAACGTTGCATCGTCGAGAAAGTTATCTAGAAATAATACGTGTAAAAGGATATTGAAAGCGAATAAAAGAAAGAGAACAAAGAAAGCGAATAAAGAAAGCGAATAAAAACGAATAAAGAAAGCGAATAAAAGAAAGAGAACAAAGAAAGCGAATAAAGAAAGAAGAAAAGAAAGAATAAAGGTTGGGGCAGCTAACTAGACGAGAAGAAGAAGGTAGACAAGTCAAACTTTTAATTTTACAGATAGAATAGCGGTCAAAGGTTATTCAATTTCGAAAATAGGGATTAAATATTCGTCTAGAAGCAGGAATCAGGTTTAAACTTGAAATCTATCACAAAAATCTTTTTGCATTTTTAGTCTTTTGCGAAACTTTGCGAAAGGATGAAGAGATAAATTTCTGTAAGAGGGGCGGCTCATTTGTTGGGGAGGGGTGGTCCCTCACGCGGTTGGCGCTTACGCTAGAAGCGTTCTCGCGGCTCGTCTCGTACACGAAACGCCCGACAACGGGGCTATGGTGAGAGTGCGCGGTTGATTCTCCAAAAAATCGGCCATGTCTGTGTCTCTCTTTCGGAGGGTGCATGTCTGACCCTCATTGTACACAGTGAAAATACATTGCTGGATCTTGTTTTTATTCTTTTTATTCTTTTTATTCTTTTTATTGTTTCTCTTGACTTTTTGTTACGAAATAGGCTTTTCGTTACTTATAACTTTACTGCAAGATCCTTTTTTCTGTTTGTATTATGCGAGATACTTTGCAATATACTTTACAAGGTACTTTGCAATATACTTTGCGAGATACTTTGCAATATACTTTACAATATACTTTACAATATACTTTGCAATATACTTTGCAATATACTTTGCAAGGTACTTTTTAATAGGAAAATCTATTGCTTTTTTTATTGCTTGTTAGATTTTATCGTTTCTTAGGGCATCAAAGAAAAAAGTGTAATTAGTAAAGAGAAACTTGTAAGCAACTAGTAATTCATGCTTCATGCCGTGCTCAAATGCTCGTACCGTGCTCAAATGCTCGTACCGTGCTCAAATGCTCGTACCGTGCTCAAATGCTCGTACCGTGCTCAAATGCTCGTACCGTGCTCAAATGCTCGTACCGTGCTCAAATGCTCGTACCGTGCTCAAATGCTCGTACCGTGCTCAAATGCTCGTACCGTGCTCAAATGCTCGTACCGTGCTCAAATGCTCGTACCGTGCTCAAATGCTCGTACCGTGCTCAAATGCTCGTACCGTGCTCAAATGCTCGTACCGTGCTCAAATGCTCGTACCGTGCTCAAATGCTCGTACCGTGCTCAAATGCTCGTACCGTGCTCAAATGCTCGTACCGTGCTCAAATGCTCGTACCGTGCTCAAATGCTCGTACCGTGCTTAAATGCTCGTACCGTGCTTAAATGCTCGTACCGTGCTCGTGCAGCAAACTCATACTCAGTTACCTCAATTTTTCTAAAAAGTTACTAAGATGTCATTTTACACGCAATTTTTTCTAGATATTTGTAAAATACATATATTTGTATTGTAAATATTGTAGAATACGTGTAATTTTTTCTAAGCTAGCTTTTTTCTACGCTCCACTTTTTTGGTTTACTTGCTGATTTGTGCGCGTGCTATGTTTAAGCGTTAGATAGATTTACGCGATTCTGGGATAACTTTTAAAAGCTTTTGAGAGGTTTTTTTAAATCTTTTTTTTGGTTTATTTTTATTAGTTATACATTTAGTAATTGTTTGAATATCATGTTAATTAAATCTTTTAGTTTAATTTTTTTGACTTACGCTGCGCTGCGCATGCGCTTCTAATTTTTCCCTCCACCTCTGGGGTGCGCTTTTAATTTTCCTCTTAAAAATTTTAGACAACCCAATCTGGAAGTCTTCTAGATAAGTATGAAATCGAAAAACAACTGATAAAAAGACAAAGAATAGGTCGTTCAACGAGTTTTGTGTTCAAATTTAAGTTTAGAGATTATAGTAAGTACGTATAAGATAAATTTTGTTAGCAAAAAAGGCTTAAAAGTCGCAAAACGTTGTCGCAAAATGTAAAAAGTGCAAAACGTAAAAAGTGCAAAACGCAAAACGCAATATTAGCTCCGCAAAACGTCTAAGGGTAGAAAAGTTGAACGAAATGAGTAGTAGAGTTGTTAGAGCGCTTCTATTGTAGTATTTACAGTAGGTTTTAATGGGCAGTAATTTCAATATGCGCAATTTTTTAGAAAAAGTGAAAGGTAGCTGAGTATGAAGGCATGAATTTTACTAGTTGCCGAAAAAAAAACCTTAAAAATACCTCGCCATAGCGTGCAAATTATTAAAATGAGCAAAATGAGCTAGTTGTGATCAATCAAAAGATTCGTATGCAAATTACGAGACTTTAATTCTTTGAAACTTTGGGAGTGGGACAAATGCTACCTTTTTTTTGCGCACCTCATTTCGCGTTAAAAAAAGCTCTAAATTTCTAAGCGCTAAATTTCTAAGCCCTACATTTCTAAGCCCTACATTTCTAAGCTCTACATTTCTAAGCGCTAAATTTCTAAGCTCTAAAAAGCTAATATTAACCAATTTCTATTCTAAAATTCGTTTTTCTGGGTAATTTAGGGCGTAGAATCTAAATTTTGACATAACAGAGCGTGTGGAACCAATAACAGAGCAATTTGAAAGACAAAACGGGTAGGTTACAGAAAATTGTCGATGTCAATGTCGATTGAAATTGTCGATTCTCTGTATAACTCCTTTCATTTGCTTCCACAAGCTCTGTTATGTCAAAATTTGGATTCTATGCCCTAAAATTACTCAGAAAAACAACTTTTGGAATAGAAATTGGTTAATATTAGCTTTTTAAAGCTTAGAAATTTAGAGCTTAGAAATGTAGAGCTTAGAAATGTAGGGCTTAGAAATGTAGGGCTTAGAAATTTAGAGCTCAGAAATGTAGGGCTTAGAAATGTAGGGCTTAGAAATGTAGGGCTAAGAAATTTAGAGCTTAGAAATTTAGAGCTTAGAAATTTAGGGCTTAGAAATTTAGAGCTTAGAAATGTAGGGCTTTTTTAAAACGCGAAAAAAGGTGCGCTAATGGGTCGGGTTCGCAAAAAAAGTCGCATTTCTCCCAATCTCGAAACTTTAATAACTACTAAATATCCTTTTATCAGTCTTATTTAAGCGGCTTTGCTAAAAGATTTTTCTCATTCACAATTTTTAAGTTTTAGGTCATTTTCCACTCGCCTCTTTTTACACAAATACGCCCGAACAATTTTTTTTCCTCGTTTTTGTTGTCCCGGATTGTTTTTTTCTTCTTTCCGTTGTTTGAGACGCCCTTGATTCCATTAAAAATTCTCGCAAAATCTCACTGATTCAAAAAATTTTCCCAAATTTCATCACTATTTTTGAGTTTTGTCATCTTTAACAAACCAATTAGGCTTCATTTTCAGCCACCAATTAGGCTTCATTTTCTGCAAAATCTAAAAATCTCATTTTTATACTTGCTTGTTCTCTTATACTTACTTTACTTGCATGTTATTGAAAGTTTAAAATTGTTTTTTTTTCAGAAGCCATGGAGAACGATATTCAACTGGATTACGAGGAGGAAATTGATGGAGCCGATTTGGTGGAAAGGGATTCAACGGAGGCTTCATCATCGCGAGCTTTCACAGAGGATTTTGAGAAGGAGAAAAACAAGTCAACGAATCTAACTGGCGATATTCCAACTCACAATGATGTTTCTGCTGACGAGATGGTTTCTCTGTATGAGGAAATGCAAGCGCGTGGTGGTGATTTCATTCTTCGAGCTGTTCTCGTTCGTGGTGTCGACGGTATGACTGCGTTTGATGTTGAGAAGATCTTTGCCGAGTTCAAGCCCTATCGAGTGGAGATTCTGAAGGACATGTCGGCTCTCGTTTACTTCACGAATCGACCTGCTGCCGCGTTGATGATGCTTCGAATGTGCAAGAGGCTGCGACGAGTTCGTGGTGCGAAACGGGTTGAAGAGGAGGGTGAAGTGCTGGAATCGTCAGAAGAAGAGGAGGAAGAGGGCGTTTTGAAAGAGGAGAATGGAGATGATGTTGAGATCATCGCTAAAGGCCCAGACCACAAGCCGAAGCAAAGGAGCGCACAGAATGTAAAGATTGATGTGGACGTGGTTCAAATTCCAGTGGGTCGATGGCGAGTAGTTACTGAGCACGTTGCCGATCGCCGTCTGCTGATTATTCGTTTTGCAAAACGAGATGAAATCAAAAGTTCAAAGGAAAATCGAATAGATGTTGGCAGCGATCGCAAGAGGAAAATTGACGACAATAATGGGGATCCCGACTCCGGTTGGTTAGGTGAAACAACTGTCCGACCTGGTCTAAACGTTTTTGATGAACGAGGAAAAGAGTTGGAATGGGACTACGAACATGACACTCGTTTCTTCGAAGGCCCAGAAGGTCCAGTTAATTCTGCTGAAGATCCCGAAATAAAGAAATGGGGTGCAGACGACGCAGCTCCTCCGAAGAAAATCCGTGGTCGCGGTGCTGCACGTGCTCATCTGCTTTTCTTGGACAAAAATGCTGACACAATGCGAGCTGACACTGAATCAAAAACGGCAAAGAAGGGCAGAGAACGAAATGCCGGTTCGGAGTCGCGCTTATCTGGAGATGTACCACTGGACAAAGGTCACAAAAGCACTCGGTGGATTCGCGGCCAAAAAATCACATTTGATACTGAAAATGAATAATTTATTTTCGGAATCCTATTTTATGCTTGTTTATGCCTTTTGATAGGCTTTGTGCCATGACGCACATTTTAATTGTTCTTTTGTTTTTGAATCATTCCTTTGTAATAAGTTGTGTTTTCTGTCTGTTCAAGTTAAAATGTTTTGTTTTAAGGTACGGCTAACTGGACGGGTAAATAGTGTGATCTTCTTCTCTTTTCAAGATGATACGTGGCTATCATCCAGTTGTACAGGTGGATTTATGCTAACTAAAGAACTAACAAAGTAGATTTAGGCCTTACTAGCATCGCTCTTCACATGGGGAGTCACAGCGCTTGGAGCCGGCGTCGTTTTTATCAGCAAAACAAAATCTACAAAGTTGTTAGGTGGAGGCTTTTTATGAGAACTGTTATATTTTCTTTTTTAGATAGCTCGCTCGGATTTGCTGCAGGTGTAATGATTGCGGCTTCTTTTTTGGTCACTCCTTGCACCGGCAATAAGTATCGCTGAGGAAACCGCGGGTTTTAATGACTGCCAAATAAAAGCTCAATTCTCTAGGTGCTTTCGCCTTTCTACCGGTTGCTGTCGGGTTTATCCTCGGAGCTGTCTTTGTCCATTTTGCTGATCGAATGCTTCCAACGTGAGTTTATTAAATAAAAGATTGTGAATGTTACTGTGAATTGTGAATGTTAAGAATAAAACAATGATTTTTAGGTGTCTGGTTGCAGAAGAAGCTATCATGGAGACAATTCACATGCATCAAACAGAGACACAAATGTCTCTCGTGAGTAAGGGAGATAAAGACGTCGACAGCAACGGGTACGCTCCAGCAGAACGGCCGCTAAGGCGATCCGCGCGTAATGGGGAATTAAGGCAGAGGTGGGCAGCGCCACGTTCACGAAAATACTGGATTTTATTAAAAAAATATACTTAATCATCATTTGGATTCATTTTTACGTATAAAATCAAGTATGTGAACGAGGAATTTCGGACTTTAATTGTTACGCCTTAAATGTCTTTTCTGTTAGGGAAAGGTGTCGGGTGAATGCTTTTAAGCACAATTTTCTCAGAGTCAACGGGTGTTTTGAAGATTGTTTTGGTGTTTTGTTGTCAAGTCCGAATGCCCATTTGGAAAGAAGCGCTTTTCCCCTCTGTCGCCATTCAAACTCTTTGTGCACCTCACTTGATATTGTTTTTAGATTTCAGAGAGTGACATTTAGCGACACAATTCACTTGACTTCTTGAACACAAACAATTAGGGCTAATTTGCTTTTTAGCTAGTTTTTGTTTTAGAAGAGCCGTTATGGTCGAACCATCAGAAGATCGAGAGGTTGGATTTGATTCACGAGGACGAGCTGGTTCAGCTATTGTGGCTCCAGCGAACAGTGAACAATACGACGATAATATCAAGGTGTCTTTGGCTTTTATGAAATTAAAGTTCAATTATAACGAGTAGAATGAGTTTTACTTTGCGTTGATTGAAATGTAACGAAAATTTTAGAATCAAAGTTGGCGGCGGATTATGTTGTTGATTTTGGCGGTGACTGTCCACAATATTCCGGAAGGGCTCGCTGTTGGTGGGTGTTATTTTTAAAGATCATATGATCTAGTTTTTAGGTGTCGGATTTGGTTCAGTCGGGAAGAGTGAAAAGGCCACATTTGAGTCGGCTTTCAACCTAGCTTTGGGAATTGGATTGCAAAATTTTCCCGAAGGTTTAGCCGTCTCGCTACCACTTGCAGCTTTTGGTTTGTTTTATAGCTTTTGAATTAGTCACCGATTATTGTAGGTCGTTCAAAGGCTCGTGCTTTCTGGTGGGGTCAATTGTCGGGAATGGTGGAACCGTTTGCGGCACTCCTTGGGGCTGGGTTGGTCGTTCTGATGGAACCGATTCTTCCCTATGCATTGGCATTTGCTGCTGGAGCCATGATCTACGTTGTTGTACGTTTTTAATACTTGTTTGTTTCATTATTTTGATTTCTAGGTCGACGATATCATTCCGGAAGCACAGAGAAATGGCAACGCGAAATGGGCATCCGTTTTCTGCATCTTTGGATTCGTCGTCATGATGTCATTGGATGTTGGACTTGGTTAAAACCTTGACTCTCCGCTTTACGAATTCAATCTTGTAACTCTCCGTATCATGGCAGCTCTTAGGGTCTCAAACTACTTTTGTGTGATATTTTCGTGTATATTGGCTCATCCTTTGTTCTGTGGCCTAAAATAGTTGTTGCGTTTCTTGTCTGTTAATATTTTGGGAAGCCGGTGAGTTTTTTTTCTTGATGAAAGTAGCCATTTTTGAAGTTAAGCCTTTCATTTCTTAAAACATTCGATTGTTCGATGATTTCTTTGTTGTGACGACGCGATTTGCCTCTTCTCACTTTTTGCATAATTATTATTTCTTGATTGTGAATCTTTATTTTCTTACTTTATGTGTGTAAAAGCTGTGATATATACGTTGACTTAATAAATCGTTTAGAAGCTTTTAGGAATTAAGTAAAGGATTACCAGTCAATATTGAAAAAAGTGGTTTCAAGTTACAAGGGTATGCTACCGTAAATACTGTAATAGTACCCCCATAATGACGGTGCGGAGTGTTGCGTAGTCTAGCTTTGAACGAGTTTTTCTCGACACTGGTTTATGCTACAATGTTCGTTTTGGTATCAAAAAATAGCCCTGAATTCCAGCTATTTTTTGATACCAAAGACGCATTTTTTGGGGTACTATTACAGTATTTACGGTATGTTATTAGCTGTTGATCTACTTGATTTGGTAGAAAATTTGTTTCTAAGCAGGAAAGGATTTATTTTGATCAAATTTTTTTCTCAAAGTGAAGTATATGAAAGTATTATATGAAAAGTTTTTCTTTAAGATGTGGACAAGTCGAGTGCTGAGGTTGCCGCGAAAACCATTCTCCGAACTCGACTACGCCCGCCATATGCCCGAGGAATACGTCAAAAATGTGCAACGTGTCGTCCCGAGAAAAGTCTGGGGAGAAAGGTGCGTTTAGTTTTTTTATTGGTTTGTCTTATTGAGAATGCTTATTGAGAATGCTTATTGAGAATGCTTATTGAGAATGCTTATTGAGAATGCTTATTGAGAATGCTTATTGAGAATGCTTATTGAGAATGCTTATTGAGAATGCTTATTGAGAATGCTTATTGAGAATGCTTATTGAGAATGCTTATTGAGAATGCAAAACCGACAACCTATATTCCCTACCGTAAATACTGTAATAGTACCCCACCTCTCCCTCGTACAGTCGCGTAGTCGCAAAATTTTTTTAGTATTTCATTTTTTCAAGGCGCCCGTACTTTCAAAAAATGCGTCTTTGGTACCAAAAAATAGCTGAAATTCAGGGCTATTTTTTGACCTCAAAATGAACATTTTAGCATAAACCAGTGTCGAGAAAAACTCGTTCAAAGCTAGACTACGCAACACTCCGCACTGTCATTATGGGGGTGGGGTACTATTACAGTATTTACGGTAAGCTTAATACTTTTTCTCGACAATTCGAATCAAGATCCTTCAAAGAAAACTTTGGCTTTATATCCGCCTTTTTCAGGTTTGGCGCTCCACCAATTGTGAGATGGATGGTCCATCCGGATGACGCAGTGCCTTCAAGCAAACGGCCTTGGGAACAAGACGAACTTCAGGCTTCGCTGAAACGACAGAATAAATATCACGAGAAGAAGTTTGTGATTAGTTCCTCCTTTTCGATCATCATTTTTTTTAGAGTATCGAGAAAATTCTTGGAACTCCGGCACTCGCAAACGAAACAAATCTCTGATCAAGATTGGACATTCTTCATGGGAGATCAAGTAGAGGTAGAAGGAAAGAATTTAAATTACAAATCGCCTCTATTCATCAATTATTCTTTTAGGTGTTGGTTGGAAAGGATAAAGGGCGGCAAGGCACCATTTCTCGTGTGAATCGAGCCACGAATGAGGTTAGTTGGCATGGCAGGGAATAGCTTTCATTTTCTAATTTTAGGTTTATGTTGACCAAATGCACGCGAAATTGGTGACAAAGTTTAGTGACGACGAACTGAAACGATTGGGAGTCTCACAAACTCTTATGTGAGCGTTCTTTAAATTAAAGGAGTCATCATAATCTAAAATCTACTGACGATTTTTGAGAATTGATTTCTTTATCTTTTTTTTTTAGTTGGGAAGAACAACCGCTTTCCGTCGAGAAGGGACAAGTGAAACTCGTTGATCCAAACGATAACCAGCCATGTAACGCTAGGTAAACAACTTTTTATTATTTTGTTTAAATACAGTTACTGACCCCAATTAAATGCTATCCAGAAAAAACGAATTTTAGTTGGAAACTGAGTAAAGCCGGCGACGAATGGGTTCGTGTCTCGGAGCGAACCGGCTTCGAAATACCGATCCCAACTCAAGCCGAAATGACATATGATTACGCTCAAGCCGAAAAGTATATAGGCAAGTTATACAGAATGCAAAAGAATACAGAAATTAAACAGAATATGATTAAAGTCTAATCTTTTAGACGTCGAGGGTAAAGACACGCCCGCTGATGAGGTTCTCCGCATCACATTCAAACCAAAATTGATGGCTTTTGAAGAAGAAATAATGGAATCATTTGGAATCAAGGTACATCGTTTTTACTTTTCAGTTTTGGTAGATGCCAAAATTTAGGAGAATCGACAAAGAAAGCCGACCTATTGGTACTAAAGATTTTGCGTCAACGGGATCTCAAGAATTTGTTGTTTGTTATTTTTTGTTGAATTTTTGATTGAAAATATTTTTTAGTTTAGTTAGGGTTTAGTCGGAATGAAAGATTTTTTGTCTTGTGCGTTTTTGATAAATTTATTTAAAAACAGTAACAAGAACAACTAACAGGACAGACTAACAAGAAAAACGTACAGAGTCGTAATGAACTTTTATTCCTCATTTTCCTCCTCCATGTTTGTGTCTCCACCAAGATCCAAATCATCAAGCATTTCCGCAAGAGTTGGGCCGTCGACTACCTCATTAGCACCTTCTTCATCCGTATCCACCGGCTAAATAAATTTTTTAGTCAGCTAGATCACTCAAAGTAGTTTCTTCACTTACCATGGCTAATCTCTCACGATCCTTATAGATGTTCAACTTCTCTCTCATGAAAGGATCCTCTTCAATATCTTCCATAAATCTAAAATCAAAATACATCTCATTCCAAAATCAAAATACAAGATTCCCAAAAAATTACCCTTGGAATTCATCGGCAACAGAAGCCGTCTCATGGCCAACAATGTTTCCATCAATAACAAGACGCTTGAGTTTCCATTTTCTCTTGGCAGCACGGCGTTGACGATCAAAGACCTAAGCCACACATAAGAAATGAAGATTTGTGTCAACGCCAACCTTTTTAACAATGATCACATCTGGAATCTCATCACTTTTCATTGAATCCAAAACATCGTTGTTAACGTTGCAATTTCTAATATCGAATCCTGAAACACATGCTAGCTTTGGTATATAACGGGTATTTTTTAACCTTGAACAAGGTCTCCGGGGCTTAGAAGTCTTCCAAGATGAGTACGTGAAGAGAGCGTTTCAGCGCCATCTTTGCCAACCTCGTTCGAGCGTTGTAGCCAAACATCAGCAAGTTCGTGTCTAAATACAACTTTTAACGTTAATTTCTATTTATAAGCAGAGCAAACCATGTTGCACAATACTAACTTCTTGCTCACATATCCATGTCCTGGCTTACGTTCCACCTCAGTTGGCTCTACATCCATCACGTAAAACTCTGTAAGCATTTTTGGACTGCACAGAGACTCAAATGGTTCCCTCCAAAAAGCTGTCCTAAATAAAAGTATAAATCGTTTTTTATTATTTGCAATTACGAATTGACGTCCGCCATTTGAAGGTTGCTAGGATCAAGAAGCGTCAAAACATTAGAAACGCGAAGACAGAGAACGATCTAAAAACAATCCCATTAATCTTCAAACTAGGAAAAAAATTTACCTGATTCATATTTCCCAATTGTTGAGCTACCTTTTTCGGCAAGCAAACAACATTGTCCCTATAAGAAAAAATGCTAGAAAAAATAAATTCTGACAAACCTGCAAATAGGTACGATTTCCACACAAAACGTATGTCGGTAGTCATAGGTGTTATTTTTTGTATCATGCGAGACCAATTCCTAAAATAACAATAACAATAACAATGTTTGGAAAAAGTTGGTATACCTGGGCGTAGTGATATTTAACCGGCAGGATCACATTCAAAAAATCCACAAAGCGACGCGCATCTTGTAGTTGTGGGAAAAAGAAATCGATTCCTTAACAAAAAGTTTCCATATAATTGTTCTGCACTCTTTACCTGTAGGAACCGGTTTTACACCAGTACAATTTTGATGAGCAGTGTGTTTGAGAATAAGCTGCTCCAAATAAAACAAGGTTTTCTTGAAGTCGGCCTTCTGACGGACTTGAACACAAGCTCTCCAAAAATCTTTTGCTTCGGCACGTCTGCAATCGTCACACATCTAAACAAACGTTCGATCAAAATTTTCACCACACAACAAACCTGATTGTGCTGAGTAAATTCGCAAATCATGTCTTGTTGTAAGATGGTAGATGTGAAGACCTCCTTTTGAATTGTCAATTTGACCTTGATTCGTTTCGAGTGAGCTTCAGTCCACACAAAGACTGCATCAATCAACCGAACCTAAAAATAAAATTGATTATACAGAAGGCACAAATAAATCCAACCTTATTCATTTTTGGTTTCAACTTTTTGAGACAGATCGAAAGCAGTTCTTTCGATTCAAGTTCAGCTCGATTCCAACCGGCTGGTGGCACAAGGTAGCGGTTGCAGAATTTGCAGATGTAAAGCGTCTCTGAAAGAAAGGAATTGGTTTCCGGTTTAAAAGTCATATAAACATTAACAAAAGAAAAGATAATACCTGTCCTTGGAATCCCCTCGGTGATGTCAACATGGCTTCGAATACATTGTGAGCACATATTTGCTTGATTGGGTTGAATCGGAAGACCGCATACACAGCAAGCGATCATCCCCACGGATGAGGTGGGCGCAAAGTGCTCCATCCTGGAAAATAATAGATTAGTTACAGATCAATAACAAAGTGGAAATCGATGGAAAACCAAAATTCAGTAAGGTTTGAAACGCAGTAAACTAAAACTAAAACTGAAACAACTAAAAGATGTTTAGATGATGTTTGTTTCAATGGTTTTCTTTTAGGTGTTTGCACCGTCCCGAAAGACGCCTACGAGAAACCCTTCGCAGGTCAAATTTGGCAGACGGTGCTGAATGAGTGGACGATCACCGATGAAATGGGCTGGGAGCTCGACAAACAACTACAATTCTTAATAATAAATTGTTAAGTCAAAGATGGATAAGATTTCAATAAAAAAAAGGAAATTTTCATCGATTTTGGGTAATATTTCACAAAAGATAAATATCGTAAATCGTCGCAAAAAGCTACGCGTTTTCCTCTTTACTCTATAGAATGGCGCTAGATTGAAAAGTGTGTAAAAACTTGGGGGTAGGCTACTTTCCGCCATTTTATTTGCGCAACAGGGTCATTTCCGCAAGTACGTTTGCGCAACTTTTTATTTGCGCAACAGGGTCATTTGCGCAACTTTTTTTGCGCAACAGGGTCATTTGCGCAACTTTTTTTGCGCAACAGGGTCATTTGCGCAACTTTTTTGACGTTTTTAAGGGAAAGGGAGTTTTTGACGTTTTTTTTTGTTGTTTAAAATTCTAGTACGGTTTTGTTTATTCTTAAAAACCATTGTTAACTAATTTTCCGCATTTTCCCAAGAATCCGCATCCATCGTATACTGCGGTCAGACTTTAAGAAGAAATGACGCAAATAATCAACCGTTTCAAGCTTTCATCGGCTATCAATCTCACTGTTGGACAAAACTACACACGGAAGAAAACTGTATTGGCTCGACAAAAGCAACGTTTTACGATTTTACGTTTTACGTTTTACGAACAGTTAACAACGATTTTGTGCAACATCTTTCTCAGCTTTTGACTTATATTAAAAAAATTTGATTTTTATTGTTGTCCTAAATTTCATTGCTATTGTTGTCCTAACTTTCATTGTTATCGGTTGCACTTTTTTGTTAAAGCGATAAAATACTTTACTAATGGTTATTAGCTCTTAGAAAGGACTAATTTAGATAAATATTGGAAGATTTCATAAAAATAGAAGAAAATAAAAAACAATAAAAAAAAAGCTCAAAAATGAAAATAATGATTAAAAATTCGAGTGCTTAATACAGTGTTAAAGTTGCGCAAATGACCCAGTTGCGCAAATGACCCTTTTTGTGCAAAAAAAAGTTGCGCAAATGACCCTTGTTGCGCAAACGTACTTGCGCAAATGACCCTGTTGCGCAAATAAAATGGCGGAAAGTAGCCTACCCCAAAACTTGCGGTAAAGCGGCTGGTACCTTAAGTTATTACCCATAGAAAAGTAAAAATACTGGGAGTGGGACAAATGCGACCTTTTTGTTGCGCACCCGGACATTTGCGCACCTTTTTTTCCGCACTTAGCCCATTAGCGCACCTTTTTTCGCGTTTTAAAAAAGCTCTAAAAGCTAATATTAACCAATTTCTATTCCAAAAGTTGTTTTTCTAGGTAATTTTAGGGCGTAGAATCGAAATTTTGGCATATCAGAGCTTGTGGAAACAAATGGAAGGAGTTATACAGAGAATCGACAATTTCAATCGACAATTTTCTGTAACCTACCCGTTTTGTCTTTCAAATTGATTCCGCACGCTCTGTTATTGGTTCCACACGCTCTGTTATTGGTTCCACACGCTCTGTTATTGGTTCCACACGCTCTGTTATGTCAAAATTTAGATTCTACGCCCTAAATTACCCAGAAAAACGAATTTTCGAATAGAAATTGGTTAATATTAGCTTTTAGAGCTTTTTTAAAACGCGAAAAAAGGTGCGCTAATGGGCTAAGTGCGGAAAAAAAAGTGCGCAAATGTTCCACTCCCGGGGGTGGGACAAATGCGACCTTTTTTTTGCGCACCTGGACATTTGCGCACCTTTTTTTTGCTGGAAAAGGCCTTAGGCAAGGCCGTAGAGCTTCGAAAATACTTCCATATAAGGGAATCGTATGCGTAGATTCCGAATTTCGACAAATCAGACCTCGCTGACACGTCAAATTTGGGCTAAAAGGTAAAAAACTACGCAACTTAACGCTTTTCCGCAGTTTTTGCCTTTTAGCCCAAATTTGACGTGTCAGCGAGGTCTGATTTGTCGAAATTCGGAATCTACGCATACGATTCCCTTATATGGAAAAATTTTCGAAAAATTTTCGAAGCTCTACGGCCTTGCCTAAGGCCTTTTCCAGCAAAAAAAGGTGCGCAAATGTCCAGGTGCGCAAAAAAAAAGTCGCAGCTTTTCAAAAAGAACTTTTGGAGAGAAAAGTGACCCACAAGTACCCATTTTTTTGTCGCAAACCTACCGTAAATACTGTAATAGTACCCCACCTCTTCCTCGTACAGTCGCGTAGTCGCAAAAGTTTTGTTAGTATTTCATTTTTTTCAAAGCGCCCGTACTTTCAAAAAATGCGTCTTTGGTATCAAAAAATAGCTGAAATTCAGGGCTATTTTTTGAAACCAAAATGAACACTTTAGCATAAACCAGTACCGAGAAAAACTCGTTCAAAGCTAGACTACGCAACACTGCGCACTGTCATTATGGGGGTACTATTACAGTATTTACGGTAAGAAATGTAACAAAAAATGCACTTTCCAACTCTTTACTTTACTACTTGGCTCAGGATTAGTCCTACCATACTAATTTTTTAATTTCAGCGATGTCTCCACCTCACCAAAAGCCGGCCGATCCTCCGTCTCTTCCCGGAACCCCTGTCAAATTAGTAGGTGAGTGTTTTTCAATGAAATTTTTCAAAAACTAAGGCAAGTTATTTTTTTTTGCAATATTTCAGTTCCATTTCTTGCCATACTCAAACTTAATCGTTTTTATTTAGAAGAGAGTGAGAAACGAAGCGATTATCTCGTCTGGAGCGACTATTTTATGGCGTTGGCGATTTTGGCGTCGAAACGGAGCAAAGACCCGACAACACAGGTAATTTTACGGAACTTTTAATGTTTTTTTGGGGACTTTGAAACAAGAATCATTTGAAGGTTGGTTGGTTTTAAGGTTGGTTGTGTAATTGTAATTGTAATTGTAATTGTAATTTTTAAGGTTGGTTGTGTAATTGTTGATCGGGACAATAAAGTGCTTGGGACGGGCTACAATGGAATGCCGATTGGGTGCGACGATGATGAAATGCCTTGGGGAAAGGTTAGTTTTTGGATAGAAGCTAAATCATAGAAAATAGAGAGGTTTTCTTATGGTGATGTAGATTTATTGGATCTTTTCATTGGTAATTTGAAAAAGTTTTATTTTAGGGAGACATGAATCCCTTGCGAAACAAGCACGCCTTTGTCGTTCACGCCGAGCAAAATGCGTTGATAAACAGTCTCGGAAAAGCGGAAGGATGCACTCTCTACACGGTGCTCTTCCCTTGCAATGAATGTGCAAAGATAATAGTCCAGGTTTGTATTTGGGAGTAAGGTCTTGTGACAAAAGTTATGTTTAGCATAAGATACGAGAAGTGGTCTACATGCTCGACAGGAACACGTGGGAAATGGAAGGCGCGAGGATACTATTCAAGAAAACCGGGATCATTTATAAGTGAGTTTGTTTTTCTTTTCTATCGTAATTGTATTTTTAGACAATTTAAAACAAGGCTACCATCCGTCACGTTGAGTTTCGATAAGGATTGCTACGAGACCGATAAACGATTCGATAAACATGACGCATAGAAAAGAAAAAGAAAGGAATAAAGAGTGCGGCATATAGTGTTGAGCACAAAAGATTTCTCAAAAACTAAAAGAATTGTCAGTTCTATCGTTTCGATCTTTAGATCTAAACGTTTAGATCTAAATCTACGTACATTTTTCAATAGATTTATGAGTTTGTGTAGGAATTTAAAACTTTATTCGTTTCATATAAGACTTTAAACGTGATTGCTGCTTTGAACATGAAATTTGTCGAAATCTGCCACTTTTGTTAGCCAAGATAAGCTCGCATTTACAATAATGGAGCTGAAAAAGCACTACTTTTATAGTAATTAACTCTAAAAACATATTAATGCAGAAAAAGATAAAAAAAAGACGATTTTTAAAGACGCTAAACTCAAATTTAACTGCTTTTCAGCATCGTGCCGCATAGCATTTTTTGTACTGCTCAGCTAGGGCTGTCAAAGTCATTCAAAAATGTGACGCTTTTTCTATTCTATGTACAATTACACGTAGATTTTATGATTAGTTGTTGTTTTTCAGCTTAGATTAATGTATTGTCTTAGAAGAGCAAAAAGATGCACAAAGCGCAACACTATATATGCCGTACCCTGTATATTACGATAAGTGCTTAATTATAATGTATTACGGGTTTTTTAAAATTTTGTTTTAGTATTTTTGAATTTTATGGTTACTCTGTTATTTGTGAATTGGATTTTTACGATTTAAAAAATGATAAAAGACCTTGGTAAGCTCTTGAAACCAAAACACATTTTATTAGGAAAATTTGCATGCAAGCTTTATTTATTAGGATGAAAGAAACAAGGCTAATTCATTTTTTACATCAATCAACTCAAATGTCTTCTTTACTATTTAACGCGCCGATCTTTGTGCTTATATTCTTCATTGGAATGGGAATGGGAAAGCAGCAAGAAGCTACCTGTGATGATGTAAGTTTTTTGAACCTAACATTTCTTATTTATAAGTTGAGTTCTATTTTAAAGTATTGAATGGTGGGCCTGCTAAAGTCTAAGCTTTTAAAGTCTAAGTCTAACCCTTACAATAACTCTAAATATATCTAAAGTTAGATAGATATCTAAATTTTAAACCTTTCTACATCAACAGATTGATCGTTTTCAGACCGTGAGCGCTCTGATGGTTTGGTTGGTGTTCGCCACATTGATACCGGTTCGTTTTGTTTTAAACTTTTGAATAATCTGGCTTATTTAGTTGACGATTAATGTAGCCACATTCGTTCTCATCATTCTCACCATCTCGCAGATGCGCAAAATGAAGAAAATCACCGAGTCGATCGCGTCGAGGTTTGTTTTTCTTAGACCTTTAGCACTTAAATTTCATTTAAGCACTTAAATTCCATTTCGTGGACAATTTTTAGTTAACAATTTGATGGCATTTAATTGTATTTATTACAATTGTTCCATTACAATTGTTCCATTACAATTGTTCCATTACAATTGTTCCATTACAATTGTTCCATTACAATTGTTCGATTACAATTGTTTCATTACAATTGTTTCATTACAATTGTTTCATTACAATTGTTCCATTACAATTGTTCCATTACAATTGTTCGATTACAATTGTTCCATTACAATTGTTCGATTACAATTGTTTCATTACAATTGTTTCATTACAATTGTTTCATTACAATTGTTCCATTACAATTGTTCCATTACAATTGTTCCATTACAATTGCTCCATTACAATTGCTCCATTACAATTGTATTACAATTACACTATTTTTAGCACTCATCGGCTTTCACAAACGGCGATTCGAGTCGGCATCGGCAACTCGGCTAAAAAGGTCAGTTCTTATACTCAATGCACTTATTTACAGTAAGTAAAGATTGTGATATTGCGTTAACTTTTTAGAATGTGCACATTTGATCTTTTTGAGCAACTGAATACATTTCTGAGTGGCCAATAGAATGGCCTCCTTGGGCTGGCCTTGTCTTTTCTATGCACACTTATTCTACCATTCTCTGAGTACATTTCTTTTAGATCTTTATCACCTTTCAAAACAATTTTCATTTTAGGCACTGCTCGATTTCGCTCGTACAAAGGACGAACTAAAGATGCTCTTGCCTGCCACAACGATCGACAAGAAGAATGTGTAAATGGGATATTTTGTGAATAAATGTGGTAATCCTTTTATAATTTATAAAGAAGAAATAAGCGAATAACTTGATTACTAATACCTAATAACTAATAACGGCTAAAATTCTTGATTAAAGTACCTAAACTACAGTAACCAGTAGATAAACTTTATTATCGCTAAAGTTGATGCTGAATAACCTTTATTATATGTTTGATATATTGGATTGGTGAATTGAAAACTGCCAGCTATTGTCATATGTGACAGTTTGAGTACTTTCTTCAAAAGAAACCCATTTTGGTGTCAATGGAAAAGTTGTAGAGAATCAAAAATCAAGCTTATATCCAAATTTTCAGAACGATTCAAAAACTGGTTTTCAAGAAATGCCAAATTTACGAATTTTCACAAAACTTGCAACAAAACTTGCATTTTAAGCGAAACTACTAAGTGTATCTTTTTGGAAATTTGGCTATAAGCCTCATTTTTGATTCTCTACAACTTTTCCATTGACACCAAAATGGGTTTCTTTTGAAGAAAGTGCTCAAACTGGGACATTCCTCCATTTTTGAGTCTCACACTTGTCTCACACACAAACCAAAGCCCTACTACGAAAGAGGAATCCGTAAATTGCCTGTAAAATGGACAGAAGTCGTCAATAATAATGGAAATTATTTGGAATGAATTGATGGTTTTATGTTGAATAAATTTTAGTTCAAAGTCCCGCAGTTTTCAATTCACCAACTCAATAATTCTTTTTAAGGTTCCTAAATGTGCTACCGTAGTTTTTTTTTCTATTTTACGCTAAACGATTAAGTCCCGCAACTCTATACTTTAGTAAGGTCAAACCCTTTTTTTGTGCGCGGTCAGGTACGAGGTTCTTTTTTTGTTTCATCCCTCAAAAACTCATTATCCTCGGTCAATGCGCCTTCTTTTTTAGAGACAGCCTAACTCGTACCCTGTGAAGGTCCCACTCTTCATTGAAAGATCTCTCATTGAATCTCTCTCATTGAATATCTTTTCTTTTATCTCGTTTCTCGAGAGTACAATAGAATGGCCTCCTTGGACTGGCCTTGTCTTTTCTATGCACACTTATTCTACCATTCTCTCACCTCTGCACCCTCATGCTGTTTACCTTTGAGAAGTTTTTGAGTGCATCTTTTTGTGCATTGATAGGTTTATGATTGAGTATTGTAGACAAAAAATTTGGTAAGATGGTAAAATTCATGAGCACTTTTCCAGAGTTTGATCTGGAAAAGATCCTTTTTTGAGCTAGATTTTACCATACTCAATCGAATTTCCGTTACTGTACTCATACCGTAATCCGTCTGTACCAATAAGATTCATTCTGTCTCTCTGTCTGTCTGTCTGTCTGTCTGTCTGTCTGTCTGTCTGTCTGTCTGTCTGTCTGTCTGTCTGTCTGTCTGTCTGTCTGTCTGTCTGTCTGTCTGTTCTGTCTGTTCTGTCTGTTTTGTTCAATAAGATGTCTGTTACCGTAATCCGATAAGATTCATTTGTACCGTAACCATGTCTGCTTGAGGTTCGGTTCAGTGCAAGTAGTGTATCGAGTTTATGCATTGGGTTCAGAGTATTGTCTTCATTATACCGTAATACTGTATAATTTTTGTTGATGAAACCAAAGTTGATTTTTTTTCCTTCAAATCGAAATCATCTGATTGGAACGTCCAATTGGAAAGCTTTCATAAACACACACATCCATACTTACACTTTCATAAACAGTTTATCGGTTTACTTGACGGTACTTGGGAGTGCAATTGTAATTTTGTGTCTACCCTTTGCCAGAAAGGATTTATGAATGGAATGGGGGCAGTTGTGGGCCCACCTGTACCCTTCCCTTGGTACCCTACCATTCTCTGGGTACCCTACCATTCTCTGGGTACCCTACCCCTCCCTTGGTACCCTACCCCTCCCTAGACACCCCAACCCTTCCCTTCCCACATCCATCCGTGTCCTCGACTCTTATTTATAATTGGTGCCCACATGTGGACTGCTTTTGAGAAAGGTTTCTGTATTTCTCTATGGATAAATTGGTCAAATTCTTTTGACTCTACGAGAATCCTTTTCATCATAGCTTTTGTGCTTTTTTTTGCTTTAAATGCTTGCATTTAAGTGCTTATTTTTAAGGATTTTTTTTGACTAATTTAGATTTAAATAGGCTACCGTATCTATTTGTGACTCAATTTGCATAAATCTCAAACGATTAACGAAAACAGCTGACAATTACTATAAGCAATTGTCAGCTGTCAGCGATTTTTTTTCTTTAGTTTGTAAATCTACATTTGTAATTGTATTTCTCTTATTTCTCTATCCGTGACCGCTAGAATTGCTCTAACAATGCAAAAAGATTATTTAAACGAAAAAAATGTTAACTTTGAAAGATTTAAAGACCAAAAAAATGACCCCGAGCAATGCAAATAGTTTCACGATTCAATTTCTCTCGATTCTTCTTGTTTCTTTAATAAAGAATATAGTTTTATCTAGAAATAGAAGATTTTCGAATCTAATTTTCTAATAATTCTAATTTACAAATCTTCAAAAGCATTTAATTTACTTTACGAATATTTTAACTTTATTGGCCTTTTGCCATTGGCGACCGTCGGTTTTCGGGTCTTTTTCTTAGGACCAAAGCCTTAATTCTGACTGTTTTAACTATCATTCGATAGAGAACAAAATTGCGCATCGAATGAGACCAAAAGGAACCCAAAATCTAAAATCCATGCAAAGTTATTAGCTAAAAACATTGGCTTAATCTTTTCCCTCATAACTTTGCATAGATTTTATATTTTTAGTTCATTTTAGTCTCATTTGATGCGCAATTTTGTTTTTTATCGAATGATACTTTAAACAAGCAAAATGAAAGCTTTGATGCTAAGAAAAAGACGAAAAACCGACACTCGCCAATGGCAAAAGGTCTTAAAATTTTGACTGTTATTTAAACAAATCTTCAAAAGTATTTCATTTACTTTACGAATAGATTTATAGATTTTAGATTTATAATACCATTCTTTTAGATGTTTTCCATTCAAATAAATCCTCTATTCATTCAAAAAAAAAGGTAACTTGATATATTTTAAAGTAGATATTGCCCGGATTAGCTTTAGAATTGCCTAGATTAGCTTTAGAATTGCTCAAATTACTTGAACGGCTTCTTTTAAGGATAATATCGTTAAATAAGGATCTAATGGATTAGGCTGGAGAGAGAAAAGAGACTAATTTACTCATCGATTACAGCCAGGTGTCTCAGAAAACAATTGGGACAGCTGGTGGAACGAAAATTTCGAAAAGACAAGGGAAATCCTTGAAAATCCTCGGAAATCACCACAAAATATCGACGATTTCTTCAAGAAGACTTATTAAAGAGACTAAAGAGATTAAAGAATCAATTAAGAGAAAGATCAAATGGAGAGAGATCCAATGGAGAGAGATTCTCTGTAAGAGATTTTCCCCAGCGACCTACTCCAAGATAATGTGTTTATAGGTTCAGTCGCCAAATAGGTTCTGGGTAAATATCTCAGCGTGTGAGTGGGGATTTGTTCTCACTCACGTCGCGTTCTCTATTCAGTTCTCACAAAGACTCATGTACTCATTTACCCATTCAACCCTGGGGGCCGATTTTCTTGAGATGGATTGCATATAGGCACAACTCTATAATAAACATTCCTCAATGATTCCTATATTTCGCTAGAAATCATAACTAGAAGCAATTCTTCTTCTCCTTCTCCTTCTTCTTCCTCTTCTTCTTCCTCTTCTTCTTCCTCTTCGTCCTCTTCTTCTTCTTCTTCTTCCCCTTCTTCCTCTTCTTCTTCTTCTTCCTCTTCTTCTTCTTCTTCCTCTTCTTCTTCTTCCCCTTCTTCATATTCTTCTTTCTCTTCTTCTTCCTCTTCTTCTTCCCCTTCTTCCTCTTCTTCTTTCTCTTCTTCTTCTTCTTCCTCTTCTTCTTCTTCCCTCCTCTTCCTCTTCCCTCTTCTTCCTCTCTTCTTCTTCTTCTTCCTCTTCTTCCTCTTCTTCTTCCTCTTCTTCTATGAGAATTCAAATCAATTTCTCTTTCAGCTCAAGATTTCAAACAGATTTCATTCAGGATTCAAACACCCCCATTTGATATTTGATATTTGATTTGTAAGCTGTAAGCTAGAAGCTGTAAAGGCTCAGCACACCTGTTACTGTCTGATTGGAGGGAAATGGAAAGAGAAGAGACGGGTCAAACGATTATTTGTGCACCTTCGTTACTCTTTTTTTTGCTCAAATTTGTTTGCAGCTGGTCAATCCTGCGATTGGGATTGGGATGGGACTCAATTGAGACATTGGGATGGGACTCAATCCTGGGGAGGAAAAATTCGAGTTTAAATGGGCTAAAAAGAAAAGAAAACAAAGGGTTTTCCATTCTACGTTTGCTTTTAAACAAATTCTCTCTTTTCCTCATAGTTATCATTGAGAATTCGGCTGAAAATAGATAGGGAATTGGTTTATGCAAATCGACGCATTTCGGGGTGTTCATTTCGTGGGGAGAAACCAGTTCTATTTATCAAAACGCTGAATATTCTATTTCTCAACGCTCGAAATGCTCAGCGACTGATTTACTGATGGTTAACTGAATATCTTTATCGTTCTATGGTTAACTGAATATCTTTATCGTTCTATGGTTAACTGAATATCTTTATCTTTCTATTTCTTTTAAAAATTCTTTCTTTTATTACCATTTTCCCTTAAAATTGTAAATTTTTGCAATTTTTGCAATTTTTGTTCAATTTTTGCAATTTTTGTTCAATTTTTATTCAATTTTCATAAAATTATTGAAATTTTAAGCACTCATCTCAAAAAAATGCTTCAATTCCTTCTCTTCACTCTCCTCAACACCATTTCATGCCAAATGATCGCTGAGCTCTTCGACAATGCTGTAAACAATGAAAGAAATAATACGATGACTTATGATCAACTTGTTTTACTGAAATTATTCATTTTTTTTTAGGTTACTAGCCCACCGCAACTTCTTTGTAATGAAGATGTCATTCTCCTTCGAGTACAAACCTCTAAACCATTCAAGTAAGCTGAAGAAGAGCTAAGGTAAAGCTAAAAAAGACTGCAAAGGGAATCGAACCCGAGCAGGGGGTGCACGGCTCGCTTCTGATACACGCCTCTTACCCAATACACCACCGGGGACTCTTTTCGGAGTAGGTGTGAATGCCTCAAATAGGTCTTACGAATTCCAGAAGTACAGTTAACTCAAGCCAAAATTTGACTGGATTTGGCTGCACAAGGGGAATTGAATCCGAGCAGTGGGTGGATGGCTGGCTCTTGACACCGGCCTCCTATCCACTGGATCTTTTCGAAGAGCGTGTAAAGGCCTCAAGCATTCCGGATTTCAAAAGGGACACCTCGAGGGCAGCCGGGAATCGGGAGGCAGAGGTTTAGCCAGAATTTCGTGACTTGAATTTTTTCAAAAAAACTGTTCAAACAGTTTTGTAGGCTGAAATCTTTAAAAACTATCGTTCTTTCGTTGGAAATTGATTGGGGTTAGCCTCGAGGGGATTGAAACCGTAAAACTGAGTATCTATTGGGTTGGGGAGAATGAGTCGGCGCCGAAAATGAAAAAAAATGTCTAAAACTTCTATTCGACTTCGTCAAATAATATGCGTTTGATATGAGTAGAATGGTTAACTAATTCTCTACAAAATCACATTTAAAAGAAAATTCAAACAGCGCCTCCGCTCAAGAAAAAGGCATTTTTTCACAAAAACTACAAACTGTGATCTAGAAAAAACCATTGGTGGGATCTTCCTGCAAATTTGGCAACTTAAGTAATTGAATGTGCTCTATCTTTTTTATATAAACACCAAAGAAGGTTTATGTGAAAGAAACTGTTCAAATGATGAGTCGGACTCTTTGCCATTTTGACTAGCTGTGTTTGGGAGTCCATAAACTCGACGAAAGAAAAGCTTTGTGGAATCTCTCAAAAGTGATTTTGTAGAGAAATAGTGGATCCTTTTGATGAAACCAAACGTATATTTAAAGAAGGCTTTATGTGTGCAAAAAGTCCCTTTAAAGTTCGGCGCCGTTATTCATTTTATCGTAATATATGCTCTTTTCAGAGGTTTACTTTATGTTGATGGTCAATCCGGTCGAGAGCAATGCCGTTTGGAGTTTCCGGGAAACAATGAACCAGCGGCACAAATAGCGATTCGTTTAGGCGATTGCGGGATGAGACGCGAGAGACAGGTTTGTTTTTGAGCTGTTTTGTAATGTTTTTGAGCTGTTTTTGATGGTTTTGAGCTGTTTTTGATCTGTTTTTGATGATTTTGAGCTGTTTTTGATCGTTTTGATCGATTTTTAATGTTTTTGATCTCATTTTGATCGATTTTTCTATCTAAATACTTCTATTAGCAAAAAAAATCCAATTAAATGAAGTCTAGTAAAGAAAATTGTTCATTTAGGTGAGCTTTTTTGAGCAGCTATTTAGCTCTTTTATTAAGCACTTAATAAATCACAGTTTGAGATCAAAGGCGAAAATATAGATACCGTATTTTCTCTAATAGTAGTGCATTCGGAGCGCCGCCTAAATTCCTCCAAAAATTTCGAGAACCGCGTATCAGAACCAATCGATGTGGAATCGGAAACTGTCGATGAAAAATTTGAGCATGGAGACAAGAAATTTGATGGACACACAAGTTACCGCGAGCCGCCTCGGCTCGCTATGCCTAAACCCCCTATGCCAGAAAGTACGCGATTGTGCGCGTGCACCAGAACCCAGCAAGAAATTTGATGGACACACGAGTTACCGAGAGCCCCCTTGGCTGCCTATGGCTAAACCCCCTATGCCAGAAAGTGCGCGTGCACAGAGAAACCCGCACGAAATCTGATGAACACACGAGTTACCGAGAGCCCCCTCAGCTCCCTATGCCTAAACCCCCTATGCCAGAACGTGCGCGATTGTAAGCGTGCACAGAGAACCCCGCAAGAAATCCGATGGACAAATGAGTTATCGAGAGCCCCCTCGGCTCCCTATGGCTAAACCGCCTATGCCAGAAAGTGCGCGATTGTAAGCGTGCACAGAGAACCCCGCAAGAAATCCGATGGACAAATGAGTTATCGAGAGCCCCCTCGGCTCCCTATGGCTAAACCGCCTATGCCAGAAAGTGCGCGATTGTAAGCGTGCACAGAGAACATCATAAGAACACTCAGTGATTTGGTTTTTTGGCTTTTTCTCGGTCATACTTTGATGGATCGGATTCGTTTATGCGTTAAATCGTCGGAAAAAGTCGGAAAATTGTAGCTCACGATGAGATCTAGTGAAGGATTTGAGTGTTGAGCTTCTGGAAAAGCTTGGAAACGATAAAATCGTCACCAACGTCGGCTCACCGGCACTACTATTAGAGAAAAGCCGGTAAATTATGCAAATATATATGCTAACTCACGTATGATCACACACGCAAATTGATTAAGTCCTTGATTTTAGCATCTAATTTGATCAATTAGCTCAATTTCTAGAGCTAGATTTGAGCAAAAGTTTTATCGAACACGATCAAAATCGATAAAAACGATTATCTACAAGAAATAAACGATTCTCGGGGGCTAAAGGGATCCGAAATTGGCTCTGAATTAGTTGAAATGATCTTGAATTGAGTTAAAAATAGCTAAGAATAGCTAAGAATAGCTCAGAATAGCTAAGAATAGCTAAGAATAGCTCAGAATAGCTCAGAATAGCTCAGAATAGCTCAGAATAGCTCAGAATAGCTCAGAATAGCTAAGAATAGCTAAGAATAGCCAAGAATAGCTAAGAATCCCCTTCTTCAATCTCCAAATCCCTTTCTTCTTCAGCTAACCGGTGTCAACTATCGTATGCGTCTCGTCGTCTCATTTCATCCACTTTTTCGAACGGGAATCGACCGATCTTTTCAAATTCGTTGTTTTTATGCAATGGCTGATACAACAGTTGCAGCTGAGATGGATGTCAGGTGGAAAAGTTATTAAAAAGATTTATCAGTTCTTTGCCGTCAGTTTTTCATCTTTTTCTTAGCATCTAGGCTTTAATTCTGACTGTCTTAACTATCATTCGATAGAGAACAAAATTGCGCATCAAATGAGACTAAAATGAACTCAAAATCTAATATCTACCCAAAGTTATTAGGGAAAAACCTTGGCTTAACGCTTTTCCTCATAACTTTTCATGGGTATCAGATTTTGAGTTCATTTTTGTCTCATTCGACGCGCAATTTTATTCTGCATCTAATCATAATTGTACTTTTATTGAAAGCTATCAAAATTAAGCCTAATTTTATGATTTTCCAGCACTCGCCCCCCAGAAAATCTTGAACAAGGATCACTGCTGAATCCAGAATGCGCTTTCAGGTAAGCTTCATTTCTGAATTTCTTTCTAGTACATTAAAGCACATTAAAGTCTTCTTTTTCAAGAATCGTGCGCTGATTCAAGTGCACTAGATGGGATGCGTTTACATTTTGTGTAAGAATTGTAGCTTAAACCGCTTGAAAGATTTCTTTGCTTTTTTTTTCCAATTTTTAATGAATTCATAAAAGCAGCCTTTCTTTTCTTCAAAAAATAAAGAAAACTAAAGAAAACTAAAACTTCAAGAGTGGAAAGCGGTGCTTACAATTCTTCCAATTGCGTTTCCAATTCCAAGGGAACCAAATTTAGAGAGATAAGGAACCAAATTTAGAGAGATAGGGAACCAATTCTTACAATTCTTACAATCCTTCCAATTCTTACAATTCTTATAATTCTTATAATCCTTCCAATTCTTCCAATCCTTCCAATCCTTCCAATCCTTCCAATTCTTCCAATCCTTTTCTCTCTCCAGTGTTCGCCGGGATTCTTTCGATGGGCCACCAGTCGATTTGTTAACAGTCGGCGAGAAGATCTTCTATCGTTGGGATTGTAAACCGTTTCCCACTCGAAAACTCGGCATGCTGATTAGGGGATGTGCAATTATTGCGGCTGGGACGACGGTCGAGTTGATCGATGGACGCGGGTGAGTGCACCGGATTCTAATAAGAAATATGGTGTAAATCAAAATCTGAATCTGAGAAATTGAAGTGTGACATCCAGATAGAAGGAAAGAAGCAATTTCAATAAAATTAAGGACTGTGTATGCCTAAAAAATGCGGCAGTAAGGCATAAGGCAAATCGAGTATGAATGTTTTAGTGGAAATCAAAAATCTGAATTATAAAGATTCTAGTGTGACATCCAGATAGAAGAAAAAACGTAATTAGAATTAAATTGCTCTTATCAATTTTTCGGAATAATCGCAAACTCTTGGCTGTCCATCATTGAGCACAATTTTTTTGGTGAAAATCGAAAATCTAAATCCTGAAAATTCTAGTGTGACATCCAGATTGAAGAAAAAACGCTATTTGAATAAAATTAAGGGCTGTGTATGCCAAAAAACTCAAGGTCAAGCCAGGTTTAAGCCAGGTCCAGGTTCAAGCCAGGTCCAAGCCAAGCCCGGTCCAAGCCAAGTCAGGTCCAGGTTCAAGCCAGGTCCAAGCCAAGCCAGGTCCAAGCCAAGCCAGGTCCAAGCCAAGCCAGGTCCAAGCCAAGCCAGGTCCAGGCCAAGCCAGGTCCCTCAGTAAAACAGTAGCGACTACGAGGCTTTACGCTGTAAACGCTGAAAAATTTCTTTAAACTAATCAAAATTTCAGTTGTCCACTCGTGCCTTTTATGAACCCGCTCGTTTATCAATCGGATCTTCTAACGGCCTACGCGGAAGTGCGGGCATATTCGATTCGAGATATCGATAAAGCATAGTAATTTTCTATTAAAAATTAGCATATAATGAAAAAATAGTTCTCTAAATATCAATCAAATAAACGAAAATTGAAATCTCTCTATTTCAGCGTTCGTTGTCAAATAAAACACTGCGAACTGGACTACAACGAGTGTCAAGGGGTTACGGTAGATATTTCTAAACATTAAATCTAGAAATTCTTTACCATAAGTACTGTAATAGCACCCCGCCCTCATAATGACGATGCGGAGCGTCGCGTAGTCTAGCTTTGGAGGCGTTTTTCTCGACACTGGTTTGCGCTAAAATGTTCATTTTGGTATCAAATGAAAGCTGAGATCCAGGGCTATTTTTTAAAACCAAAATGAACATTTTAGCTTAAACCAGTGTCAAGAAAAACGCCGCGAAAGCTAGACTACGCAACGTTGGAGAAAAACTTTCTCCGTTGGAGAAAAACTCGTTCGAAGCTAGAGCTACGCGACGCTCCGCACCGTCATTATGCGGGTGGCGTACTATTACAGTATTTACGGTGATAATATCGTAATTTGAAAAGATTTAGCCTCCAAATTGTCCAAATCTTGGTGGTCGAGTTTATTTGCCGACTTCAGTCGTCGATTCAACAGCAATCCCAACACAAGTCTGTTTATAAAGCTTTAAATAAAAAAAAAAGAGGTGTAGATACGTCTTAAAAACGTTTTAGAACAGATTTAGCTATGATATTAAAAAAGACTACTGTACTACTAGTTTTTCAGCTTTTTCTTAGGACCAAAGCTTTAACTCTGGATATTTTAACTATCATTCGATAGAGAACAAAATTGCGCGTCAATTGATACCAAAATGAACTTAAAATCTAAGATCTGTGCAAAGTTATGAAGGAAAAACCAAACCCCGCCCATTATTGGCCTTTTGCCATTGGCGATCGTCGGTTTTTCGTCTTTTTCTTAGCATCAAAGCTCTAATTTTGACTATTTTAACTATCATTCGATAGAGAACAAAATTGCGCGTCGAATGATATAAAAATGAACTTAAAATATAATATCTACCCAAAGTTATAGGCTAAAAACATTGGCTTAATCTTTTTCCTCATAACTTTGGGTAGATATCAGATTTTGAGTTCATTTTGGTATCAATCGACGCGTAATTTTGTTCTCTATCGAATGATAGTTAAAACATTTAAAATTAAAGCCTAGGTGCTAAGAAAAAGACAAAAAACCGACGATCGCCAAAATTAAAGCTTTTTTGCTAAGAAAAAGACGAAAAACGAAACACGGCAACGACAAAAAAGAACTGACAGATCTTTTCGTTACAAGTCTAGCATTTACTATTAGGAGAAAGCTAATAGAAAGCTAATAGAAAGCTACCGTACACCTGGTAGCTATGAAATTACAGTCAATCCTCGATTCAACAGCAATCCCAACAAAAGTCTGTTTATAAAGCTTTAAATCAAGAAAAGATTACTGTAAGAGGTGTAGAAAAGGCTTAGAAACGATTTAGAAACGATTTAGAACAGATTTAGCAATGATATTTAACAATATTTCTTCATTATCTAACTTTCAAGGTCGTCGCCGCACTCCCATCCGACGTGATCGCTGTCGCTGAACTTGGTAAGCCAACAAGTTGCCTTTAAAATTGAAAAAATAAACTAGCTAATGAAGCTAGTGGCCGATTGGTAGAGTGCTCGTTTCTAGAGCGAGACCTCACAAGTTCGGTCCCGGGTTTGGGTTTTTGTTTTTTTTAGAAGACTAATATTGCATTTTATCTTGTTTATCTGTATCACTTTTTAAATATAAATAGCTGGTTAACTGAATATCTTTAAAGATCTAAAGATCTTCATTTATTGGTTGGTTAGTTGGTTGGTTAGCTGGTTTGTTAGCTGGTTTGTTAGCTGGTTTGTTAGCTGGTTTGTTAGCTGGTTGGTTAGCTGGTTGGTTAGCTGGTTTGTTAGCTGGTTGGTTAGCTAGTTGCTGGTTAGCTGGTTTGTTAGCTGGTTTGTTAGCTGGTTTGTTAGCTGATTGCTGGTTAGTTGGTTGATTAGTTGGTTGGTTAGTTGGTTGGTTAGCTGGTTGGTTAGCTGGTTTGTTAGCTGGTTGGTTAGCTAGTTGCTGGTTAGCTGATTTGTTAACTGGTTTGTTAACTGGTTTGTTAACTGGTTTGTTAGCTGGTTGGTTAGCTAGTTGCTGGTTAGCTGGTTGGTTAGCATTTCTCGTAATTACAAAGTGTTTAGGTGGTTCAATGATGCAGCCACGACTTCCAGCATTGATTCCACAAGTGCCCGAAGAGCCGCCCGTCTTTCGGATCCCATTCGAGCGACGAAAAGAGCCAAAACCAGTAAAAGCAGCTCCCAATCGTTATTCAAATGAAAGCTTTATTTCAGTTGGATGAATCGGATGAGGATCGTTTGACGACAAAAGAAATGCCAAAAAGTACTGTAAAATCGACGAATAAACCAGTACAAACAACAACAGAGCAGGTAAAAATCTAAAGTAACCAAAGAGATCAAAAAAGAGAACTTTCAGAACCCAACACCTCAATTCTTGTTGTTGAATCGTTCACGAGAAGCACAACGCTTAGAAGAGCGAGCTTTTAATAGAAGATTACGGTATGAAACTGCTCAAATTACAATCCTAAAGAAATTTCAGAGATGATCGTTTCATTGAGGTTGTTTCTCCGGATCTCACTTTTCTTCCAAGTGAAGCTTCTCGTTTAACCAATCGAGAGATAAGAGAAGGTTTTCTATTACCATTATTTTACATAAATCGAAAATCAAACAGTTAAAAGATCAAAATCTAAAGGAAAGCAAAGGAAAGCAAAGAAAGGAATCGAACCTGAGCAAAAACTTTCAACCGATCGTTTTAGAAACAAGACTCTTATCCATTTGACTATCCAAGCATTGTCATTCGTCCTTTTTAATCGCTTCTTAATGTTGCATTTGGATTGGGATCTCGTAGTCGTCGTGGCACAGTCGGGAGCGTGCTGGCTTGCAAACCATAGCAGCAAAACCCGAACCATAGCAAACCAACCATAGCAAACCATTGCAAACCATTCGATCCCCCGTAGTCACACTTGATTTTGGATATTTTGATTTTAAATAACTATCAAATCGAAAATCAAACATTTAAACATCAAAATCTAAAGAAATACAAAGAAAGGAATCGAACCTGAGCAAAAACTTTCAAACAATCGTTTTAGAAACAAGACTCTTATCCACTTGACCATGCGGGCATTGTGGCTGCTGCTTTTTAATCGCTTCTTAATGTGATAACAGCCATAGAAATTAGAGAAATCTGGCTAAAATCTGGTTAAGAGCAGTTTTTTTCCAAGAGGTCTCTTAGCGGTCGTGGCGCAGTCGGGAGCGTGCTGGCCTGGAAGCCATAGGATCCGGGTTCGACTCCCGGTAGTGAAACTTGATTTTGGATTTTTAATTTTAAATGTGATAACTATATTCTAGATGAATTGTTCCTTTATATAGTATATTTATATTTATTTCTTTAGTTTATTTTTCATTTAAATACGACAACTATCAAATCGAAAATCGAAAATCAAACATTTAAAGATCAAAATCTAAAGAAATGCAAAGAAAGGAATCGAAACTGACCAAAACCTCAACCGATCGTTTTAGAAACAAGACTCTTATCCACTTGACTATCCAAGCCTTTTTAATAGCTTCTTAATGTGTAAAATTAGATAACAGCCATAGAAATTAGAGAAATCTGGTGAAAATTTTGTTAAGAGCAGGTTAAGGGCAGGTTAAGGCCAGGTTTTTTCTGGCAGGTCTCCTAGTGCTCGTGGCGCAGTCGGGAGCGTGCTGGCCTGGAAGCCATAGGATCCGGGTTCGACTCCCGGTAGTGAAACTTGATTTTGGATTTTTAATTTTAAATGTGATAACTATATTCTAGATGAATTGGTCTTTTATATAGTATATTTAGATTTAGATTTAGATTTAGATTTAGATTTATATCTATTTCTTTAGTCGAATGGCGTGACCCAAGCAAAACTTGCATCGATAATGCTCTTTTTGTACCGATTTTGACCGCCACCATTCTCGTCACGATTCTCTCGTTTCTCTTCATTTTAACTCTATTGAGAAATTTGTATAAAAGGTAATAGATATTCTGTTTTAAAGCATCAAACCTTTAGATATTGGAAAAATGGAGAGGATTCTTGTCAACGAGTCCCTTCAAGATCAGTCACCGATTGCACGGTTTCCTCGAATCGATCGGATCTATCGAGAACGTCTGATAGGTACTTTTCTTTTCTTCTTGAGTAAGCCAGGCCCCGATGGCTCAGTGGTAGAGCATTAGTCTGGTAAGCAGAAGGCAAGCAGAGGCTCGAGGGTTCAATTCCGATTTCAAACTTTTTACTTTTCATTTCTACTTTAACAATGACAAGCCGGTTTTAACACGACTCAATTACGGTAACTAGTAATACGGTAACTAGTAATACGCATCTAGTACTAGTACAACTAGTACATCAACTAGTACATCAACTAGTACATCAACTAGTACATCAACTAGTACATCAACTAGTACATCAACTAGTACAGAGATGCTAGAGTAATCTAGTATTGATAACCTATTGAACTAATCAATAAAAGATCTTGATTTCTAGGCTTACGATAGGTTGAACGTGATTCAATGCGAACAAATAGAATAGTTCTTGCTTCTTTTCGGCTTACACAATAGCCAGTTAAACAGTTCTTTTCTAGGTTTGAGCTGAGAACATAAAACATGACTGGGATTCGAACCCGCGATTTCTCGCTTACCAATGAACAACAGACGCTCTCCCAATGAGGCACACCGACAGAGTCATTGCTGCCAGAGTGGGGGTTTATCCCTAGAATCTGATTAGAACACAGTATACTTTACAGTTAGCTATCATCACCAGAGTCCTGGTCTGACTTCTAGCCAGAATCCAAACCGTTTTTCAACCGAGAATCAAACTTGATCATCGATAAAACCAGTCTTGAATCACTGCTAGATCCTCAACCGGTTTTTAAAGCTGGGAAACTTTTAGACGATGAGGAAAGGGTGCTTGGGCTTGGACTCAGTCTCGGCTAAGACTGAGTCTATTTGGGTTTGGGATTTTTCGGTGATTGGGCTTAGGCTTAGGCTTGGTTTGGGCTTAGGTTTAAGCTCAGGCTATCCGGCTGCAAAACTTTTTTCAAAACAATTCTATCAATTCCCATTCATTTTACATTAATCCAAGGGAGCAGTGATTTAATTTAGGATTTTAGAAACCAGTACAATCAAAATTGTTTAAAAGTAAATGTTTATTAGATACGGGAAAGTGCAAGTTATAAGCACAAGTTCTAAGCACAAGTTCCAAGTACAAGCCAAAAGTACAAGCCAAAAGTACACGCCAAAAGTACAAGCCAAAAGTACAAGCCAAAAGTACAAGCCAAAAGTACACGCCAAAAGTACAAGCCAAAAGTACAAGCCAAAAGTACAAGCCAAAAGTACAATTTACAAGTACAAGCCACAAGTACAAGTACAAGTACAAGCCAGAAGTACAAGCGACAAGTACAAGCCAGAAGTACAAGCGACAAGTACAAGTACAAGTACAAGGCAGAAGTACAAGCCAGAAGTACAAGCCACAAGTCCTCCAAAATCCGGCTCTACATTCCATTTCTAATCTACAATCAAATCTAGATCAATCGACATCATCGAGGAGTACGGTAGCCGAGTGAATCTTGCGACAAGGCCAACGCTCGACTGGTCAAATGCACCGCCATTGCGGCGACTCGGCTTGAACACACTATATCAAAATTGAGGATTGTTTAGAGCAAAAAATCGAAATGAAACAATAAACAGAAACTCTTTTATAAGTCAATAACAATACTAGTATTTATCGTATTTTTATAATCTTAAAATTTTCGTTTCTAATTTCCCCAATTCCCAACCCAAAATACGTGTACATTCTTGATTTTCGTTTTTTTTTTTTTTTTTTTGTGATATTTTTGTTTAAAATCTTTCTCTCTGCTCAGCTTGCTGAGAAATTTGCATAAAGATTGAATCAAAATTTTAATTCCAACATTTTTCATTTGTTTTTCGCTTATTTTCGCTAAAGATTGTTTGTTTTTGATTGAAAATTTTTGAGGAAATGAATTATTGACAATGTCTAAGCTACAGTAACGAGAGACGACAATAATCGTGTGAAAGACGTTTCTGAAAGAGGACAGTAATCATCTGAAAGACGACAATAATCCACAAATAGCTACAGTAATCCCTAAAGAGGTCGAGATGACTTACAAGGGAATGCCAACCGAATTTGGTGGCCAAATGACACAAGCAATTCGACTTCGAGACTATTCGACGCAGAATTTTACGCTGATTCCGAATTTGGTTTCTGTTTTTGCTGTGGAGCACTCTGTGAAAAGTTATAAGCATTCAAAGTTGCAAAGTTGCAAAGTTGAAATTTCGTTGTTGACATTTGTTGATTTTTGATGTCGCTGTCAATTTAACTACAACTACAGGAGGCACGAGCCATAAAAGTGAGACAATTTTTATCCTGACAAGGTGAAAAATTAAAATTGATTTGGTTAACATCTGGATCTGGTTGTTGTTTTGTTTTGATCATTGTGACAAAGATTTAATTTTTTAGATTTTAATGATTATTGTTTAAAGTTAATATTTAAGTTAGTAATAAAAAGAAAACATAATTTGATAATTTGAATAATTTAAAAAAGACTTGTACCTCGATAACAAAAGATAAAAATTAAAAAAATTCTTAACAAAATATTTTAGCCAAAAACCTCGATAACCAAAATTTTTTCCACATCGCGACGATTAAAATGAATATAATTTTAGCCTCGATAACGATCAAAAGGCTTTCACTAAGTAGCTTTATTTGCTCTTTATTTTAAAATGCTCCCCAAAGCGCAATAATTCAGCCTTTTCTATTCAAATAATCAGCAATGAACGTATAAAAGGACTAATTTTTAATCATTTGCATTCTTTTTAAGTTGTAATATTTGAATTTTTGATATTTTTCTAGTTTTAATTCTTTTTATTTCTTTTTATTTCTTTTTATTTCTTTTTATTTCTGTTTATTTCTTTTTATTTCTTTTTATTTCTGTTTATTTATGTTTATTTCTGTTTATTTCTGTTTATTTATGTTTATTTCTGTTTATTTCTTTTTATTTCTGTTTATTTCTTTTTATTTCTTTTTATTTCTGTTTATTTATGTTTATTTCTGTTTATTTATGTTTATTTCTGTTTATTTATGTTTATTTCTGTTTATTTCTGTTTATTTATGTTTATTTCTGTTTATTTATGTTTATTTATGTTTATTTCTTTTTATTTCTGTTTATTTATGTTTATTTCTGTTTATTTATGTTTATTTCTGTTTATTTATGTTTATTTCTGTTTATTTATGTTTATTTATGTTTATTTCTTTTTTATTTCTGTTTATTTATGTTTATTTCTGTTTATTTCTGTTTATTTCTGTTTATTTATGTTTATTTCTGTTTATTTCTTTTTATTTCTTTTTATTTCTGTTTATTTCTGTTTATTTATGTTTATTTCTGTTTATTTCTTTTTTTATTTCTGTTTATTTCTGTTTATTTCTGCTTATTTATATTTATTTCTGTTTTTATTTGTTTATTTCTGTTTATTTCTGTTTATTTCTGTTTATTTCGGCTTATTTCTGTTTATTTCTATTTACCGTATTCTCTCTAATAGTATTGCACTACTCTCCAATAGTATTGCACTCTCTAATAGTATTGCGGTCCGAGAGGGGGTTGAAAAAATAGTAGTGCACCCTTGAAAAGTTGGATTTATAGCGCTTCTTTTTCATCTAAACCTTTTTGACTGAATATCTTTATGTTTATGTGACATTCTAAGCTATTGAAGCAAGCAAAAGTGGGGCTTTTTTTATTCATTTGTTAACTATTCTTCACCTGAAAAAGTTAGCAAAAAAACTGAAATTGTTGTGCAAAGTGCCTAAGCATCTTTTTTTTTGTTTCCACACGTTGTTTTAGTGGCACATTAACTCAAATTTGCTTACGAAGTTCGCGCAAAGCTATAGTTATTTTTTGCTCTTATATACCTGTATAAAGTTTGAGATTGACTTACCTTTTGCGGCGCTTAACTTTATTGTTATCAAAGCTCAATCCTAGAAAATAATCCATCATGTTCGATTTTAATATTATATAATTTTTGTTGATCACCTTTACTATTGTCTAAATAATCTTTTTCTTTAGGTATGGATCTCGATGGGAACTCGCTTGATGGATTCAAAAACTTTCGAGCTCGTCGTGAACACGAGGAACATGTGGAAAGCTTCAAGAGGATCGACAATCAAGTGACCGAGCAAAATGCTGGCTACAACATGACCAAGGATGTTGCCGAGGAGTCTTCGTGTGAAGCGGATGCACCATCGGCGAGAAAGCGATGTTTCGACATTCAAACAAAGCTGAAAACGATTGCTCTTGCGGAAAAAATAAAGGATAAGTCGGCTGCAGCGCGAAAATTTGGAGTCAGTCGTCAAAACATCCAAAAATGGTGTCAGCAAAAGGAAGAACTCGAGAAATAAAACAGAGATAACGGAAAAGGAAAAAAACGAATCAAAGGCGGTGGACGAAAGCTTAAGGATATCGATTTTGACAAGGATTTCGTTGCTTGGATTCAAGAAATGCGGGCAAAGAAGATGCGAGTGACACGAAAAATGATTCAATGCCAAGCCAAGTTAATGTGGAAAGATGACGAGGAATTTTCGGCATCGGAGGGATGGCTAAACTTATTCATGTCAAGACACAAATTGTCAACTCGCCGGCCCACAACTGTATGTCAAAAGGAGCCAAATGAGTACGTGAAAGCAATAATTGAGTACATCCTCTACATGGAGAAGTTACGCAAAAAGAACAACTACGCATCAATTTTTGCCTGTGATGAGACCAGCATTTTCCTGGATCAGTCGAATATCGAATCATCAGCCCGGAGGATGCACCAAGTACATACAAGCTCCCGATGTCATGTGGAATGCACCATTTAAGGCTAGCACAATACGAGGGATGGATGATGAATGGACCAAAACCTTTGACCTGGAATGGAAACCCGACTCCTCCACCGATGGAAACTTATCTTGAATGGGTTTGGAATGCTTGGAACGAGCTCCCAAAAAACCTCATCATAAGCTCGTTCAAGAGTTGTGCAATTACCACAGCTACTGATGGCTCTGAAGATGGTATCATTCATTGCTTCAAAAAAGAAGGACCGATTCCTGAAGGCGCAACACTTCTCGCCAATGCTCGTCTCGAACAATCGATCAACGGAGTAAAGGATCAACTCAAAAATATTGAACTGGATGAGGATGATGATTCAAATGATGATTCTGTTGTAGATCTTTTTGTCTAGTTAACTTTTTGTTATCAGAAGTCAATAAATTTTTAGAAAGTCGCTTTTTTTGGAAGAATTTTTGGAACAAATCTTATATCTGTCTTACTTTGATAATTGATAAAACTCTCTAATAGTATTGCACTCTCTAATAGTATTGCGGTCCAGGAGGGGGTTGAAAAAATAGTAGTGCGCACTACTATTAGAGAGAATACGGTATTTCTTTTTATTTCTTTTTATTTCTTTTTATTTCTTTTTATTTCTTTTTATTTCTTTTTATTTCTTTTTATTTCTTTTTATTTCTTTTTATTTCTTTTTATTTCTTTTTATTTCTTTTTATTTCTTTTTATTTCTTTTTATTTCTTTTTATTTCTTTTTATTTCTTTTTATTTCTTTTTATTTCTTTTTATTTCTTTTTATTTCTTTTTATTTCTTTTTATTTCTGTTTATTTCTGTTTATTTCTGTTTGCGCAACTTTTTTTGATTGAATCTTTTGTTTTCTTTATTTGTTTCAGCTAAAAGTTGTGTAAAGAAGCCGGCCAAATAGAACAAACTGAATAGTTGCGCTTTGGGGAGCATTTTAAAATAAAGCTACTTAGTGAAAGCCTTTTGATCGTTATCGAGGCTAAAATTATATTCATTTTAATCGTCGCGATGTGGAAAAACTCTTTGTTGTTAGTTTGGTGTCGATTTTATAATCAAATTACTGTTTTCATGTTGTTTTCATTTTTTTTTTCAATAAAATTAATCTTATTTGCGTAAATGAATACATTGATAGTATCTTTCGATAAATGAAAAAATTGTTAGCTTTCTTTTCTACATTCTTTACTGTTTTTAGAGCATTTCTTAAAATGCTAAGAATGCATAATGATGAGGCAAAATCTCGATCACAAAAATGTTTTTCGAAATCCTTTGAGTTTTTGTTTGTTATCGAAGTTTGACTGTATTTGAAATGGTAAACAATTACCTCAAAAAAAGCAAAAGAGAACTTGAACTGCGGGAAAAAAGATTATTCAAAATATTGATTCATGGAGAAAAAACAAATAAAATATTGATAAAATATCGATTCATGGATGGAAAGCGATTACGCGCGGACAAAGACCACTTATCTATCGGGGAGAGCGATCAAGCGCGTGCAGAAAGACGACTGGGAGGACAGGACGCGCGGAAGGAATCGGGGGAGTATCTATCGGGAGCCTGTGCCAGAAAGCGAGGGATTGTCTGCGTGCACAAAGAACAGCTACCTATCAATGGGGCAGAAGGAATAGCCCTGAGGGAATCCGTAGGGTATCTATCTGGAGCGTGTGCCAGAGAGCGAGCGATTATCCGGGCGCACAAAGAACACCTATCAATCGGAAGTGCAGAAAACTCGCTGGCAAAGAATCTGGAGGGTATCTATCGAGACCATGTGACAGAAAGCGAGCGATTGTCTCCCCGCACAAAGAACATTTCGGCATTGATTTTCTCTGGTTTTCTCTTGCTTTTTAGATATTAAAAAAAGGAACTTCAGCTCTAAATTCGTGCCTAGGGTTTTCGAGGTCAGAGAATCGAATGTCAAGGTTCATTTTTATCGCCTTAACTGTGTTTTTTGTCGTCTTAACTGCATTCAATCAAAAGCTTCGAAGAAAAAATAATTTATTCCAATCACTTGAGCATTTTGAAAGGATTTTTCTGTTTCTGGAAAGATTTTTGTACAGACAAGATAAGTTTTGATTTGATTGGATGAAATTAACCGGCAAGAGCGTATCCACCAGGAGCTGGGCCAGCAATTGGTGGAGCGGCCTGAAAAGGGAAGTGAATTTAAGTCTATTGATCAGTTTTTAAGCCACTAATCACTAGATAAGTCTTAAAATCTTTTGATATTAAATTACTTTAAAATAAAAGAAACTTACATATCCTCCACCTCCTCCTGATGGATAACCTCCACCAGATGGGAAACCTCCTCCTCCTCCGCATCCTCCTCCACATGGAGCTGGTGGTGGAGCTCCGCAGCCTCCTGAATTAGATATTAAAAAGAGCTAGATGCTAGAGAATGGTTTATTGATGATTTATTTGAGTAAAATACCTCCGCATGGTGATGGTGGTGGGCCTCCGCATCCGCCACCGCATCCACCGCCGCCTCCAAGACAAGCCAAAGTGCTCGAGATGAGCAGAGAGAAGATAACGAATCGCATCTGAAGAAAGAAAGGTTTTACTGTAGATATCTTTCTCAGGGTTTCTCAGATTTAGATCTAACCCTAGCAAAGAACCACTAGATCAAGTCTAGACGAGTACTGGACGACCGTTAGATCAAGTACGAGTACTGTAGAGTACTGTGGAGTCCTCTACGAGCACTGTAGAGTTCTGTAGAGTAAGCACGAGTCCTCTACGAGTATATAAAAGCTATATTAACTTAATGTTACGTAAACCTAGAGCTATAAGATAATAAAATCAAAGAAAAATAGAGAAAGAGCTTTTCAAAAGAAAGAGTTCACTTACCATTTTAGCTGAAGTGAATGAGTTGCAAGTGAGAGCAAGCTGAGGATCGGGTGGAGAAATTGGCTTATATAGGAGAAATGAAAGGGGAGGGTTGATGGGTGGGAAGGCTGGGGGGTACCCTGTAGGGTACAGGCTGAGCCTGGGGGAGGTTCAAGGGATGGCAACCTTGCCTGCCTGTAGATGGGAAAATTAGAGATTGAGGGTAGAGAAAGGAATTTAGAGAGACAGAATGCGCTGGAATGTAAAGGCAAAGAGGCTAGGCTAGATATAGAAGCCTTGAGACTTTTAGTGAATGCAGGAGAGGCTAGACTAATGGATAAAGGCTTAGGATAGAGATTAGACAGAGGTTTGAAAGGAGAAGCTAAGAAAAGGAGATAGATGAATATAGACAGAGCCAGAGTCTAGAGCTAGGGTTCAAAGACAGCTAAGAGATCTAGAGAAGACAGAAATATGCAGATCCAGAGCCACGAGTTAGATCAAGAAAAGGTGAGAGATAAGCTGAAAGAAGAGCTAAGGGTTTAAAAATAGATCCAGAGCCAGATCTAGAGCTAGATCCGGAGCCAGAGACAGAGCCAGAGTCAGAGCCAGAGTCAGAGCCTTAGCCAGATAAAGAAAACATAAAATAGAGATATCTAAAGCTAAAGACAACGGTTAAGTTTAGAGATAAATAGCTTGGAGAAACAGAAAAGACAAAAATCTAGCCTTGAGGCTGAAGCTAACGAGCTAACGGCTCTTTTCAAACCCTGCAGGCAGGTGGAACCGCGTGTGTTTTTTTTGAGGAGCAAGGCTAAGGCTTGGATCGGATTTTGCCCGTTTCCAGTTCTCTTTCTTCTGATATCGTGCCTGCCAATTATCAATCGGTGATCAGCCTGCCTCAACCTGCTTAAACCTCTATAAAATTTAGCCACACTGCAAATGAGTTTTCTGATTTAGACAATGCAAATGTCGAGCTTTTTGAGTGAGTGTAGGCTGAAACACTGACTGTTTAGCCATACCGTTAGGCTGTTGGTTTCCACTTGTCCCAGGGTTGAAGAGAGAAGGAACCAAATTTAGAGAGATAAGGAACCAAATTTAGAGCGATAAGGAACCAAATTTAGAGAGATAAGGAACCAAATTTAGAGAGATAAGGAACCAAATTTAGAGAGATAAGGAACCAAATTTAGAGAGATAAGGAACCAAATTTAGAGAGATAAGGAACCAAATTTAGAGAGATAAGGAACCAAATTTGTAGAGAGCCTAAGACGTTAACGTTAGCCATTTATCAATCAGGATTGAAAACTGAGAAGTGAAATAATGATTATTGGACAAGTACAAAGTGATTGCTCGGGTCGAGGGGGGAGGGGGTATCTTTTAGGACCGTGTGCCAGAAAGTGAGCGATTGCGCGCGCGTAGAAAGCACATCTGGACAAGTGAGTTTAAGGAATCACTCAAGTCGAAAAGGTAAGGGGTATCTATTAGGACCGTGTGCCAGAAAGTGAGCGATTGCGCGCGCGTAGAAAGCACATCTGGACAAGTGAGTTTAAGGAATCACTCAAGTCGAAAAGGTAAGAGGTATCTATTAGGACCGTGTGCCAGAAAGCGAGCGATGGTTCGCGCGCACCAAGAACATTTTCCCAGTAATTTCTCTGCCAGTAATTTTTGTTTTTTAGAAGATATTCAGCTGTGAAATTGTTTTCTAAGGTTTTTGGGGACGAGGAATCGTTTGGAGATCTTTATTTTCAAAGCTAAACTTCTGTGAAGCTTCTGCAAGCTTCTTTAAGCTTCGGTAATCTGTAAAATCTGTTTTGCACTGACTTTAACTGCAATTCTCAATTCTCTAGTGATCATGAAATGACACGTGCTTTTTGTGAGCCTCAATCGACCGTCAATTTCTTGTTTTTTTTTTTTTTTGCCATGTACAGCCATGGCAATGAAGAAAAGAATCGAATCGAAAAGGAAAAAGAAAGAAAAGAATCTGATCAGCCTGTCAAATGTTTTTCTTTTATGGCATGGCCGGATCGGATCTGATTTCTGATTGCATTTATCCGCAATTCTTTTCCATTCCTTAATCCTTCTTGTTTCTTCGAGTCGTTTATTTAAACCCGAATCTTTCGGTACTTTTGGTCAGTTTGCCTAGAGCTTCTTTCCTTTCCAAGATTTTTCAAAACATTTCAACCATCAAAAAGCTATCGTAGTCTAGTTTTAATCAAATATTCAACTTTCTACTCAACCTTTCTCACTTCTAATTACTATTAGGAGATAAAATAATGCCTACAGTACGTAGAATACTTAGTATTACTTAGTAAAAGTACTTAATACTTAGTAAAAGTACTTAATCTTTAATAAAATCCTTTACCTCTTTACAATCCCACTATTTCATTCTTTCTATTCACTTCCATGGCTTCACTTGAAGAAATTTGACTTGTAATGAGTCCTTATGAGTTTATAAAGGCTATTGTCGGTCCTTAAAGAGAGCATTGGATGGTGCAATGGTAGTGTGCCGGTCTCTCAGTCCTCTCCCGCATTGTAACGAGTTCGATCTCCTAGAACGACGATCTATTTTAGTTTTCTCTCTAAAGAGCTCTCTATTTCTCTTTTTTTCTAGAGTTTAAGAGTTTCCGCTAAGCTGAATGTAGTAAAGTAACTAGCTAGCTATAGTAGATATTCTTGAGAGCATTTTTGAGCAATCTCAGCAATCCCAGCAATCTCAGCAATCTCAGCAATCTCAGCAACCCCAGCAACCCCAGCAACCCCAGCAACCGCAGCAATCTCAGCAACCCCAGCAACCCCAGCAACCCCAGCAACCCCAGCAACCCCAGCAACCCCAGCAACCCCAGCAATCTCAGCAACCCCAGCAACCTCAGCAATCTCAGCAATCTCAGCAATCTCAGCAACCCCAGCAACCCCAGCAACCCCAGCAACCGCAGCAATCTCAGCAATCTCAGCAACCCCAGCAACCCCAGCAACCCCAGCAACCGCAGCAATCTCAGCAACCCCAGCAACCTCAGCAATCTCAGCAATCTCAGCAACCCCAGCAATCTCGACAATCTCAGCAAAAGCATCTCCACTTCAAAAGCTTTCTCGAGCAAGTTTTTCTTTGTCAAGAAGTCCTTGAGCGTCTCTCAACTTTCCATTAACACTTTCACTCAAATTTGAGGTAATCATTGTGCCATTTGCTTTAATGTAACGAGTTTTTTTTGAAGAAGAAGAAGAAAAAGTCCATTGAAATGTCAAAGGTCAAGACTCTTTGAGTGAGAATGGAAAGTTCGGCGCGTATCTTGCTTAAGGATCAGACAGAAAAGATCTATTGTGTTTCTATTGGCAGAAATGTTTGCCTAAGACTTTAGGGATACAGGGATTCTATGCAATTCTTATTATTCGATCGAATTTGATTCAATTCAATTGAAATTCATCTTGAAATTGGGTTATATTCTAGTAGTTTTCGGAATACAGTAATCCCTATAGCGCTACAGCTATAGAGACTACAGTAAGCCGTCCAGTAGCTAGAGTAATCCTGCTAATGATCCCTAGTGATCGAATTTGATTTACAGTACAGTAGTTTACAGTTTACAGTAGTTTACAGTTTACAGTAGCCTTACAGTAGCTTTTTAAGGCTTTTGAAACATTATTTAATGATTCTACAGCCTTAAAAAGCTTTTTGATCATGAATTCTTATAGAATTATTAATTATTATTAATTATCAAATCCAAATTTGTATTTCTAGGCTTTTAAGCCGATGAATAATATTAATCAGCTTGTATTTGATAAGCTAATAATATTAATCAGCTGATAAGAGCCTTACAGCGGCTCCTATCAGCAGCTGAATCACCAGCTCTTCTCAATAACTGAATCACCAGCTCTTCTCAATAACTGAATCACCAGCTCTGCTGAGTAGCTGAATCAGCAGCTCTTCTCAATAGCTGAATCACCAGCTCTTCTCAGTAGCTGAATCAGCAGCTCCTATCAGCAGCTTATCAAATGTTGACTTATCACTCAAAGCCTTTTATCCAGCCCAACGTATTTCCATCAAAAAAAATCCAAAAGAACTCCCAAAAGAATCGAACTCGAGGCCTCTGCTCTACCGGGCCACCGTAAGGACGAGCGCCCTAACCACTAGACCATACCGCTTTCTCGTTCGTTGGCAAAATCGGCGATTAAATAACTGCTGAAGGGTCGCAGCGAGGTCTCAATTTTAACGAAACTTTTAACTTAATGACATGATTTTAGAAAAAACTGGCTTAGCCAAATAAATAATGGAAAAAGAAAAGAGTCTTTTATTTTGATGTAGTTTCTGTTGTTGAGAGTTTCCTCTAAATCCACCAAAGCTGTGACAGAGATTTGATCTTTTAGTCTTTTATAGTCTTAATTTTTGCCTTCGCTTCCTCTTTTTCTCAACTTCTTTAAATATCTATTAGCTTTAAACTCTAATACTTATGAAAAACGTTTTCCTTTACAGATGTTGCGATTCGTTATCTTCTCTCTTCTTGTCTCGAGCACTTTGGCTTGTCTCGGAGGTGGTGGATGCGGTGGCGGATGCGGAGGCCCACCACCATCACCATGCGGAGGTAGTTTACTCAAATAAATCATCAATAAACCATTCTCTAGCATCTAGCTCTTTTTAATATCTAATTCAGGAGGCTGCGGAGCTCCACCACCAGCTCCATGTGGAGGAGGATGCGGAGGAGGAGGAGGTTTCCCATCTGGTGGAGGTTATCCATCAGGAGGAGGTGGAGGATATGTAAGTTTCTTTTATTTTAAAGTAATTTAATATCAAAAGATTTTAAGACTTATCTAGTGATTAGTGGCTTAAAAATTGATCAATAGACTTAAATTCACTTCCCTTTTCAGGCCGCTCCACCAATTGCTGGCCCAGCTCCTGGTGGATACGCTCTTGCCGGTTAATTTCATCCAATCAAATCAAAACTTATCTTGTCTGTACAAAAATGTTTCCAGAAACAGAAAAATCCTTTCAAAATGCTCAAGTGATTGGAATAAATTATTTTTTCTTCGAAGCTTTTGATTGAATGCAGTTAAGACGACAAAAAACACAGTTAAGGCAATAAAAATGAACCTTGACATTCGATTCTCTGACCTCGAAAACCCTAGGCACGAATTTAGAGCTGAAGTTCCTTTTTTTAATATCTAAAAAGCAAGAGAAAACCAGAGAAAATCAATGCCGAAGTGTTCTTTGTGCGCCCGGATAATCGCTCGCTCTCTGGCACACGCTCCAGATAGATACCCTACGGATTCCCTCAGGGCTATTCCTTCTGCCCCATTGATAGGTAGCTGTTCTTTGTGCACGCAGACAATCCCTCGCTTTCTGGCACAGGCTCCCGATAGATACTCCCCCGATTCCTTCCGCGCGTCCTGTCCTCCCAGTCGTCTTTCTGCACGCGCTTGATCGCTCTCCCGATAGATAAGTGGTCTTTGTCCGCGCGTAAATCCTTTCACAGAAAAATCCTTTCAAAATGCTCAAGTGATTGGAATAAATTATTTTTTTTCTTTGAATTTTTGGATTGAATGCAGTTAAGACGACAAAAAACACAGTTAAGGCGATAAAAATGAACCTTGACAATCGATTCTCTGACCTCGAAAACCCTAGGCACGAATTTAGAGCTGAAGTTCCTTTTTTTAATATCTAAAAAGCAAGAGAAAACCAGAGAAAATCAATGCCGAAATGTTCTTTGAGCGGGAAGACAATCGCTTTCTGGCACACGCTTTAGATAGATACCCTCCAGATTCTTTGCCAGCGAGTTTTCTGCACTTCCGATTGATAGGTGTTCTTTGTGCACGCAGACAATCGCTCGCTCTCTGGCACACGCTCCAGATAGATACCCCGGTTTCATTTGAGATCGACTTCCCCTCTCCCGAGAGATTGTTCTTTGTGCGCGTGAACAATCGCTCACTCTCTGGCACACGCTCTTAATAGATACCTTTCCCCTCCTCCTCCCCCAGGTAACCCCCATCCCTCGACATCCCAATTAAAAACCTTCTCTCGCACCCGGCTCTTACGATCCAATGGCGCAGTGGGTAAGAATCCTAACTAGAAACCAGCCTCCTCGACTTTTTGCTTGAGTTCGACTCCGCATCGAGCAGTTGAACTCAGCAATGTAACAATTAAACCTAAAACTTTCTTCACAGTGCAACCAGATTTTGATGAATTTCTTTAAAAAACGTTCATTATTACTATGCAAAAAGGCTTTTTTTTTCTGAATGAAACTATAGTATTACTTTAGTAGGGTTACTGGATTGTAGAAGAAGTTTTTGGAACTGATCACTAGACTCTGGTGTTGGTAGATTTTCATCAGTTTTCAGCCTTCACAACCTTGTGAATCAATCAAGAAGCTCAAGGTTTGCAAGGACAAGAGTGAAATGCCGTTTCCATTAAAAAAAAACGCAAAAAAACGCAAAAGCATTCATCAAACTCGTTTTTTTTGGGAAAAGAAAAGAGGAAAAACGTTTAGAAAGCTGGAATGGCACTCTGGAGGGGAAAAGGGGAGGTGGATGTCCTCGACTTTTGTCTGTGTGCAAGGTTTGATGGGTGAAAGCGGGGGGTGAAAGTTTGATGTGTCAAGTTTTCTGATTCTAATCCCCTTTTTTCTCAATCATTCCCTGAGTCGTTAAGAGAAAAATTGAGGGAATCTTGGGAAATTCTTGAGGGATTGGCTTGAATTATGGTTTAACCTGAGAATCTAGAAGCTCTTGACAATCTGGATAAGCCTAAGTCAAGCCTAGCCTAAGCCTAGCCTAGTCTAGCCAAGCCTAGCCTAAGCCTAGCCTAGTCTAGCCAAGCCTAGCCTAAGTCTAGCCTAGTCTAGCCAAGCCTAGCCTAAGCCTAGCCTAGTCTAGCCAAGCCTAGCCTAAGCCTAGCCTAGTCTAGCCAAGCCTAGCCTAAGTCTAGCCTAGTCTAGCCAAGCCTAGCCTAAGCCTAGCCTAGTCTAGCCAAGCCTAGCCTAAGTCTAGCCTAGTCTAGCCAAGCCTAGCCTAAGTCTAGCCTAGTCTAGCCAAGCCTAGCCTAAGCCTAGCCTAGTCTAGCCAAGCCTAGCCTAAGTCTAGCCTAGTCTAGCCAAGCCTAGCCTAAGTCTAGCCTAGTCTAGCCAAGCCTAGCTTAGCCTAAACCAACCCTAAGCCAACCTAAGCCAACCTAAGCCAACCTAAGCGAGCCTAAACCAAGCCTAAGCCTAGTCTAGCCTAGCCTAGCCTAAGCTTAAGCCTGATCCAGCTACTTGATCTAGTGAAGACTTTGCCAACTATGTCTGGTGTAGGCCAAGCTAACAATAACAGCAAGAGTAAGATGTGTAAGAGATTCATCCTTGATTTCTCAATAGACAAATTTATGTATGAATTACTGAAATAGATAACAATTACAGAATTCATACATTAAAACAATTCATTTTAATCTACGAGAGCTCAGAGAGCTCAGAGAGCTTTTTAGTAAGGGAGAACCATCGCTTTGTCACTTTCTTTTAAGGAAAATGTACTATGCTGATCGCTGATTGCTGATCGCTGATTGCTGATTGCTGATTGCTGATTGCTGATCGCTGATTGCTGATTGCTGATTGCTGATTGCTGATTGCTGATTGCTGATTGCTGATCGCTGATTGCTGATTGCTGATTGCTGATTGCTGATTGCTAATCGCTGATGCTGATTGCTGATCGCTGATTGCTGATCATCATAGTAAGCTGTGAAAGCGATCATCAAGGCAAAGAGTCAAGGAAGATCACTTACCGAGCTTGCTAAACTTAAAAGCTAAACAATTTCGAGACTTTTCGATGTTTTAACCTCATTTCACAGATGGAAACCTGTTAAAACCGCTCAACTATTTTTCTTTATTCCTTTTCTTTCAAACTAGCTTCAAATCAAGTCTTAAATTTTCTTTTCTCGTTGATTGAATCATGTGCACTTGATTGCATTAATCTGCTTGATTGCACTCCTTTAAATCAAGAGATTCTTAAACTTCGTTGTTAATTTAAAGAAAAAAGATTGATGATAAGATTCAGCTTCTGATCCAGCTTCTGATCCAGCTTCTGATCCAGCTTCTGATCCAGCTTCTGATCCAGCTTCTGATCCAGCTTCTGATCCAGCTTCTGATCCAGCTTCTGATCCAGCTTCTGATCCAGCTTCTGATCCAGCTTCTGATCCAGCTTCTGATCCAGCTTCTGATCCAACTTCGGATCCAGCTTCTGATCCAGCTTTAGATTCAGCTTCTGATCCAGCTTCTGATCCAGCTTCTGATCCAGCTTCTGATCCAGCTTTAGATTCAGCTTCTGATCCAGCTTCTGATCCAGCTTCTGATCCAGCTTCTGATCCAGCTTCTGATCCAACTTCGGATCCAGCTTCTGATCCAGCTTTAGATTCAGCTTCTGATCCAGCTTCTGATCCAGCTTCTGATCCAGCTTCTGATCCAGCTTCTGATCCAGCTTCTGATCCAGCTTCTGATCCAGCTTCTGATCCAACTTTAGATTCAGCTTCTGATCCAGCTTCTGATCCAGCTTCTGATCCAGCTTCTGATCCAGCTTCTGATCCAACTTCGGATCCAGCTTCTGATCCAGCTTTAGATTCAGCTTCTGATCCAGCTTCTGATCCAGCTTCTGATCCAGCTTCTGATCCAACTTCGGATCCAACTTCGGATCCAGCTTCTGATCCAGCTTCGGATCCAGCTTCTGATCCAGCTTCGGATCCAGCTTCTGATCCAACTTCGGATCCAGCTTCTGATCCAACTTCGGATCCAGCTTCTGATCCAACTTCGGATCCAGCTTCTGATCCAGCTTCTGATCCAGCTTCTGATCCAGCTTTAGATTCAGCTTCTGATCCAGCTTCTGATCCAGCTTCTGATCCAGCTTCTGATCCAGCTTTAGATTCAGCTTCTGATCCAGCTTCTGATCCAGCTTCTGATCCAGCTTCTGATCCAGCTTCTGATCCAACTTCGGATCCAGCTTCTGATCCAGCTTTAGATTCAGCTTCTGATCCAGCTTCTGATCCAGCTTCTGATCCAGCTTCTGATCCAGCTTCTGATCCAGCTTCTGATCCAACTTCGGATCCAACTTCTGATCCAGCTTTAGATTCAGCTTTACATTTAATAATCATTGTTTTTTCGCCAATGGAATCTTTAAAATCGAATTCTTTATCTTAATCCTTAGCTATATCTAGAATATCTTTCAAAATAATAAATATAACGATAGAAATATTTCTTTCTTTCTATTTAAACATTTAAAAAGAAAAGAAATTAGCTGTATCTTGATTTGAAAGAAAAAAAATGAAAGAAAACAATGTTTTTAGAGGCTAGAGAGTTCAAATGATAAAGAAAAGAGAGGAAATAAAAGAAAATAAAAGAAAATAAAAGAAAATAAATGAAAATAAATGAAAATAAAAGAAAATAAATGAAAATAAATGAAAATAAATGAAAATAAATGAAAATAAATGAAAATAAATGAAAATTAATGAAAATTAATGAAAATAAAAGAAAATAAAAGAAAATAAATGAAAATAAAAGAAAATTAATGAAAATAAATGAAAATTGAAACTTTCATTGCCGTTTCGAGGTTGAAATGGAGAATTGGGGATTTGATTTGAAGCTACATTTTGACTTTTGCTCGAGGTAGACTCAAATCTACATCTCCAATCGATTCCCCGTTCCCGAAAATCCCAGGAGACAATTTGAAGTTGAAACTAAGGCAGAGCAAAAAGTCTTTGCCGCACCCGGACTCGAACCCGCCACCTCTCGTTTACCGAGCAGCCGTGCTAAGCACTACACCACAACGCAGTTGGTCTACCCTTCTTCAAAGGGCCTTCACAGCTGAATATCAAATCCGACGTTCTTTGTGCGCGCTCACAATCGCTTGCCTTCTGGCACACTGTGCCGATAGATGGGTGTTCAGTAATTCTGTGAGTAAAAGTCGCCAGATACTCTTAAAAAAACCTGACCGAGTCCCTCTTGAGTTCATTTTTCTCGACCCCTCCCACCATGAACGTAGTGTATCGCCAAGTCGCTCGGCTAGAGCTCCACCACACCCTGGTTCGACTCCGCTCCCGACCAGGTTCCTTTGTTTTTTCTAATTTCTTTCTAAATTGCATTGCAATACAGAAAATTATTAAGTTAAACGATTTTTTGAGCATTTTATCAATAATACAAAATTCCGTTTAACACTGATAAAAGCGGACAAAAAGCAGTTAAAGAATCGCATTGCCTTGCCCGTCTTGAGATCGATTCTTGCTTTCAATTCCAGCTGTATTTCCAGCTGTAGCTCTTGATTACCTCCAGATCTAATCAATCAATCAAAAATTTATCTAATCAGCCTCTATTTAACATTATTGAATTGAAATCGGAAATAGACTTCTGTTCTATATGATTTTGCAGTTGCAGTTGCAGTTGCAGTTGCATTTTTTCAGTAATTCAACCTCAAAAAGACATAGCTGTCAGTGGGATCTCTGAGAGTTACAGAGAGTTAAGAATGAAGTTCTCTGAGAGTTAAGTCTCTCAAAAACTGTCCGGATGGTACTCTAAGTAGCGAGTACTCAAACAATAGCTTGATATGGTTCGATAACAGAGACAAAGCTATCATGTCATCAGTGACGTCAGCAATGTCGTCATCAGTAACGTACGAGAGTCAAGTTTTCCTATTCTCTCAAATGTTATGATATACGAGTTCATCATTCTCTTTCTCTTCTTTTTCTATTAAAGAATTCTTTTCTATTAAAGAATTCTTTTCTATTAAAAAAATTCTTTTCTATCAAAGAATTCTCTTTCACCAAACGAAATTTCAATCCAATTTTTGAGAAAAGAAAGAGAGAGAAAGAGAAAGAGGAGGAGGAGAGAGAAAGAGAGAGAAAGAGAGAGAGAGGAAGAGAGAGGAAGATAGAGAGGAAGAGGAAGGAGAAGAAAAAGAGGAAGAGAAAGAAAAAGAGAAAGTTTTCTCCTTCAAGGCTGCCATTTGCATTTTGATACATAAAAGATAGGGAAAAGCGATAAATGGTACAGATCTAGAAAAAGAAATTCGTTGAAAAAGGCTTTCATTCAGGGGTTGGCAATTTTCTTTTGATTAATTCGATTTGAAACGGTGAACAATAGTACAACAATAGTAACAATAGTACAAAGAGAACAATAGTACAATTTGGGCCCCCAAATTGTACTATTGCTACTATTGTACAAATACTATTGTTCTATTTGTATAACATCCCTTACTAGAGCCAAATCTTGCATGAACAGATCGAAATTTGATGACGAGATAATTTGAAATCAATTTTCGATCAGGAGTTTTGGTTTAAAAACGATTTTAGAACATTTAATATGCCCCTTGCGATTGGCAACCTGCGATTAGCAATCTAATTTTAAGCTTAAATATCTCGGTGTTGGGCTTTCCAATTGAAATAGTTTTTATACCGATCGACAGAGAAAGACTTTACGCATCTAATGATACGAAGAAGATTGAAATTGGTCAGCTGAATCCAAAGATATCCAAAGATCCAAAGATCCAGAGATCCAAAGATATCCAAAGATCCAAAGATCCAAAGATCCAAAGATCCAAAGATATCCAAAGATCCAAAGATCCAAAGATATCCAAAGATCCAAAGATCCAAAGATATCCAAAGATCCAAAGATATCCAAAGATCCAAAGATCCAAAGATATCCAAAGATCCAAAAATCCAAAGATATCCAAAGATCCAAAGATCCAAAGATCCAAAGATATCCAAAGATCCAAAGATCCAGAGATCCAAAGATATCCAAAGATCCAAAGATCCAAAGATCCAAAGATATCCAAAGATATCCAAAGATCCAAAGATCCAAAGATCCAAAGATCCAGAGATCCAAAGATATCCAAAGATCCAAAGATCCAAAGATCCAAAGATCCAAAGATATCCAAAGATCCAAAGATCCAAAGATATCCAAAGATCCAAAGATCCAGAGATCCAAAGATCCAAAGATCCAAAGATATCCAAAGATCCAAAGATCCAAAGATCCAAAGATCCAGAGATCCAAAGATATTCGAGCTTAAAGTTAGATTGGGCAAAAGGATAATGGGAAAAGGGGCGAGGCAAAGCTAAAATGTTCGACAACCGATAAACGATAACGATAACCGAAAAACGGTGAAGAATGCAAGACAATGCAAGACAAATGAAAAGTTCTTCTTGTTTATTTACAGCTTGCTTGCATATTCAGAAAACAAGACAATAAGCTTGATGTATTTAAGATTATGGAATGGACAATGAATGGAATGGACAATGAATGGAATGGAAATAAAACTTTTTCCACACAATCGACATGGAAAGACTATGGAAAGAGATAAGGAACCAAATTTAGAGATCCCGAGAAAATCGAGCGAGAAAACGCTGAATTTAGCCACAATTCAAGCGCTTCAATGGCTTAACAGAATATAGAATTTCTATCAAAAATAAAGGCAAATTTAAGCTAACAAATCAAGCTAACAAATTAAGCAAACAAATCCCAAAAAGTTTTAGTTTTAATGTTGTTAAACTGAAGTCAGAAACTTTGTAACTAAGCACTACCTCTCAGCTACAAGCACAGATTTTTAACAAGCGTGGCAGCGACAAGGAAATCCCTAAAATTTTGCGTTTCCTAGACCAAATTCCTTGCATTTCCAAGCTATTTTGAAAAAAAAAAAAAACTAAAAGCTAATTCGGAAAGGCCGTAAAAAAATGAATAAGATAAGTCTTGTTCCACCTTAAAGAAGAAGTAAATCATGGGCTATCCCACTAAAAATTTTTCGACAAAATTCATTTATTTCGTGTTTATTTATTAGATTTTTTGCTAGAAATGATAAAATAAATTGGCAAAATTAAATGAAATAGACTGTGGTGAGGTCGGGAGTTGGAAAGGAGGCTATATTGCAGGCAGATTTGTTCAGCATTCTTCGGTAGATAGACAATGTTTGGTGCGCTAGACAGACGACCTAAAAAGATGACATTCCCAAGTTGGACGCTCGTGACATCCGGAGGGTGGAAAGGAGGCCATATTGCAGATAGATTTGTTGAGCATTCTTCGATAGATAGACAATGTTTGGTGCTCTAAACAGACGACCTAAAAAGACGACCTAAAGAGACGACCTAAACAGACGACCTAAAGAGACGACCTAAACAGACGACCTAAAAAGACGACCTAAAGAGACGACCTAAACAGACGACCTAAAAAGACGACCTAAAGAGACGACCTAAAAAGACGACCTAAAGAGACGACCTAAACAGACGACCTAAAAAGACGACCTAAAGAGACGACCTAAACAGACGACCTAAAAAGACGACCTAAAGAGACGACCTAAACAGACGACCTAAAATGACGACCTAAACAGACGACCTAAAGAGACGACCTAAAGAGACGACCTAAACAGACGACCTAAAGAGACGACCTAAACAGACGACCTAAACAGACGACCTAAAGAGACGACCTAAACAGACGACCTAAACAGACGACATTCCCAAGTTGGACGTTCGTGACATCCGGAGGGTGGAAAGGAGACGATTTTCCAGGAAGATTTGTTGAGCATCCTCCAGAACATAACCATTTTTTGGTGTCCTAAACGAACAAGCGAGCCACTCCAAAAAGGAAGACTATCCATTGGGCGCGTGTGCCAGAAAGCGAGCGATTGTGAGCGCGCACAAAGCACACTTTGCCGGTCATTTACTGATTTCTCTTTTGCTTTTTTGATGTTAAAAAAAGGATATTCAGCTGTGAATTTTCGAGTTTTTAGGGCCGGGAATCGTTTGGAGATCTTCAATTTCATTGAATCTACGTATAAGATCAATAAGGAAAGTCTGAAAAGTCTGGAAAACTGGGATTTCTTTCCTCACCAACCTGGGAATAAGTTTAAAGGTTGATCATCAAGAGAATCGATCTTTAAACATCTTTAAACATCTTCAAAAGCTTCAAACATCTTCAAAACCGAAGAGCAGTTGATCACAAAAAGATTCTTCGTATCAAGAAGAAACTAGAAGAAACTAGAAGAAGAAGAAGAAGCCAGAAGAAGAAGAAGAAGAAGAAGAAGAAGAAGAAGAAGAAGAAGAAGAAGAAGAAGAAGAAGAAGAAGAAGAAGAAGAAGAAGAAGAAGAAGAAGAAGAAGAAGAAGAAGAAGAAGCCAGAAGAAGAACTAGACTAAAGAGAAGACTTAGACTAAAAGCAAGAACACAGATCAACGATATTACATGAGATTTTCTCTATTTCCCCCCCGAAAATCATCATTTTTTTTCTTCTTCAATCAGCTAAAGCTTATGTAAAACTTCTCACAAATTACATCATTCAAAGAGAAATCAGATTTTTATCATCCTTGACGCCTTGACGCTAAAGAAACGCTAAAGAAACATGAGTTTATAAGGAATAGTTATCATAAAGGTTACAGGACAAAGTTATCATAAAGGTTACAAGAAAGAGTTATCATAAAGCTTACAGGACAAGGTTATCATAAAGCTTACAAAGAAAAGTGATCCTACAATGTAATTCTTAAATTCTAAAGCGATATTCTAAAGATTTTTCAAAAGCGTTTTGTTACAATTTCATCATTCAATTTCTCATTAAAAAATCCATTTCTCGTCTTTTTTTTTCTTTTCTCACTGATTCTTAAAATCTTAATAATTCATTTTTCATTAAACAATCCACAAATGTTTTTTGAAGGAGGAGTTCACGTTAAAACGTTGACGTTGACGTTAAATGTTAAAGACGTTAAAAGTTAAAGACGTTAAAAGTTAAAGGAGAATCAAAAAAGATATATCTGATAAACTGGCTTTGATGAAAAATCGATTAAATGAAAGCGAAAGAAAGATTTGAAAAATTGAGACAATTATGAGAAATTTTTTTTTGTAAACTTTAATGATAACTTTTCTTTGTAACCTTTAATGATAACTTTTTCTGGGGTAGGCTAGTTTCCGCATTTTTTTTGGGTTATTTGCGCAACTCGCCATAACTTTCTTCTAAGTGGACCAATCTTTATGATTTTGGTGCCATTTTGTTGCACTTAACCCTTGATTTTCCCATCATAAATACTAGAATGTTGTCGTCGACTAGTACGACTAGTACGACTAGTACGACTAGTATGGCTAGACTAGTACGACTAGTATGGCTAGACTAGTACGACTAGACTAGTACGACTAGTACGACTAGACTAGTACGACTAGTACGACTAGACTAGTACGACTAGACTAGTACGACTAGTACGACTAGACTAGTACGACTAGTACGACTAGTACGACTAGACTAGTACGACTAGTACGACTAGACTAGTACGACTAGTACGACTAGACTAGTACGACTAGTACGACTAGTACGACTAGTACGACTAGACTAGTACGACTAGTACGACTAGTACGACTAGTACGACTAGACTAGTACGACTAGTACGACTAGTACGACTAGACTAGTACGACTAGTACGACTAGACTAGTACGACTAGTACGACTAGTACGACTAGACTAGTACGACTAGTACGACTAGTACGACTAGTACGACTAGTACGACTAGTACGACTAGACTAGTACGACTAGTACGACTAGTACGACTAGTATGGCTAGACTAGTACGACTAGTACGACTAGACTAGTACGCGAGACTCGAGTAAAATTTCCTTTAATCTTTTACTCGATTAATCGACATTTTTTTTGGTCGATTAACTACGAGTGGTCCTCTTTACACGTCGAGTAGATTGATAGTCTGGAAAAGTTTTTTGATTTGTTCACAATTTCTGGATTCCCTGTAGCCTTACAAAAGCTTCTTTACAAAAAGCCGATGACTTTAAATTATCCCATTTACACTTTTAAGCACTATATTCAAAGCTATTCAAAGCTAAAAGGCAAAACTCGATTCCAGTTCCAATTCTTCATTGAAACCTTTGGAAATCAGTGCTGGGTTTGTCATTTGATGGAAGGGAAGGGTGGGAAGGGAGGGAAGGGAGGGCAGGCAGGGGAAGGGAGAGGAAGAGAAGGGAAGGGAAGAGGTGAAGCTTTGACTAGACCAGTCTAGCCTTGAGAAAAGGCTGAAAATGGGAATCACTAAGAAAAGGTTGAGACAGGCAAACCCGACAAAAGAAATAATGGCAAGGAAGGGGGGAAACCGGATCACTAAATGAAGAAGATGGAAGAGGAAGAAAGCTGGAAGAGGAAGATGGAAGAGGAAGATGGAAGAGGAAGAAGATGGAAGAGGAAGAAAGATAGAACTAGATAGATGATAAAGAAGAGATGAAAGAACAAAGAGAAGACAGAGCTTCTTAGATCTCTTCGATCTCTAAAAGATGAGAGATTTTGAAGGAAGAGGTCTCGATAAGAACTCTAGAAGCTAGAGATCTCAGAAAAGATGCTAGAGATCACAGAAAAGATACTAGAGAGTGCTAGGACTTCAGCTTTATAGATATCGAAAGATCTAGAGGTTTGGAATGTGGTGAGAGGGGTAAAGAAGGCTTTTGAGGTGTTGAATCTTTCTCAGATATGAAATGAAAAGAAAGATTTCAAAAAGAAATGCAAAAGACGACTGGCTGGCTTGTCTACAACTTCATCAAACCAAAAAGAGATCTCAGAAAGCCGAAAGAAAGATCCACTTGTCTGTGGGTGGAGTCGAGACAGTGGCTCAGCATCAGGCTGGACCCTGTCCACCTTGTATTTAAGATCACCCATCACCCAACTCACCAGGCTCAACCCTCAAGCTTCAGCTTATTCCTCAACTATGGTAAGTTCTATAGATCTCTAGATTGGTTCTACGGATCTCTAGATTGGTTCTATGTATCTCTAGATTCTGTGCTCTATCTCTTGCTCTATTTCTTGCTCTATATCTTCATTTCTATTCTTATTTGACTTACTGTAGATACTGATCTATCTCTTTACCGCAATGTAGAAAACTGTCTAGTTCCCGTGGCGATTAGGGATTACTGTAGGGCTTGCTTGGGCTTTCTTAGGCTTGCTAAGGCTCAAGCTGGCTTAGGCTGGTCTAGGCTCAGCTAGCTCAGCTAAGGCTTTTAGGCACTTGGAGCCCAAATTTAGAGAGATAAGGAACCAAATTCAGAAATTAGCCTTGATAAGCCTGTGTGATCTGACAATAACTAGATTCTAAACAATTTATCTATTTGCTTCTCTAATTCCTCATTTCTAGATGCGATTCGTGATCCTTTCCCTGTTCATCTCAAGCGCTTTCGCTTGCCTCGGCGGTGGCGGTGGCTGCTGCGGAGGTGGTGCCCCATCGTGCGGATCTCCATGCGGAGGAGCTCTCCCACCATCGTGAGTCACTTTTGTAATGAAATGAGTTTTCCAGAAGAGTGTCCTAGTTTTTAAAGTGTCCTGTATTCAAAATCGAAATTTCAGAGGCGGAGGCTACGCTCTCCCACCACCACCACCATCCGGAGGAGGATACGCTCAGGTAAATCATTAGAATACAGTAGCTGACCGTAGCTGACTGTAGCCGACTACTGTAGTCCGGTCCAGAATCCATTTACCGTACTCAATCCTTTTCCAGGCCCCAATCGGTGCCCCACCACCACCCCCACCAATCGCTCTTCCACCCCCAGCGGCTCCTCAAGGATACGTCGGAAAATAAGTGATCTTCTGACAAAAGAGAGCTAAAAATGACCTTGAAGCAACAAAAAATCCGTCGATTATCACATTGATCTTCTTTTCTAAACATCTCAAAAATCGGTGCTCAATTTTTATTTATCTTTTTCTTATCTTATTCTTAGTATTTATTCGAAATAAATCTTTATTTCATTTCTTACTTTTGAAAGAGAAAATCCACAAAAATATTGGAAAATTGGAGAATTGGAAAAAAAAGAATCGTTATAAAACTAGAAGGGGATACTGTAGCTGAATCCCCTAAGCTGAATCCCCTAAGCTGAATCCCCTAAGCTAAATCCCTTAAGCTAAATCCCTAAGGTAAATCCCTTAAGCTAAATCCCTTAAGCTAAATCCCTTAAGCTAAATCCCTAAGGTAAATCCCTTAAGCTGAATCCCTAAGCTAAATCCCCTAAGCTAAATCCCTAAGCTAAATCCCTAAGCTAAATCCCTAAGCTAAATCCCTAAGCTAAATCCCTAAGCTAAATTCCATAAGCTATTCAGTCTATTAGAAAGAATCCTGTATTCACAGAGCTACAGATACTTAAAGCGTACTATCCAAAAGATATTATAGCTTTAAAGCTTAATATCTTGAGATATTCAGCTAAAAACTCTTATGACACTGAAAAATCCAACGCCTCAATGTGAACTCACTTTTTACGAGGCTTAACTTTTGACACTATCACCAACTGGTTAAAGTTAAAAAGCCTACTCGTTGTTTTAGCTTCAATCACTGACTGTTTCGAGACGGCTAGCCTCCAAACACTTTTACTTTTTTTTTTGCTTCAAACAAAACGACTAATGATAAAAAAGTCTCTAAAAAAAATTTTGCTTAAAAAAAAAAAGAATCGAAAATCTTTCACCAATCACTCACGCTGATGAATTTCAAGTCGAAAATGGCAAAAAAAAAAACCGGAATTTCCGAGAGAATTGCCTTGAAGTCAAAATCTTTTCCCTTCAAAGTCATCAATTCCAGTCTCAATTATGTGAGTGATGATGGAAAGAAGGGAACTAAAAAAAACTGCAATTCGGGCATTCTTTTGGCAATCTTTCTGAGAATTCTTGTTTGAAATTCTCTCTCGATCGAGACTCGGTCACTCATTTTCCCTTCTACTAATGCGTTGTGTATCTTTAGTTGATTGAGAAAAAGAGAAACGAATATCGAAAACTTTTTTTTCATGTGATTACACAATTTTTCTTATCCAAAAAAGCTTGTTCTAGGTGGACTTTGAGTTTAAAATGCAAACACACACTTTCTAGTGCTCTGACTCTTTATTAGCTTGTTGTTTTTTAAAAGATGTTTTAGTGGTAGCTGGGTACTATACTTACAATCTACTACAGTAGCCGCGTACTGTAGTAACAGGGTAGTATTGTAGAGTAAGTACTGTACAACAAGACAATACTGTAGGCTATGGATTTCAATGATTGTTCAGTACTGTAACTGATTGTAAGAACCATTGTCAACACTTCCTATTTTACACTAAACTGTCTGTACTTTCCTCAAAAACTCACCATAAAACCAGTCCAAAATGGTCATCAATAGAAATTCTCTTCTTCAGAAAATCGAAATGGCAAGTTCAATGGGCCGTACCATTTCAGAAAAAGTGTTTCTCACCATTTGTGACCACTCAGGCGGGTTTTCTTTTCCCAAAACCGGCCACCATTCAAAGTTGTGCTGAAGTAAACGTTTTTCACCTTTATTCTCTTGAGAAAGGAATGCTTTTGGGATCTTTTGGATTTGTTCTAACACGATTTGCATATTCATTCAAGGGATTTCCAGATGCCAAACTGGAGAAGCTAACAATGGGCAGGCAAAAGTTCGACATCTCAAAAAGGGATTAAAACTTTTCGTGACTTGTCCCATTTTCTTGGCTTTCCACAAATTTAAAAGTTATTCAGTGAAAGATAATTCTGCACTTTAAAAGCATACAAAGCGATCAAAATCTATGTTAGATTGAAAAAATTTATTAAAAGTACTAAATTCTCGGAAATGCATCATCAAGTTGACCAAGAAGCGAGTCGATTTGTTTTTGCTTTTCGATGACATCCGGATGCTCTTCGTATTCAAATTCGGCAGGTGTCAGTGAGAAGTTCTCTGCCGTCAATTGCTTCAACATTTGCATGGACAATCGGCTGTTCGATACCTAGAACCATTCTATCAGCACTTTTACAAGTCTACAAACTTTTCCGTAGCCCGAATGATCCAATTTGTTCCAGTAAAGTTGATCCTCGGTCAGCTCACCAAGATGTACTCTCTCCTAAAAGATATATATAGTTATATTCTTAGCAGAAACAAACTCGATTCGGTTTCGGGAAAGTGCCGAGAGCCATCCTATCGTAGTTAGCTTTTTCGCTTGAGTTTAGTTTATAATCTCCGACTCCGCTGGATAAAAAGTTTTAAAACATTTAAACATTTCAATAAACCAACCTTTGTTCCTTGACTCGATGGAAATACTCTCGAGTTTGCATCTTTTCAACTTCAAAATAAAGTGGAGACGGGTGATACTGGAAGTCAAATCTGAATATTATGCTATTAATTCGACAATGAAATGATCGATTACGCGTCACAAATTGAAAGTGCCTCGTATCTCGCCGCGGTATCGTTAAGAGCCCACTCTTGTCGGATATGACCGTCAGTGGGCCTCTAAATAATCGCATGAACTTAAACAAGAGCCATAGGCTTTTCAATAGCTATACCTTCAATAGCTTCAATAGATTACGGTATTTTTAAGCAACTTATTACCAACCAATTTTTCGTAACGTTCCGAGAGCATCGCACTGTGTTCAGTTGTATGTAGCGGAATCCAAGAAAGTGATCTAAAAGGAGACAAAAATTTGCTTAATAGCTTATTTAATGCTTATTGCTTAATAGCTTACTGTCTATCGACGCTGATGACAAATTGTGGAAAAGAATTCGCGATTTGATCAAGCACTTTCATCACAAGCGGCAAATCGGTGCGAATAATAGCAATCGTTGACGTTGGCTTAAGATCTTCAATTATTTATTAAAGTATAAATTAAATAAACCCGTTGGAATAACTGCGGAATTCCTTGAAGAGTTTTATGAAACGGTCGAAAAGCAACATCTAAAGTTACTCAATCATTGGCAACAAAAACAAATTACCTTCGACATTATTTTCATCGATCACCGCGTGGACAACGGTCACTTCGTGCTAAAACTAGAGTTGAAACTCTCCCTTTTTTATAGTGCAAAATTACTACAAAACTACTCACCCCAGAACCCTCGCCAACTCCATTTATACTCTCAGCTGCAACACGAGCACTCCATGTCGAATCGCATAAGACTACTCCTTTGATTGAACGTCCTAATGAAAAACTGAATTACTACGAGATTTTGAAGTTCATAGAATAAAGGTTATCTCCAGAAACGCGTTAAACTCCAGAAACAGTACAGTACCAAAATCTGACCTGTTAAAATAAAATCTTCCACGGTCCTTCTCAAATGAATCCATTTTTGGTGTGATTTCATCGATTCCTCTTTGTATGAGACATTGTATGCGTTGTCTAGAAAGAAAAAATATTAAAAGTAAGCACAAATATTCTATAAGCAAACCTGCCACAAACGAGTATTTATTTCGGATATCTTCATAAACATTATGAAAACCCTCATTCGATGCGATAACAGTTTGAAGTTGTAGAGCCTCATTTGTAGAAGCGTTCAAGTTCTCTTAAATTTTTCGGCTTAAAACAACATTTTAAAAGACTTACGATGGCAGTATAAGTAAAAGACCCTTGGACCACTGATTACAAGATGCCGATACGCTTGAATAATGAAATACAATGAGAAAGCAAATGTAGACACTGACGCAGGGCAACCTTTGGCAGACTGAAAGTATTAAAACTTTATGGTTTTTAACGCTCTACGCTTTCAAGAGCTAAACTAGTCCAACATACGTCTAGTACAAGGTTCCAGTCAGCATAAAACAACTCATCGGGATCGATTGATGGCAAAATGGGCAGATCTCGAGCCAGGGTTCGCAGTAAATCTCTCGTGGTCTAAATGATCTTACGGTAAATGCTGTAATAGAGCGATGCCCTATAGGAGCGTCACGTAGTCGTAAGTTTACGCTCAAACAAATGCTCATATCTCGACACCAGTACTTTTGTTTTTGGGCTTGGGTATGAAATTAAGGAGAGATGATTGAAGCGCATAGAACAAAATGATTGAAAATCGGCTCTTTTTTGCCACTTTTCAATCATTTTTTCTAAGCACTGGTTAATGATTTTTTAAAAATGTGTTATATCTCAAAAAAAATCACTCATCTTCTCTTCTTTGATTTGGTACCTAAACGAGAAGAAACAAACGTACTGGTGTCAAGATATGAGCATTTGTTTGAGCGTAAACTTAGACTACGTGACGCTCCTATAGGGCGTCGCTCTATTACAGCGTTTCCGGTAATTCCAAATCGTGCTAACAAGGTACCTCTTTCCAAATATCCGCCCAACTACTATCCATAGAAGCGCTACCAGGACCCTGTTTGTCCCAATACTCGACACCAACACGTGGACTAACATGATATGTTCGATACGTCGGATCGGATGGGCCAAACTAAATAAACAGTTTTATAAAGTTCTTCTGAAGCTACCTGTAACCAGCCGGATAAACCAAGATTTGTGATTATCAATTGTCGTCCACTCAGCGCTGAATTCTTTCTTTGTGGCGTTGCATGGCGTGGAGCAACAACTACCGCTCGACATAAATTTCCCGCCACCTAGCAAAAAAGGGTTACTTTTAAATAAAACAGATAGAAAAACCATCGCTCCCACAAGCTCCAAAAGCTTTTGTATTTTGTGGCCGTTTCTGTGGGGCTTTCAAAATTAAAAATGACACAACAGACGGAAGCAGCCACTTCCGGGCTGGTTTCGCAAACACTTGTAAGCGTCTAGATAAAAAAAAAAACTTGATTTAGTTTAAATTTCTTATAAACCTGCGAACTCCCAAGAAGAAGACGTCCAATTTGATGAGTTTTCAACTTTTTGAAGCTAGTCGCATTATCGATTTCCTAAAATAGATTATTATAGAAAACGAAACAAACAAGTTACAGTAAGCTCCGTGTCCGGAATTCCAACATATTGAAATCGTTCACGCAGAGCTTCCAAATGATTTGCGCTACGAGCAGTGCATAAACAACAACATTCAGGGAACCATCTAAAAAGTTAAATACTGATACACGATCTGCACAAGATAACATTTGACAAACCTGAGAAAATTGTAACAAAGAGTAGCAACAATATGAGCTCCCGACGTATCGTAAGGTATCGAAATTCCGAGGTTGTGACTCACAGCCGCCTTCACAGCTTCTCTTTCCCATTCTCTTGTGATTTCCGCTAAAGTTTTATTCTTTAATGCAACTGATTCGTCATACCAATCGGGAAATGTATCTCTTTCAGTGCTCTTAAATCGGCCCTCTTTTCTTGGAGTTGAATCTCGCTAAATTTTAAAAGACAATATTTTAAACACCAGAAAAATTTTTACCTTACTGGTCGCTCACTTTTATTTTTCTTCGTAGTCTTTGCGACAGTGCTGGGGAATTGGCGGGGAATTTTCGGCAATGAAGGTGGTATTTCTGAAGGGGGAAAATTTGAAGTTGAAACAACTTTTTCACTGACCTCCACTAGTAGACGGTTGAACATCAAAATCGTCAATACTGTCGTCTAGCACCACCACATCGTTAGACATATAACCTAAGCTTGTGAATCTCATGAAAATTCGTGATAAAAACATACTGGGATTTTGTTGACGCAATTGCTTTGTTCTTTGTTGCTCTTGCGCTGCTTTCTGAGCCCAACATTGAAGGACGGAGATTGCTTGAACAACCTAAAAATATGTAATCCAGATACGCTAGACTGTAAACCTTATTCTGGATTGAATACCCTATTCCAGACTGAATACCATAATCTAGCCAATCTATACCGAATACCAAATCTAAACTGAATACCGTAATCCAGACTGAATACTTTGAGCTAGACTGAACACCCCATTCTAGGCTGAATACCGTGATCCAGATAATCTAGACTGAATACCTTATTGTAGAGTGAATACCGTAATCCAGCTAATCTAGATCTATTTTATCCCAGTTAAAATGATACCCGTTGAGCTCCACGGGTTTTTGGAGTACCGCGTGGCACCCATTTCGGTGGACGACTTCCACCACGCATTATCTAAACTTAAAAATCAATAACTTTTGGCCAAGATAACAAGAAAAATAAATAACTTTTGGCCACTCAATGCAAATATTTTCATCATTGAAATGAAATAAACGTTAGAAACCAATTTCAGACATAATTTTTTATTATAAAATCTGTACAAAGTAAAATAACAACTAGATAAAATTGGGAAATTAACTAAAATTGAGAAATTCTTAATAACAAAAAATTTAATTGCACTCTTTCACTTCATTCCAATGCTCGAAAAATTCCATTTTCCTAAAAGACAAGTGTTTAAGAATGTAGCAAAAAGCAAAAAGACAACTTTGTATTGTTGTGAACAAATTCTTTGCCAAAATCTCCAAGATGACCCGATATCATCGTTAAAGCAATACGAATGTTCGCGTAATCACCTAGACTTTGAATCATCATTGAACATAAAACTGGGGGGTAGTCAAAACAGCGCCATAATAGAAAACGTTCAAAACAGCGCCGTCAAATTTCTCAAAATCCAAAAAACCAAGCCGGTTCAAGTTTTATATCAAAAAATTCCTTGCGTTCTTGGCTACATGATGGGTGAAACAGTTTTTAAAAAAAGTTAATATTTCATAGATAAAAAGAGCACTTAAAATGTGTGTCGAGTGATACTCAGTTGGTTAACTGAATATCTTTAGAGACCCATTTTGAGTGTTATTTTTATCTATGAAATATTAACTTTTTTTAAAAACTGTTTCACCCATCATGTAGCCAAGAACGCAAGGAATTTTTTGATATAAAACTTGCACCGGCTTGGCTTTTGGAGTGTGAGAAATTTGACGGCGCTGTTTTCAACGTTTTCTATTATGGCGCTGTTTTGACTACCCCCCATAAAACTATCTTACCGTAAATTATAACACGTGTAAATTCAAGTCCATTCTCATCAACAAAATTTGCTGGAGTTGACTGAAAGGATAAATTCATAAATAGAATTGACTGAAAGGATAAATTCATAATTTTTCTACCGATACATTTTCTTGTCGAATTGCTGTATTGCTTTCTTCGGCTTTCTTTTCTCGCTTGCCCAGGATTTCAATTTTAACACCGGATCTTGTTCGAATGTCGGTGATCGTTTTTCCCTTAGATCCTGAATATATTTTTGATCAATTACATAAACTCAAATAAATATACCAATCAAAAATCCAATCATTTTCGATGGTATAGCAATGGTATGTGAGCACCCAGTAGCAAAGAGACCTAGCTATATAAAAAAAAAGATTCAATTTTCGAATACCAATTTTACCACGAGTTTTTCTACGGCGATTTCACCAAGTTCGACTGCTTTGTCAGTTGGGCCGATAATTTCGAGTGATTGTTCGGGTTTAAAATGAAGATGTACCTAAAAAGATGCGATTTTTGATGTGAGAGAAGTGAGCCTTACGTCATATTTTTCTTCAATTGATCTGAGATTGAAGCCTTTTGGTCCAATAAATGCTCCAATTCGAGACGGCTCTAATAGCGGCAATTTGATGTGTTTCGCAAAGATTTCTAAATTTTGACCACTTTCTTTTCTATCCATCGTTAACTAAAAACAATGACTTTAAAAGAAAATACAGGACAAATCAACTTTTTAAGAAAAAGAGCACATGAAAAGCTTTCAAGATTTTGAAAACATGTCCTTGCATTGGACTTTTGTTTCTACTAAAAATGCATGTAAACCTTTTGATGTGTAACTTCAAAGCTGAAAAATTGTCATCTCATAAATACATTTATTCAGAAAACTTGGCAATATCGCAAATTTGAGGACTGTCGAAAAAAAAAGAAAGAGCAAATTAATCACAATAAGTAAGTGCGACTGGCGCAAATTCATCGTATATCAGAAACACACGCACACGAAAGATCCACAAGTGGGGGAGAAATTGAGTTCATAAGAAAAAAAAAACGGGAGAATGATACCAGATTTGGCTGCAGTAGTTGAGAGTCGTTGAAAGCAGATGGGAAAAAAAAATACCACGTAGAGATTCGGTGTAAATATTATTACAATGACAATTGATTAACCCTAACTTGATTATAATGGAAAGAGAAAATCGTGACAAATACGTGCAAAAAAACCTTATGTGACAAAATTTTGGGCGACTAAAAATTACCAGGAGGTCGTCATTTGTGCACCAACTACAGAATGAACCTTATAAGCACAAAGTCGAAAGTGAAAAAATGTAATGGAGGCAGTTAGGTAATTTAAGAGAACTGATCGAGGCAGATAAAAAAAACAGATGAAACATACAATTTCACCTCGGAGTTGCTTTTGATTTTGGAGATGGCTTCTTGGCGTTAGGCTTTGCATCAGCAGCCGTTTGTCGTTTGTTCTTTCTAAAATAAGAGTTTGTTTGATGTTTCATGCTACTCTGAAGTAAATCAAATACTTTACGCAATACCTATGTCCACGAGGTGGGCCACCAAGTGCAGAGCCTGGATCTGCGGCCGCTGTGTATGGGGGCGGTGGTTCGACAACAATCACTGCTGGCGCACCTATCCGTAATAAATATGCTGCTTTAAGTTTAAAACTTACTTGAAGGCCCAGTTGGCACAAGAGGAATTGGTGGTTGTTGCGGCATTGGTGGTGCCGTTGGCCTTGAACTCCTGTTCCCAGGGGCGTTTAGACCGGGAGGGCCTCCGCCAGCCCCAGGCGGACGATTTCCTTGTTGCTGTCTTCGTCGTTGTCGCTACAAATAAAAATTTGTAATTAGAGAAATTAAAGTCACTCACAATTAAAGTTGTTGGACGAGTAAGTGTTTGGTAAATGTTGAGCGGCGGTGGTTTGTTCGGATTTGTCGAAGGCGTGTGAACAGCGCAGCACTTGACAAAAAGAGCCATGAAGATCAACAAGGCAAGCCCAGCCAGCACTACAGCCCACCAACGTTCCTAAAGTTAAAAAGTTTTTTCAGTAATTAAAAAAATTAAAGTACCTGGATCCATTGTGATAATGAATCAAAAGTACGCTTGTTGAATAGAAGATTCTTCAGCCGTGCTAATGGTCCATTTGCATCAACAGATCGACATTTGCGGAAAATGTCACAATAGCCTAAAACAAGAATTTTATTGCAACTCTCGTATGCCAACCTTTGTAGTTATTGCACGGACTACCAGGGTGCAAGCTTAATCCTGCTTTTCCTTGTCGACCAGATTGAAGATACTGTCGTCTATCACTTGCAAACTCTGGCAGTAGAACAGATGATATGCATTCTAGACGATGTAATAGTACAAGCAAAAAAATTTTAATCGATACTTCCTTCCTTGAGGCATGCCAAGAAGCAAAGTTCTTCGGGTCTTCCTTCCGTGAGGAAACAATCGCGTAAGCCGACCGCTTCACAAATCGATCCGTTGCAAGACCCACCGGAGCAAACCTTAAATTACCAGAAAATTTAAAGCAGAAAAGCAGTTTACTTTTGTAGAATCTTGGCAAGGTAGTCCATCAATTTTCGGGCGACTTTGTGGGCATTGTGCTGATCGACCGTCACATGTTTGTGGTTCACTACACTCGGATTCCTGAATGGAAAACATTTTGAAGAGAAACAACGAAGCTTTTCAAACCTGTCGACAAACTCGGAAGTCTCTTTCGCTGAAAAGTGAGCATGATTCCCCATTACAACAGAAACCTTCGGAAGGAGAGCATCTAAAGAGGAAAATACAAATATGTAAAAACTTTCCACGATACTTAGCCCCAGGTTTTCTTCTACAAGGAGTACCAAGTCCAGATAGACGACCCTCATGAGGATAACAACATCTAAAACTTCTTTTTAATGATTAGAAGTTTTCACCAACCGATCAGCCATTTGGTCGCAATCTGCCTGTGAAAAGCCACAATCACATTCTTCTCCAGGCTCATGAATTTGGTTTCCACAGAATGCCGATGTCCGCTCTAAAGTAAAAAAATAGATGCAACTTTAAAAAAAAATTTTTACCTTGGAAACAATTGCGCTTTGTTAGTGGTCCGACTGGTCCAGAATACTTTGTTGGATCCACGGGCACAGAAGAAAGAACCTATGATACTTTTGAGCAAAAGCGAACAAATAAAGCTTACCACATGCAACACACTACTAATGTTATTGATTGAGCATGACGAAAATTTAGCATTATTTGGCTTGTCTCCCGAGGTAGCAGAGGCAAACATGATGAAGTTTCCCAACGGTAATCCTAAACCAGAAAATCAGTTGTCCAAAAGCTAAAGCAACCTGGTTGACATTCTGCCGGAAAATCGTGCGGTGAACCAAAATTGTGTCCAATTTCATGGGCCAGCGTTAACTGAGAAACTCGTGCAGGTACCTAAAAAGCAAGTCATCGAATAAAGTAATGAAAATTGATAATACCCTATTTCCATAATTAACAAGTGTAACGATGCCCGTATTCAAACTCCGGAACACCCAACCGCGAGGTCCTTCGTTGTACCGCTGATAAACTTGACAAACACCACCAGCAGTGTCTAAAGTAATAAGTTCATCGTGAATCAATAAATGATGATAAAAAAACTTACTGAATTGAGGACTTGCCACCCATGCGAGACCAAGTGTACCACCAACAAAGTCACTAAATAAAGAATGAAAATGACCTTGAAATTAAAACATACCGGAATGTGAGTGCATAAGCAAGGCAGAAAGCAGAGTGATTCTTCTGAGAGTTCAAATTCAAGAAGTTTGAAACATCCACATTTTCTTCGCAAAACGGATTGTCCGCACCTTCTTTTGCACGACCATTCAAACATGAATCAGGAGTGTAGATCTAAAGCAGCATAGCTTTGGTGTATTCATTTTTATAAAATACCGAGGTTCGTTGAATAACAAAATGAAGACCACGAATCCCGTTAAAATCAGTTCCCTCGTAGATCTCGTTGACAGCCTTGATATGGTTGTAGAAAAGACTGACGATTTCTTCTCGTGTTCTAAACTATTAAGGTTTTAAAAACGAACCATTCACTTGCCTGATAGGATCTTTGTTTCCTTCTTTCATTCGAATATGCTCATACAACTTGTGATCGGCCTGAAGATAGAGCGAGCATGTGCGCACGTTATAAAGTCCATTGTCGTCTTTTTGAAGTGATCGTTTCGTTCGCCTAAACGAATGAATACGAAATTTATGAGCTTGAAGTTATTCCTGCTTACATGTTGTGTTGATGGTAGTAATTTGATGGTTCCGCTGATCTTTGAACCCTTTCCATACCCTTCCTTGTGGGTTCATCTAGAGCACATCCATGAAGATTTGGTGTTGCTTCTTTCAACAATGCATCACTAAATTTGAAATAGGTAAGTTCTTTTGGAAATCCTTATAATACCGTTTCATCCTCATTTTGTTGTGATTAATTTCATCGTCATGATAAATGATCGAATGGTAATGAGTAGGTCGCGAATCCTAAAAGTTTTGTTTCAAATTACTTTAGCGCATCATTTTATCGCAATTTCGCAGGCAAACGACTTACCATATCAAAATATTTTGCCGCCTTATCAATAGTGAACGAATGTCCGTCTCCAGTATGTACATGACCCTCAAAGACACCGTCCAAAATTGATCCATAAACTTTCGAATGTGGATCACCTAAATCCACACATTAATATTTGAGTTGAGATTTTTTAGAATAAGAAAAGTCTTACCTTCAACAAATCCATCATAGAGAAAGCTTGGCGGATCGATATCTAGCCTGAAATTTATTTATTTGTATTATTATTTGTATTAAATTTATTTGTACGACTAAAAGATTAAACTACTAAACCACTAACCATTTTCCATCCTCATCAATAAAATGAGAGTCGTGAAATGGTGAACTAACATCATCTACCGGTAAAAGAGAAATGCGAAAAGTCCTAAAAATGTTATAAAAAAAAGCTTTGGTAACTCTACTTACCTATTATAGGAGTTAAAATTGAATTTTATCGGCTGCCCATAATTACTGAGCGATCGTTTCCGTCTCGCACTCGAAATCGTTGGATAATTGAGCTGTTCATAGTTGTCGACAAAATTACTAAGAGCAGCACCTGAAAAGCTTCATAGAATCTACCGTATTCTCTCTAATAGAGGTGCACTCTTTAATAGTATTGCGGTCCAGGAGGGGGTTGAAAAAATAGTAGTGGACCCACGAAAATTTGAATTTATGTTTGCTTCTTTTTCATCTAAACCTTTTTGACTTTATGTTTATGTGACATTCTAAAGCTATTCAAGCAAGCAAAAGTGAGGCTTTTTTATTCATTTATTAACTATTCTTCACATGAAAAAGTTAGCAAAAAATCTAAAATTGTTGTGCAAAGTGCAAAAACATCTTTTTGTTGTTTGTCAAGACACAAATTGTCAACTCGCCGGCCCACAACTGTATGTCAAAAGGAGCCAAAGGAGTACGTGAAAGAATTGGAAGAATTTTTGGAATAAAGTTTATATCTGTCTTACTTTGGTAAATGATAAAACTCTTTAATAGTACTGCACTCTCTAATAGTATTGCGGTCCAGGAGGGGGTTCAAAAAATAGTAGTGCGCACTACTATTAGAGAGAATACGGTAATTTAACAGCGAAATAGATTACCTAGTGTCAGCAAGGCTAACCCGTAACCAAAGCAAAGCCACATCGCAGTTTTCACGCTACAACATCGAAAAAGGTGAAAAGTTCCTGAAAATGATAACTTTAAAGTTAAAGTTAAAGTTAAAGTTAAAAAGTTTAAAGAAAGAAACAAAGGGAAACGGGAAAATGAGAAGTTTTGCTGAAATGGTTATTTATGCATTAAAAAGTTACAATATTCAATTAAAATAGTGAGAATTTTGCAGCTCCAAATAAACTGTATAAAGTAGTGAGACAGCCAAAAGAAATTCACAAATTTTGTGAAGTTATCGCGCGCTTTCCTTTGCAGCATTAAAACATTCTGGCGCAAATTTTTCTTTCACTACAATCACTGCAGAGGTCATCGAGGTACCAATGCGGTGACTAAAATCGCGCGGCGGTCACGAACAAAAGCAAATGCGGCACCCCCATCAAATCCAAAGTGGGTCTCGCCACGCGTCTCTTCGCACTGTCACGTGAAATGAGTTCTCAATTTTTGAGAAAAGATTTGCTTCTTGCAGAAAGCCGAATCGCACGTACTTTCTCGGTGATCTGCTCTCGCCGAGTTGATCTTTTTGATTCGTTTCATCAATTTGTTGTTGCGGATGTTGCTGTCATCAAAGTTATTGATAACTTTGATTACAACCGTTTACTCCTCGATGTTTTAATGGTCAAAGACAAAGTCGACGTCTTTTGCCGCCAAATTTCCTAATTTCGTAACGCTTTGAAATAGTCTGTCCGCGTGTCGAAGTCCTGATGGTTTTAACGCCGTAGGAGCCTCCTTTTGATCTAAAGCCTCTGCATTTCATTTGATTACAGTCTGACATCATTTTAATCGACACATAACCAACCCAAAACAACCCTATAGCTTCAAAACGCCTTTATTTGAATCTCCGTGTAATATTTTCTCGTTTCGAACTATTCTGATTGTTTTTTTAGGTGTGAATCTCTTGCTTGGAAAACTCCCGGGATCTCGATGGCTCCCGTTATTAGCCGTGCTAAAGTTTATCCTGAGGCTAGTGGTTTTATTTTTAGTCCTATGCAGTAAAATTTAGGTTAACCAAAACAACCCGCGTGATTATTGGGACTACGAAACCCATATTATTGAATGGGGAAACATTGACGAGTATCAATTAGTTCGCAAGCTTGGAAGAGGAAAGTATTCTGAGGTAATGGCTTTTAATATTTACGGCGAAAAAGTTCTAGCTTTTGAACAGAAAGTTTAAATGATGTGTATTGGTATGAACGTCTGGCTTTAGGTTTTCGAAGGTATCCGCACTACTCCAGACAGCGCAGAAGCCAAATGTGTTGTGAAGATCTTGAAGCCGGTCAAGAAGAAGAAGATCAAGCGTGAAATAAAAATTCTTGAAAATCTCCGCGGAGGCACAAACATCATTTCCTTGCTTGATGTGGTCAAGGATCCCGTCTCGCGAACGCCAGCACTTGTTTTTGAGTAAGCTTTAATTTTGATTATGTATTACTTTTTTCGTTTAGATATGTCAATAACACGGACTTCAAGCAACTCTATCAGACGCTGAGTGATTTCGATATCCGCTACTATTTGTTTGAGCTTCTACGGGTTTGTTTATGAAATGGAGTTGAAGCCTGTAAGATTATTTTTTAGGCCCTTGACTATTGTCATTCGATGGGAATCATGCATAGGTTGGTTTTTAAATTCCGGGAGTTTTTTGTTGTTTCATATTATTACTAACCGATAAATTTAGAGATGTTAAGCCTCACAATGTGATGATTGATCATGAGAAGAGGGAGGTATGATTGGTAATTCAATACCAGGAATTTTTATGTTTTTCAGTTGCGACTGATTGATTGGGGATTGGCCGAGTTCTATCACCCTGATCAGGAATACAATGTTCGTGTAGCATCGCGATACTTTAAGGTAAATCTTTTCGTCTTTTGACACTAAAATGAGATTGCTTTCAGGGGCCTGAACTATTGGTTGATTATCAATTTTACGATTATTCATTGGATATGTGGTCTCTCGGATGCATGCTTGCTTCGATGATTTTCCGCAAGGAACCCTTCTTCCATGGGCATGACAACTATGATCAGGTAGATTTTGTCAACTGTAAATTGCTTTCTGATTAGCCCATCTTAACCTTACCATTTAGCTTGTGCGTATTGCTAAAGTGCTTGGAACAGAAGAACTCTACGACTACATTGAGAAATATCAGGTACCTATTTTTATTTTAGAATAAATATAACCTGCTTATTAAGATTGATCTTGATCCACGTTTCAACGATATTTTGGGCCGTCATTCAAGGAAACGATGGGAACGCTTTGTGCACCAGGAAAATCAGCACCTGGTTTGTTGTTGCGGGGTTTTTTTTCATCCAAAACGTTTTAGGTTACACAAGAGGCTATCGACTTTTTGGACAAACTACTTCGATACGATCATGCTGAGCGTTTGACTGCTTATGAAGCTATGTGTCATCCCTACTTCCGCGTAAGTATTTTGAATCTATGGTGCCTTAAAAAGAGTAGTTGCGAGTTTCTGATCCAGGCTTGCATAACTATGTAGAAATGTTGATTGATCTATCACAGACTTTTTTGCAATACCATTTTAGCCTGTGGTTGAACAACGTGCTGATGGTGCACAACTTCTTGCTCCACGTGCACAAGCAATTCATCATCCACCACAACAGATGAATGTCAACGCAGCAGCCTAGATGTTGCCTTCAAACAATCAATATGATTCTTTTGCAATCGCTAGAAATTCATTTTCACCTCCTGTAAAATATCTTGTCTGATTCTCAACATGCCTATTATTTTTTGAGATAGTGTATTTTTATAACCAGATGTTGATTTTTGTTATTGTGCCAGATAATTGTGTCCAATTGATCCAGGCATTCAGCTGCCGCGTTCGTATACCCCTTGCTAAGACTTTTTGGCGGTCGTGGAGTCTGTCGTTCACTTTATTTGTGTTGTTACATTTATTTTGAACAAATAAAATGTTTGAATTTCTTGCTCAAAAAAGCAAAAAATCTTTTAGAAGGTCGCAACTATTTATCAATTCAAATGTCAATAAACCATAGCTATTGCGCAATAAAATTAGTGTTTACGTCGGTTTCATCAGTTTGCTTTCGTAATAACTCTCACCACTTTAGAATGTTGCGAGGCCTAAGGACATTTGTTATAACATCGACCAGGAAGCTTGCTGTGCCGGCGAACTTCGCCGCAAATGCTCCGATCTATCTAGATGTGCAAGCAACGTCGCCCATGGTTTTTATTTTGCAAAATAAAACGGCTATTAAATAATTCAGGATCCACGCGTGGTTGACGCAATGCTGCCTTATATGACTGAAGACTTCGGAAATCCCCATAGTAGAACACACGCTTATGGGTACTCTTTAGGCGGATTATTTTTAATCATTAACATTTAGCTGGAAAGCGGAAGCTGCTGTTGAAGATGCTCGAGCGAAGGTCGCCAATCTTATCAAAGCCGACCCAAAAGAAGTTAGTTTAAATTGTTATATGCCAAGCAATTTTGAATTTTCAGATAATTTTCACCTCAGGTGCAACGGAGTCGAATAATGTCGCTTTGAAAGGAGTGGCGAAATTTCAACGACAAGCTGGCAAAAATCATGTGATCACAGTACAAACGGTTGATAAATAGCGCGTAAATTCAATTTCGAAATTTGAACTTAACAAACGTAACAAGGTAGGGTTGTTATTTAGGAGCATAAATGCGTTTTGGATTCATGCCGACAGCTTGAGCTTGAAGGATTCAAAGTCACGTATCTACCTGTTGAAACAAACGGCCTCATTGATCTGAATGTTGGTGCAACGTTTCGAAATTTAACCCGGAATCTTTTAGGCACTGAAAGCGGCCATAACTCCAGAAACTTGTTTGGTCAGCATCATGTTCGTAAACAATGAAATTGGCGTAATTCAGCCCATGAAAGAAATTGGTAATTTAATCAAAATATTTAAAAATATCGTTTTTGTATAGGTGAAATATGTCGAGCTAAGAAAGTGTATTTCCATACTGATGCTGCGCAGGCAACCGGAAAGGTAAACAACCTATTTTTTTGAGCAATTCAATTTAATATTTTAGGTTCCAATCGATGTCAATGATATGAAGATTGATTTGATGAGCATTTCTGGTCACAAACTATACGGACCAAAGGGTATTTTAGAAACGGTTTTTGACAACTACTACTTAAGTATTTATAGGTGTTGGTGCATTGTATGTAAGACGAAGGCCTAGAGTCCGTCTTGAGGCTCAGATGAGGTAAATTTGGGTGTTAATGTACAAATAAGCGTTTAAAAATTGCAGCGGTGGTGGTCAAGAGCGAGGAATGCGCAGCGGGACCCTAGCCACGCCATTATGCGTTGGTATTGGAGAAGCGTGTCGAATTGCTAATGATGAAATGGGTTAGTTCAATTCAAAAATTCGGCCGCTTTATTTTACATTTTAAGATATGGATCGAGCACATGTTGATCGCCTTTCGAAGTTACTGATTGATGGTGTTCAAAAGAAATTGCCACACATCATCAGAAATGGTGACCCTGAAAGGACATACCCTGGCTGTGTTAATTTGAGTTTTGCCTATGTGGAAGGTAAATTTCAATTTTCAGCTATTGATAGTTAGCCCTTTCAGGAGAATCATTATTGATGGCTTTGAAATCTATCGCGCTTTCATCGGGCTCTGCTTGCACCTCTGCTTCACTCGAACCATCGTAAGTTGTTCATAGATTTCTACGTTGCTAGTTTATTATTTCCTTTTCCATCATTTCCATGTTTAGCTATGTATTGCGTGCTATTGGTGCCGAAGAAGATCTTGCCCATTCAAGTATTCGTTTTGGAATTGGTCGTTTTACCACCGAAAATGACGTGAGTTAAACTTGACTTTAAAATCTCTTCTAACACAATCGTTTATTACAATCCCGAGAGCAGTACACCCATAAAATGATCCGTTGTTAAAAAGCGGCTAACCAGCCAAATTAGCAAGAAAAAACAGGGATATATGGGTGATAACTTTTTCTTTTTCGTTGCTCAGAAGCAGCTGGCCAAATCCTGGAGTTGATCGAATTGGTATTCCGAGCAGGGAGGCATGTTCAAAGGAGCAAAAGCGTGACCGGGGAGCTAAATACAAATTCAGTGATTTAGTAAAGCCAAAACGAGTACCTGAGAATAGATTTCATCGAGAGCCATTCCCATCTGATCCATGTTGAGGGCGGCATCTTGTCCACCAGCTGGCACCATGCCAGAACGACTAGCACCTTCATCATCCTTAACAAAAAGAGTTTAGATGGCAAAATCAAAAAGAAAAGACGTACTTGAATATCCGCAGTGACTGTTGAAGCTTGTGGTGATGGCTGGTGTTGGAAGTGATAATCGGACGGACCACCGGATTGCTAAAAAAGTTCAGTAGATGCGAACAAAATTTAGTGCTAACCTGGTTCAAGTAATTAGTGCCCTTGTACGTCTTCTGCCGGTAAGCGGATGGAAGATTTTCCGTCTGATAGGCGGCCATGAGATCGTTGGGAACTCCTCCCACATAAGCCGACATCGCTGCTATCATTTTGTGCGTCTTTGCGATTGTCTCTTGAGGGTAGGCGGGTTGAGCTTGCGATGGAGCGAAGTGGACACCACGTGGAGTTGAAGCCTAGAATTGACCAATTAAAATCTCATAGCCATCCTAATAATAAAACCCCGAAACACAGCTCACTCACTTCGGGTGCCTGGATCGGAGTGTGCTTGTGGACGCCGAGTTGAGCATTCGCCTGAGACCAGTGAGGCTGTGTGGTCTCCATGGTCGTCTGAACATAAGATGGAGTTGATGAAGGAGCGCCAGCGTCGATTTCCTGTTCCACTGGAGCATAAACTAAAATAAAAGACTAAAAGAACAAAAATCCGACAATGCTTACTCGATTTCTTGGCGCCAAGTGGATGAGCAGCGGGAGCACGGGCAAGCTGCTCGTTGAGTTGACCAAGCGCATACGAAGAGGGCTCGTAGGTGTATCCTTCAGCAGCTTCAAGCATTTGCGGAATTTGATGTGGTGGTGGCGCGTTGTTGGTGGATCGACGACGGGGAGTGGCTGCAATCTTCTGTGGGGTCACATGTTGCCGGTATGGACAAGTCTCATCATCGTGCACATGAACATTCGGAGTCGATGGCTAAAGAAAACAATAGAATGTTTAAGAAAGCAAACAGTAACCTGTTCAACGGCAGTACGAGCAATTGGGGTCGATGGAGCGACACGTTCAGGCTGACGATATTGCATATAGTAGGCGGGAGGGATGACGGCGCCCTGGGCATACGAAGAGTAGATCGGCTCGGGTCGGATTTGCATGACACGAGGTGGTGGAGCTGGCTGCGAGGTCGTCGATGGCACCCGTGTCATAACCATACGTGGAGGAGCACTCAGGGTAGAAGCCATCTAAAGAAATGCAAAATACTGTAGCTCTACGAGCTTTCAGAAGAAAAATAATGGGTCTACTGTAGAAATAGAGAAAATATGAATTGATTTAACGCAAAAACAAAAAAAGCAAATAAACAAGCGTACCTCCTCCTCCTCCTCTATGGGGTCCTCTTCGACGATTGGGGCAGCTGGTGGTCGTGGTGCCGGCTTCTCGCAGACTTCGTGGCAATAGGAAGAAGGAATGAAGCGAGCCGAAGACATTGTCGACGAGTGAATGATAATCGGCACAAGAAACGTTTCCTTTTATTTGACCTTTAAATGTAAATTGTAGAAATTAAGACCTATCAGTCTTAATGGAAATTGAGTTATGCAAATTGAAAGAGTTTGCTTTTAAGATCAGCGCGCATGAACTTTGAGCACTTACCTATATTTCTAGTTTCAAATATTGTATTTTAGGTGCGGCACACGGTGGATCTTTGCCTGAAAGAGGTACATCGGTTGCGTGAGCTCTCACCTCTCTGGGAGATGGTGCAAGAAGGAATCGATCTGAAATCTATCCAATGGACTCAACACTGATTTTGTTCTTGGTTTGTGATACTTTCTGCCCCTATAGCATCTCCTACGAGCTTGCATATTTATAATATACTTTTTGTGATTAATGAAATTGTATCAATCTTTAGATTTTCTTCCAAATCACTTATACATACTCTGTACTGTTTCCTTTCTTGGTAACCAGCAACTTAGCTTTTAGTCGTATTTTTCTGTTGTATTTCATTTGTTGAGTTTTGTTTTTCGTTCAAGTAAACATATTTAGATTGAGAACCGGTTTTTTTCTGGAAAATGCATGGGATCAACAGTAAATCAATCGTAGCAGGTAAAGTGAAACGTGGGATTGCTTACAGATTTACCGATTATCACTTGCAAAATCCGGACAAGTATCTGCTCACCGACGAAAAGAATCATGTAAAAGAGTGCGCAAGAAAGAAAGAAAGAGAGACCGATGCAAGTTCGAGATCAAAAATTCGTCTCTCTCTCTCGAGTGATGGATGTGATTCTCTCTCACGCATCCGCCTTTCTCATTTTCTCTCATCTCAAAATCGCTCTCCTTTCCCCATTCTCAATGAATGAATGGAATTGATTGCGCACGGAAATTAACGCCCCTTTGTCGCGAGTTTGCCCCTTCAACTTTTATGAGACAAATTTCCATTTATTTTTTTTTGTCTCTCCTTTCCTTCAATTGATTTCCCGACCCAGAATAATCTTTGCTCCAAGAAGTTAAGAATTTTAGGGGTTCAATCCATTTAGCTGTCAATGTGAAATCTCTTCAAAATCGTTTAAAACTCGCAATTCTTTAATGATTTGATTTTGGATCTACGATTCCTTTAATCTGCAATTCCTTTTGAACTTATCATTTACCCCCACCAATCCTCTGACTATTTGTCTATTCTTTTTTTTCGACGTGCCCTGATCATAGCCCAGTCGATTCACCTCGCCGATTCCTCTCTCGAAAATACTCAAACCGAATTTATGAGTATTTTCGGCTCTCCTCTCTGCTGCGCATCGCATCACGTCACTTTTAGGGGAAATCTTTTTTTTGAAAAAGTTAAACTTGAAACAGATCTTGAAACCCAGGGAAAACCCGGGAATTCGACGAGGATTTCCCGCATGAACTTTGAGATTTTTCGCGTAAACTTTCGTCATCTGGCGCACAGAAGCAATGCACCGTATGCTAGACGCCGAGTGTTTACGTTTACGAAACGATAAAGTTCAAGTGGATCTTTTATCGTCGAAGTTTAATGATATTCAGTTAAGAAGAGAATTACAGTATCCCTGGATTTAATGATATTCAGTTAAGACAAGAGAATTACGGTATCCCTGGATTTCCCTGGGATACTGTAATTCTCTTATCTTAACTGAATATCATTAAACTTGAATTAAACATTAAATCATTAAACATTAAACATTTGATTGAGTTGATGGTTGGCTTGCTATCCAAAAGTCCCCAGTATATAGGCTCTTCCAAATCCCAGAGCACCGAGAGCATAAACTTCTTCCCATACACATTTGGCTTGACGTCGGGTTCGAGCTTTCCCTATCCTTGAATATCCCAGAGAAATCCAGGGATACTGTAATTCTCTTATCTTAACTGAATATCAATTTAAATTTCCCTAATCATTGCCTCTTGTCTAATTCGTTTTCCGAAAGGCATCCATATCCGAATTTTGTTTTTTGTTTAATAAGGGAATCAGCTAGCTTTAGTTGGATATAAGAATTAGACTAAATTGAGCTAGTCTAGAGGATAGAGCTAGTTTAGAGGATTGAGCTAGTTTAGAGGATAGAGCTAGTCTAGAGGATTGAGCTAGTCTAGAGGATAGAGCTAGTTTAGAGGATTGAGCTAGTTTAGAGGATAGAGCTAGTCTAGAGGATTGAGCTAGTCTAGAGGATAGAGCTAGTTTAGAGGATTGAGCTAGTTTAGAGGATAGAGCTAGTCTAGAGGATTGAGCTAGTCTAGAGGATAGAGCTAGTTTAGAGGATTGAGCTAGTTTAGAGGATAGAGCTAGTCTAGAGGATTGAGCTAGTTTTTGAACAAAAATTGATGGCTTTTTAGAGATAAAACGCGAAAAGTGACGAATTTCGAGCGATTAACTATCCGAATTTTCAAAATAGACCAGTGATTTCGAATAAGGAAACAGAAAAAAACAGAGAAAACAGCATCGCGATCGTTTTTTGTCATAAATGATGCCATAAATGATGCGTAACGCGGTTAGCTGAGTGTCTGTGCACTCGCTGAGCTCAGCGAAATCCCCCTTTCATTGTCCCGCGTCACAAAACCCCACCACCACTGCCAAATCCTCGATTTTAAATCGATCTCTTTTTGACTTTAAGCGCTAAAACCCCGCTTTAACATTAGCTTTCTAGTGCACTGATTTCTGATTCTTTTGGAAAAGAAAGAAATTCAGTACACTAGAAGAGATGTGTTTCTATTTTTGGCAGCTTTTTTAGACTTTTTACTTTTTTAGCAGCTTTTTTGACAAAGAAGAAGTCGTCACTGGTCTAGTTTGAAAGCCAAACAAGTCGCTAATCTTTGGCAGCTTTTTTGACAACTTTTTTGACAACTTCTTTGGCTAGTTGAAATCAAAAAAGGTTTTAAAACTTTCTAGAAAAGGTTTCTCGCCTAGCAAAAACCTCTTTAGGGATTATTTTTCCCCAAAAAAAATCACATCACTTTCGTTTGAAAAGATGAATAAACGAATAAAGATCAAAGGATTAAAAATTGATCGGGAATTTTCGCAAAAATCATCACTGATCTTTGCTATTTTGAATTTTTTGAAGAGTTTGACTTACAGCTCTCGTTGAGTCCCAGCTTTCGAGCTGGGACTCAACTGGCTTACAGCTTTCGTTGAGTCCCAGCTTTCGAGCTGGGACTCAACTGGCTTACAGCTTTCGTTGGGTCCCAGTTTTCGAGCTGGGACTCAACTGGCTTACAGCTTTCGTTGGGTCCCAGTTTTCGAGCTGGGACTCAACTGGCTTACAGCTTTCGTTGAGTCCCAGCTTTCGAGCTGGGACTCAACTGGCTTACAGCTCTCTTTGAGTCCCAGCTTTCGAGCTGGGACTCAACTGGCTTACAGCTCTCGTTGAGTCCCAGTTTTCGAGCTGGGACTCAACTCAATTGGCTTACAGCTTCAACTCAATTGGCTTCGAGATGAAATACGCCCATTGATCGTCATGGTGTTGGGTGAGTCTTTTCAAAGTTTAACGAGTCCAATCCGTTTCTTGTAGACGTTCTTTAAACAGCTGACGTCTTGATTACGGTAATCTTATCTTGTTTACGGTAGGCGGCTAGATTACGGTAGTCGACCTTATCTTGTTTACGGTAGGCGGCTGGATTACGGTAGTCGATCTTGTCTTGTTTACGGTAGACGACTGGATTACAGTAAGCTTGTCTTGATTACGGTAGATGGCTTGATTATGGTAGATGTTTGGGTTACGGTAGGCGTCTGGATTATGTCTGGACTACGGTAGTCGATCTTGTCTGGATTACGGTAGACGTCTGGATTACGGTAGTGGATCTTGTCTGGATTACGGCATGCGTCTGGACTACGGTAGTCGATCCTGTCTGGATTACGGTAGACGTCTGGATTACGGTAGGCGTCTTGATTACGGTAGACGTCTAAATTACGGTAGTCGATCTTGTCTGGATTACGTAGACGTCTTGATTACGGTAGTCGATCTTGTCTAGACTACGGTAGGCGGCTTGATTACGGTAGTCGAGAGAAAAGGGGCGCTTTTAGAAGACGAATTAGTTATTAGTTAAGTTATACTAGAGCTATAAAGCTATGCCAGAGCTATGCCAGAGCTATGAAGCTAGCAGAGCTATAAAGCTATGCTAGAGCTATGCTAAAGCTATGCTAAAGCTATGCCAGAGCTATGCCAGAGCTATGCCAGAGCTATAAAGCTATGCTAGAGCTATGCTAAAGCTATTTAAATAGCTACAGTAACCCCTAAAAGCACACCTTTATAGCCAAAGCTTCATTTGGGCTTCATGGGCTGAAGCAGGAAGCAGGAAGAAGCTGAGCCTTTACCGTATCTTCATATCCGTCTGGAAAATCTGTCTGGAAAATCTGTCTAGAAATCCGTCTAGAAACAGGCTACAGTATCACTGTAAAACAAGATTACTGTAGCTTACTGTGGCTTACTGTAGCTTACTGTAGCTTACTGTAGCTTCAGCTGTTCGTGCTAGCGTGTAGAGAGCTGAACAAAGCTCTCGCCTACTGTATAAACTCTTATTTCCTTGTTATTTCCAAATTTTAGATACCGGAAATGAGGCTTTCCAAAAGGCGAGCGTTTCAACGCCGAAAAATGACGGTAAGTTGGGGATTTTGGCTTTTAAAACGATTTCGAAAACTTCAAATCACTGGATTTTCTTTTTTCTTATGTAATCTTTGTATAAGGATAGAAAATCGAGTTCTAAAATCGATTTGCATAACAAAATCTTTAGCTCAATCGTCCGGAATCAGTCGCTTTTTCTCGCGACGTCGAAGAGTTCGGCACGATACTCATGATGCAAATGAGGTACTAGCTCTAGCTCTAGCTCTAGCTCCAGCTCCAGTTCTAGCTCTAGTTCTAGTTCTAGCTCTAGTTCTAGCTCTAGCTCCAGCAGAGAACCAGAACTGAAAAGCGGAATTTGAATGATTTGGTTCTGATTTAGTCCCCACTACGGATGTTAGTCTCCAGCACGAATGCTAGCAATTTAGAGCTTGGATCCTTACAAGGATAAAAGCAATCCTTGCAAAAAGACGTCGCTTTTGACAAGACTAGTTCTAGTTCTAGCTCTAGTTCTAGTTCTAGATCTAGTTCTAGTTCTAGCTCTAGTTCTAGTTCTAGTTCTAGCTCTAGTTCTAGTTCTAGCTCTAGTTCTAGCTCTAGCTTTAGCTCTAGCTCTAGCTCTAGTTCTAGTTCTAGCTCTAGCTCTGGTTCTCTAGTCCTAGTTCTAGCTCTAGCTTCAGCTCTAATCTAACTCTAATCTGACTCCGAATTCTAGGCTAGAAACGATGTGATGAGCTCTTTTGTCGAACATCATTTGTCCATCAATCAGCTCCAGGTTTGAGTCTACCTAAGGCATAAAATCAGATCTCTTTTATCATAAAACTACAACGTTAAACAATATACTACAGTAATAAAGTAATAAAGTGGCAGTAGTGGCTGAGTGGCAGTGCGTTCGAATACAAGGCGGAGCATCTCTAGTTCGAGTCCGCCCTCTGCTTTTTTCCATTAAAGTTAATCTACTATATACAAAAAATAAAACGTTCGTCTGTCTGTCTGTCTGTCTGTCTGTCTGTCTGTCTGCCCGTCTATCTGTCTGTCCGTCCGTCCGTCTATCTGTCCGTCCGTCCGTCCGTCCGTCCGTCCGTCTATCTGTCAGTCCGTCCGTCCGTCCGTCCGTCCGTCCGTCCGTCTCCTACGCGACAACAAAGAAAAAAGTCTATTTTGTTTTCAAAAGTCTTTTTACTTCTTCTACGATATTTATCTAAAGTAAAATCTAAAGTTACATTCAATTTACAGGATGTTTACCCGGATTCGTTCATCTATGCGCCGGATCCGATTCGCTCGGATGGATTGACGTCAGAAGAGGCTAGGTGCATTTTTGAAAAGTTAAAAACTCGACTTTCAAAAGCTATTGTTATCTTTTGTTATCTTCTAATATATTCTAAAAGCTTTCGCTTTGGGAATCAGGATTCTGGATTCTGGATTCTGGATTCTGGATTCAGGATTCAGGATTCAGGATTCAGGATTCAGGATTCAGGATTGAGGATTCAGGATTCAGGATTCAGGATTCAGGATTGAGGATTGAGGATTCTGGATGCTGGATTCTAGATTCTGGATTCAGGATTCAGGATTCTGGATTCTCTGCGCTTGATCCTCTCTCACATCTTCTTGCTCATCTCGTTTATCGTCAGAGCTTCCTTTCTATAACACTCAATTCACTCGATCTTTCATTTCAAGACTAGAATTATTTAACAAATTAAAAAGAAAAGCTTTTAGTATCTTTAAAAGTTCTAGAGATTTTAGAAAACGTTTGAAAGATGGGGGTTTGAATGTGATCGATCCGCCGAAAGAGACGAGTCTGATTCGATCATTCGTCTCTCAATTTCACTTCAAATTCTGGGTTCTACTTACAGGTGAAAAGAAATTCCAAAAGAAGCTCAAATAGCACTGAAATGACATCAGCCAAAAGCCAATCGACGCAGAATTTCCCCCTGATTCCGAATCTCTTTTCCATTTCTGATTTGAAGCACTCTATCAAAAGTTATTCGAGTTTAACTTTAAACTCGAATAACTTTTGATAGAGTGCTTCAAATGAGAAACGGAAAGGAGATTCGGAATCAGCGGGAAATTCTGCGTCGAATGATATCTAGCAAGTGTTACTTTATCTATCTGATCTTTCTTTTAAGTACTTTGAAAGACTTGTAAGTACTTTGAAGCTACTAAACGCACGCTTTCTAGCGCACTGATTCAAGAGAAAGAGATTCTGATTTCCAGGCGCTGCAATGCTCTCAGTGATCACCTATTTTGTGCATTTGGCTCACGGTTTCAATGAACCACTCAATCTTTATTGTGCCGCGATTCTTCTCGGCGTTATCTTCTTTATGTCAGCTCTGTCAATTCATCAAGAAAGAAAAACGCGAATTGTTTGTGATTCGTTTGTGATAACTTTCAAACTTTCATTTAGGTACAACAAAATTTCAAAAAATTGCTTCCTATCAATGCGTTTGTGATCAGAGATTGTGAAGAGAAAGAGATCGATTTGGTCGAAGTTGTTGTCGGGGACATCGTCGTCATACGGTCACTTATTTCCCTTGTATTCTCTTTTTCTTCTCTGGGGAACAGAGACCGCATAGCTCAGTCGGTTAGAGCATCGAATTGGGAAGGGGGAAGGTCGAGGGTTCAATCCCATCCAAGGGAGAGTTCGATCCTTTCTTTGCCGTTCTTTATTTCCCTTGTATTCCCCTTGTATTCCCTTTTTCCTCTCTGCCAAACAGAGGCCGCATAGCTCAGTCGGTTAGAGCACCGGGTTAGGAAGCCAGAAGGGGAGGGGGAGGGGGAAGGTCGAGGGTTCAATCCCGTCCAAGGTCAATGGTTGGATCCATTCTCTATTTCCCTTGTATTCCCTTTTTCCTCTCTGCCAAACAGAGGCCGCATAGCTCAGTCGGTTAGAGCATCAACTTGGGAAGCGGGAAGGCGGGAAGGTCGAGGGTTCAATCCCGTCCAAGGTCAAGGATTCGATCCATTCTTTACTTCCCTTGTAATTCCCCTTCTATTCTCTTTTTCTTCTCTGCCAAACGGAGACCCCATGGCTCAGTCGGTTAGAGCACCGGGTTAGGAAGCCGAAAGGGGAGGGGGAGGTCGAGGGTTCAATCCCATCCAAGGTCGATGGTTCCATCCATTCTTTATTTCTTTGTATTCCCTTTTTCCTGCCTGGCAAACAGACGCAAACATAGCTCAGTCGGTTAGAGCATCAGCTTGGGAAGCGGAAAGGGCCTTGGAGAGGTCGAGGGTTCGATCATATCCAAGATCGAGCATTTGAATGTTTCTTTACCATTCTTTCCCTTGTATTCTCTTTTTCCTCTCCGGCAAACCGAGACCGCATAGCTCAGTCGGTTAGAGCAGGAAGCAGGAAGAGGGGAAGGTCGAGGGTTCGATCCCATCCAAGGTCAAGCGTGAAAAATGATGTTGTTACATCTTATCATGGATGGATTTTAGTACATCTTATCAATCTTAATCTTCATTTTTCTAGAGAGCTTGAGATAAGGATCGGTTTCCATGAAGGGGCCCGCTCGGTCCTCATGGCCAACTGGCTAAGAGCCTTGTATCATAGTCGAGAGGTCAAGGGTTCAATCCCGTCAGCTCGATTATTGATTCGTTTTTTCTTATATGGGGTTTTTTTATAGATTAAGGGCTTAGGTGCTTGCTTTAATTGCATTATTGTGAACGATTTGTTCAACTAAAGCTTTAAAAATAAAGATTTAAGCGAAAGTGAAATGGTTTGGTGGGGCATTTTGATAAGGTGATCAACTGAAAGGCTCAAATCTGTTTTCGTTTGGTTTTTCACTTTCTAATGCTAAATCCAGAGCCGGGTCACGAATTCCGGCAGATGTGCGACTTTTGCAAGCGCATTGTCTCAAGATCGAGTCCTCCGAAGTGACAGGTCTGCTGTTTTCTTCAGTTTATGGCTTCTCAAGGTCTAGAGAAGATCTAGAACCTCTAGAATCTCTAGAACCGATAGAACTCTAGATCTCTAGACCTCTAGAAGCTCTAGAGGCTCTAGAACCTCTAATCTCTAGATAATATTAAACAAAAAAATTCTAGACGCTAAAATCTTTCCAAAATCTTTCAAAAACAAATTCCAGGTCATCGTAATGCTTCAGAATATACAGCAATGATGGCAGCTGCTCATATTTCAGCCTTTGACGCTAAAAATATCGCTTTTAAGGTCAATAAAAGGATTTTATGTATGTCGTAGCCGTTAACGAATGATTCGTTAGCGGCTAGTCGTTAAGGAATCATTTGTTAACGGCTAGCTGTGAACGGCTAGCTGTGAACGGCTAGCTGTGAACGGCTAGCTGTGAACGGCTAGCTGTGAACGGCTAGCTGTGAACGGCTAGCTGTGGACGGCTAGCTGTGGACGGCTAGCTGTGGACGGCTAGCTGTGGACGGCTAGCTGTGGACGGCTAGCTGTGGACGGCCAGCTATTAACGGCTAGCTATTAACGGCTAGCTATTAACGGCTAGCTATTAACGGCTAGCCGTAGCTGTGGACGGCTAGCTGTTAACGGCTAGCTGTAGCTGTGGTCGGCTAGCTGTTAACGGCTAGCTGTAGCTGTGGTCGGCTAGCTGTAGCTATTAGCGGCTAGCTGTAGCTATTAGCGGCTAGCTGTGGACGGCTAGCTGTAGCTATTAGCGGCTAGCTGTAGCTGTTAACGGCTAGCTGTAGTTGTTAATGGTTAGTTGTTAACGAAGATTCATTATCGGCTAGCTATTAACGGCTAGCTGTTGACGGCTAGCTGCTAATCATTCATTATCAGCTAGCTGTTAACAAATCTTTGCTTAAAGGCAGAATTTCGTAAACGTCAACGCCATACATGTATTTAAATTACCTTTTAATTAAACACTCATTTAAGAAATCTCGAAAAAATTCAGGGCTCTTATTGTACAGAAGGCGATGGACTTGGAGTAGCGATTCGAACAGGGAAATTCACGGTTAGCTTTACATTTAAAGTCTTTAAAAACTTTTAAAAAGCCTTTAAAAGCCTTTTTTACTTTAAAAACTCAAAAATAAAGGTTTTTTCATGATTTTATTCGATCTTTATGTATTTTTTGGATAGAATTAAAAGAATAGGTACTTGGGGAAATCGCTGAAATGCACTCTCAACACCCGCCGACTCAATCAAAGCTACAAAAAGAATTACGGTAATGTTTAAAAAGCTAAAATTAAAAGAAATATCGAAAATTAGAGATTTCATTTTATATTTCAAGAATTTTATATAAAATTTAGCGGTTTTGTCGACTTTATTAGCATTTTGGGAATCTGTATGGCATCTGCGGTGTTCATTATTGGATGCATTGTGGCTAGGTAACTTTTATAAAGAGTTTTATATTAGTTAAACGTTAAGCTAAAGATTCTATAGTGTTGAAGAAAGATTACGGGAATTTTTGATAATATTTAGAGGTAATCGAGGCGCTGAAAGACTTTGAGGGTCCTTGAAAGGCTTTGAGAGACTTTGAGAGACTTTGCAAGCCTTGGAAAGCTTTTGGAAGACTTTGAAAGCCTTGGAAAGCCTTGGGAAGCCTTGGAAAGCTTTTGAAAGACTTTGAAAGACTTTGAAGGTCCGGAAAAGCCTTTGAGAGCCTTTGAAACCCTTAAAAAGCCTTCGAAAGCCTTGGAAAGCCTTGGAAAGCCTTGTGAAGACTTTGAAAGCCTTTGCAAGCCTTTGCAAGCCTTTGCAAGCCTTTGCAAGCTTTTGAAAGACTTTGAAAACCTTGGAAAGCTTTCCAAAGCCTTCGCAAGCCTCGGAGAGCCTCGGAGAGCCTTTGAAAGACTTTGAAAGCTTTTAAAAGCCTTTAGAACCCTTTGAAAACCTTTAAAGGCCTCGGAGAGCCTTTGAAAGCCTTTCAAAACCCTTTCAAACCCTTTTAAAACCTTTCAAAACCCTTTCAAACCCTTTCAAAACCCTTTAAAACCCTTTCAAACCCTTTCAAAACCCTTTAAAACCCTTTCAAAACCCTTTAAAACCCTTTAAAACCCTTTAAAACCCTTTCAAAACCCTTTAAAACCCTTTCAAAACCTTTAAAAACCTTTCCTAGCAAACACTTTATGAAAAAAAGTCATAAATTCAGATTTGAAAACGTTTTGGATCATTTTGTAACCGGTTTTCTTGTGATTATTGTGGCCAATGTTCCGCAGGGTTTACCAGCTACAGTTCTCTCGCAATTGAGGTAAAAAGAAAGTTATTAGAAGTTAAGAAAGAAGTTCGAAGAAAGAAAGTTATTCTGAAATGGAGGAAAGTCGGTAAACAATTGAGAAAAGCGGCTGAGAAAAGAAAGGGAAAGGCGAGTCAAATTGGCTTTTCAAAGCCCCCTTGACAAGAGTTGGACTCGAACTTGAGGGACAAAAGGGCTGATGGGTTTTGTAGACAAGCTCACTATCCACTAGACTATCAAAGCAGTTGGGAAGGGAGCTTTTGACAGCTTCTTAACACAAACCAACCAGACCAGGCTTCCTGGTTGGTCTAAACCGACCCTTAGACTCCTTAAGAGGCCTTCAAAAGCTCCCTCCCAAGTGCTTTGATAGTCTAGTGGTTAGTCTGCTAGGCTACAAGACCACAAGCCTCTCAGGCCACTCGAGTTCGAATCCGACTCACGTCAAACTTTTTTTGAAGACGGAAAAAGACAGACAGAATAACGGCCTATAGTAAGCCTACAGTAGGACTACAGTAAGACAGGCTTTTGGACTACGCTAGACTACGCCATAACGAAGAAAACAGACAGAATGACGGCCTACAGTAAGATAGGGTTTTAGACTACGCTAGACTACGCTAGACTACGCTAGAGTACGCTAGACTACCCCCGACTACGCTAGAGTACGCTAGAGTACGCTAGACTACGCCAGACTACGCTAGACTACGCCAGACTAGGCTAGACTACGCCAGACTACGCTAGAGTACGCTAGACTACGCTAGAGTACGCCAGACTACGCTAGACTACGCCAGACTACGCTAGACTACGCCAGACTACGCTAGAGTACGCTAGACTACGCTAGAGTACGCTAGACTACGCTAGAGTACGCTAGACTACGCTAGACTACGCTAGAGTACGCTAGACTACCCCCGACTACGCTAGAGTACGCTAGACTACGCCAGACTACGCTAGACTACGCCAGACTACGCTAGAGTACGCTAGACTACCCCCGACTACGCTAGAGTACGCTAGACTACGCCAGACTACGCTAGACTACGCCAGACTACGCTAGAGTACGCTAGACTACGCCAGACTACGCTAGAGTACGCTAGACTACGCTAGAGTACGCTAGAGTACGCTAGACTACGCTAGAGTACGCTAGACTACGCTAGACTACTACATTCAAACTTCTCCAGCAATCAAATCAAATTTTAGAATCATTGCTCGTCGTTGCGCTCAAAAAAACATTTATATAAAGAAATTGGATTTAATTGGTGAGTTGATTGTTCTCGAAATTTCGAGAAGATTTTTTCTAGATGAGCTTGGCGCGGCTACAGTGATTTGTAGCGATAAAACTGGGACACTAACGCAGAATCAAATGGTTGTCACCGATTTGTGGTTTAACGGGAAATATGTACCAGGTGGAGTTGAAAGAAAAAGCTCTGAAAATAATTTCAAAGCATTCTAACTGCCTGCATGGCCGAATGGCTAGTGTGCTAGGCTAGAAAAGCGGTGACACCTCAGTCTCCTCAAGTTCGACTCCCACTCGCGGCACGGAGAAACTTTTTTGTCTCAATTCTCAGAATTCTTTATTTCAATCGAATCTAGCTGTATTTTAGATCATTAGATCATCTAATCATTAGATCATTAGATCATTAGATCATTAGATCATTAGATCATTAGATCATTAGATCATTAGATCATCAGATCATTAGATCATCAGATCATTAGATCATCTAATCATTAGATCATTAGCTCTATTTTAGATCATCAAGCCTAAAATCTCTATCGAATCTCTATAGAATCTCTAGAAACTCTATAGAATTCTATTAAAAGTGAATCTTTAGGCAATATGGTTGATTCAAAGAATCCACACATTCGTGCTATTCGAAAGGTACTATTTGATTTGATACTATTTGAGTCTGCTCTTTGATTTGATTTTGATTTAATCCTAGATTTGATTCAATTTGATTCGATCCTTGATTTGATTCAATTTTCTCCTAAATACTACTAAAACTACAGTATATTTATAGGAATTTTTAGGGAAAAGTCGAGTCTCCATTGCTTGAAATGCTCACCGTGATGAGTGTCTGTAATCGGGCTCAATTTGATCAAGTGAGAAAGCTTTGAGTCTTCATTTAGATGAGGAAGAGGATGAGGAAGAGGATGAGGAAGAGGATGAGGAAGAGGATGAGGAAGAGGATGAGGAAGAGGATGAGGAAGAGGATGAGGAAGAGGATGAGGAAGAGGATGAGGAAGAGGATGAGGAAGAGGATGAGGGAAGAGGGATGAGGAAGAGGATGAGGGAAGAGGATGAGGAAGAGGATGGGGAAGAGGGATGAGGAAGAGGATGAGGGAAGAGGATGAGGAAGAGGATGAGGAAGAGGATGAGGAAGAGGATGAGGAAGAGGGATGAGGAAGAGGATGAGGGAAGAGGATGAGGAAGAGGGATGAGGAAGAGGATGAGGAAGAGGATGAGGAAGAGGATGAGGAAGAGGATGAGGAAGAGGATGAGGAAGAGGATGAGGAAGAGGATGAGGAAGAGGATGAGGAAGAGGATGAGGAAGAGGATGAGGAAGAGGATGAGGAAGAGGATGATGAAGAGGATGAGGAAGAGGATGAGGATGAGGAAGAGGATGAGGAAGAGGATGAGGATGAGGAAGAGGATGAGGAAGAGGATGAGGATGAGGAAGAGGATGAGGAAGAGGATGAGGATGAGGAAGAGGATGAGGATGAGGAAGAGGATGAGGAAGAGGATGAGGATGAGGAAGAGGATGAGGAAGAGGATGAGGATGAGGAAGAGGATGAGGATGAGGAAGAGGATGAGGAAGAGGAAGAGGATGAGGAAGAGGATGAGGAAGAGGATGAGGAAGAGGATGAGGAAGAGGATGATGAAGAGGATGAGGAAGAGGATGAGGATGAGGAAGAGGATGAGGAAGAGGATGAGGATGAGGAAGAGGATGAGGATGAGGATGAGGAAGAGGATGAGGATGAGGAAGAGGATGAGGAAGAGGATGAGGATGAGGAAGAGGATGAGGATGAGGAAGAGGATGAGGAAAAAGAGGAAGATGAAGATGAAGATGATCATGAAGAAGAAGAGGAAGAAGAAGAAGAGGAAGTTCATCATCATCATCATCATCATCATGATGAAGAAGAAGAGGAAGAGGAAGAGGAAGAAGAGGAAGTTCATCATCATCATCATCATGAAGAAGAAGAAGAGGAAGAAGATGAAGATGATGATGAAGATGATGATGAAGAAGAAGAAGAAGAAGTTCATCATCATCATCATCATCATGAAGAAGAAGAGGAAGAGGAAGAGGAAGAGGAAGAGGAGGAAGAGGAAGTTCATCATCATCATCATCATCATCCTCATCATCATCATTATAACCTTAATTTAGTCTCGGACTAAAATGTATCGTGTCTCAACGCTAAGAGCTCTCGAAAAAGCTTCTTCTGAAGCACTTTATATGGCGCCGATGAAGAAAAAATTTGTGATTATGTAAGCTTTTGAGAAGTTTTGTTTTCAATAATCTATAGAAGCTAGGGATTTTTTTTTTTGGAGAATAGAGAAGTGTTCAAGCTTTGATTACAGAGCTTTTAAACGATAGATTAAACTTTAAACAGAAGAGGGAATTGTAAAGGAGAAGAAATAAGATCTAGTGCTTGAGCTAACGAGGAAATGAAATGAAGGGATCGTCTTCTTTTTTAGATTTTTCAATTTTGACCCAAATTTACAGCAAATAAAGGATTTTTTATTGAAAAAAATCCAAATTACTAATCGATTTTGGTCATCGATTTTTTTAGTGATCCAAAAACTGGTGTCGAATCGCAGCCGCCTCGTTTACACACTGCTGGCAATTCCACCGCTGATTTAGAAGCTCTGGGAAAGACTGAGGAATCTGTTAGTTTTAAACAAAACAAAGTTTTAGTTTTAAAGTTTTAAACAAACAAAGATATCATTTTGATTCTTATTTGTATTAACTATACTTTAAAAGCTTACAATTGCAGTAATTGCAATGCTTAGGCTGGCTAGGCTGGCTAGGCTGGCTTAGACTGGATTAGACTGGATTAGACTGGATTAGGCTGGCTTAGGCTAGCTTAGGCTAGCTTAGGCTTAGGCTGGCTAGGCTGGCTTAGGCTGGCTTAGGCTGGCTAGGCTGGATTAGGCTGGCTAGGCTGGCTCAGGCTGGCTAGGCTGGATTAGGCTGGCTAGGCTGGCTAGGCAGGCTCAGGCTGGCTAGGCTGGCTAGGCTGGATTAGGCTGGCTAGGCTGGCTAGGCTGGATTAGGCTGGCTAGGCTGGCTAGGCTGGCTCAGGCTGGCTCAGGCTGGCTAGGCTGGATTAGGCTGGCTAGGCTGGCTAGGCAGGCTCAGGCTGGCTAGGCTGGCTAGGCTGGATTAGGCTGGCTAGGCTGGCTAGGCTGGCTAGGCTGGATTAGGCTGGCTAGGCTGGCTAGGCTGGCTCAGGCTGGCTAGGCTGGCTAGGCTGGATTAGGCTGGCTAGGCTGGCTAGGCTGGCTAGGCTGGATTAGGCTGGCTAGGCTGGCTAGGCTGGCTCAGGCTGGCTCAGGCTGGCTCAGACTGGCTAGGCTGGCTTCGGCAGGCTTAGGCTTAGGCTGGCTTAGGCTTAGGCTGGGTGGCTGAACTCTAAAATTCAACTGCACACAACTGCAACTTGTAATTCAACTGCACAACTTTGAGCACTTGGAAGTGGCTGAATTTCACTTGGAGGTGGCTGAACCAGATTGAGAACCGATCACGTGATCGGATCACAATCTCGTCTGGTCCTTAGCAATGGTACCCTCAGCTTTCTGGAGGTAATAATCCTCAGCTTTCTGGAGTGCGCATAAGTAGGAGAAAGCTTTGAAGATATTTGATGAGTAATGGATTGATCAGATCATCATAAGGGTAAAGCAAAAGGTTTGTTAATAACTTATTCCTTCTTGTTTTTCGTTGCGCCAAAGCGTTCGGCCAAAGCGTTCGGCCAGAAAGCCTACATTGTACAGAATTGCTTGCTCTAGACATTGATTGCTCTAGACCCCATCGGAGACAATTTCCAAGCAAGCGAGTTCAAAGAGGAAACGAGGAGATATTTTCGGAATCCCTTCAGACGTTGCATTGGCTAAATACGTTGAATTGACAGCATCTGTTGAAGCGATACGACAAAGATATTTAGTAAGTGCTTTTAAAGTGACAATACTTTATTAGATCTGGTTTATCGAACAGAGGCAGAGGGCAGATAAAGGCAGAGGGGAGAAGCTAGGTCCGGAGCTAGTTTCCCTGCAAGTTCTGAGTCTGCCTAGACTCTAGTAGCCTTAGATACAGCTGTTGGCCGCCTTATATACAGCTGCTGATCGGCCTAGACTCTAGTAGCCTTAGATACAGCTGTTGACTGGCCTAGTCTCTTCTTAGCCTACACCAGAGTCTATAAAACTTACTATATCATTCTTAGGTTGTTCACGAGGTTCCTTTCAACTCTGTTCGTCGATATCAACTCGTTGTGGCTCGTTGTTTGGCTGAAACGTTGGATGAAGACGAAGGAAAAAGACCGGCTGAGGTTTTGTTTTGTTTTTACAATAGAATAGCTTAATGATTGCAGTTATTAGATTGCAGTTATTAGATTCAGCTTTATTATTTTAGGGAGAATCCCGTTTTGTCGTTTTGATGAAAGGAGCGCCTGAGTTGATTCTCTCACACTGTAGCCGAGTTCGAACAAAGGATGGGCTACAAGAGATCGATGATGAGTTCAAAGCAGAAGTTCAGGTTTGTAAAGAATACCATGCTTGGTCAATTGCTAGATCGTGCTCTCAGTCTGACGTCAGGGTTAAGGCTCGAGATTCAAGACTCGAGGACTTCAAGATCTAGGTCTAGCACTAGGTCAATGTTTAGTACCAGATTCGATCTAGATTAGCATTCATTCGAGCTAGATTAGCATTGATTCGAGCCAAAGATATTTCGGTATGGCTGGCTGGTTGGCTGGCTGGTTGGCTGGCTGGCTGGCTGGCTGGTTGGCTGGCTGGTTGGCTGGCTGGCTGGCTGGCTGGTTGGCTGGCTGGCTGGCTGGCTGGTTGGCTGGCTGGTTGGCTGGCTGGTTGGCTGGCTGGTTGGCTGGCTGGTTGGCTGGCTAGCTAGTCAACCTCTATGGGCTCCATAGGCCGTAGACGAGCTAGATGGGCCGTAGACGGGCTGGATGGGCCGTAGACGGGCTGGATGGGCCGTAGACGGGCTAGATGGGCCGTCGACGAGCTAGATGGGCCGTAGACGAGCTGGATGGGCCGTAGACGAGCTGTATAGGCCGTAGACAGCTGTATAGGCCGTAGACAGCTGTATAGGCCGTAGACAGCTGTATAGGCCGTAGACAAGCGCGCTCCCGATTGCACGACAGGGATAAAGGCTCAAAGCTAGAAAACCCGATAATTAATCGGTTTTTTCTATTCCTATAGCTATATTCTATATTTTTAAACTTTGCAAGCTTTTAAAGAGTGTTGTTTTTTTTCTAGGAAGCTTGGGAGCAATTCGGGCACGCTGGACGTCGGGTGATCGCTTTTGCGCAGGTTTTTTTTTCGAAAAATAGACATAAAACTGATAGTTTAATATATAAAATATCTAGATATCGGTTTTTTTAATAGAAAAAAGTCTCTAGATTCATTTCAACGCCGAAACGAGCTCAGTTTTCCCGCCAGAATCATTGAAAGAAAAGAAATGGCCAGAAGATTTGGAGTTTCTCGGAATGGCAGCAATTATGGATCCGCCTAGGTTCGATTTTAGATAATTAGGCTGTTTAAAATGGCTGTTTAGAAGGTTTAGAATGTTTAAAATAAAGAATTTAGACCAGAAACAGCGCCAGCAATTCAACAATGTAAACAAGCTGGGATAAAAGTGAGTTAAAAGGCTTAAAAGGCTAGTTCAAAGGGTTAAAATGCTAGTTTAGAGGCTTAAGATGCTAGTTAAAAGGGTTAAAAGGCTTAAAACGCTAGTTAAAAGGTTTAAAAGGGTTAAATAGCTAGTTTAGAGGCTTAAAATGGTAGTTAAAAGGGTTAAAATGCCAGTTAAAAGGGTTAAAAGGCTTAAAAGGCTAGTTTAGAGGCTTAAAATGCTAGTTAATAGGCTTAAAATGCTAGTTAAAAGGGTTAAAAGGGTTAAATAGCTAGTTTAGAGGCTTAAAATGCTAGTTAAAAGGGTTAAAAGGCTTAAAATGCTAATTAAAAGGCTTAAAACGCTAGTTAAAAGCCTTAAAAACACTTTCTAACGTTTCTAAACGATTTATAATAAAGAAAAGAGTCTCTAATAGTCTCTAATAAAGATCTAGATAACTTTAAAACCTAAAAAAAGTGAGTTTTTAACTCTTTTTCCTCTTTATCAATTATCAATCTTTAGACGGCTTTTAAAGAGTCTTTTAATTAAATAATTTGCATAGTTTTTATATGAAAATATTCCAAAATAAATGTAGATTAAAGATCTGAAAAAAAAATTGAGAAAATATTCAATTCGAAAAAAGTTATCGCATTTTTTTGTCGACGAAGATTTGCTGAGGGGAAACGTTGTGCGTTCTTTCCATGTCGATCGTAAGGAAAAGTGCCATCTGGCACAGTGGCCTGGGTGAAGTATCGGTTGACTTGGGTAATTAAACCACCCCAAAAAATTCATTTTCTCAGATGAAACTTGGTTTCTTTACGCTTTCCTTACTTCCTTACTTCCTTTCTTCCTTTCTTCCTTACTTCCTTTCTTCCTTTCTTCCTTTCTTCCTTACTTCCTTTCTTCCTTACTTCCTTTCTTCCTTACTTCCTTACTTCCTTTCTTCCTTACTTACTTACTTCCTTACTTCCTTACTTCCTTTCTTCCTTTCTTCCTTACCGCCTTTCTTCCTTACCGCCTTTCTTCCTTACCGCCTTTCTTCCTTACTTCCTTACTTCCTTACTTCCTTCCTTACTTCCTTACTTCCTTTCTTCCTTACTTACTTACTTCCTTACTTCCTTTCTTCCTTTCTTCCTTACTTCCTTTCTTCCTTTCTTCCTTACCGCCTTTCTTCCTTACCGCCTTTCTTCCTTACCTCCTTTCTTCCTTACTTCCTTACTTCCTTCCTTACTTCCTTCCTTACTTCCTTACTTCCTTACTTCCTTTCTTCCTTACTTCCTTTCTTCCTTCCTTTCTTTCTTTCTTCCCCTATTTCTTTCTTTCCTTCTTTCTTTCTTTCCTTCTTTCTTTCTTTCCTTCTTTCTTTCTTCCCTTCTTTCTTTCTTCCCTTCTTTCTTTCTTCCCTTCTTTCTTTCTTCCCTTCTTTCTTCCTTTCTTTCTTCCTTTCTTTCTTCCTTTCCCCTTCTTCCTTTCTTTCCTTGCTGTATCAAAAAATTTGTTATTTTTGGTTAAAATCACTTTAATAAACGCTATCGCAGGTTTCTATGCGTAAAGCTAAAAATTTTAAAATTAAATCGAATTCTCCGCCTTTTTTTACCCTAAAAACACAAAAAGTGCACAGAAAAAGTTAAAAACAGCAAAGAAAAAGCAAAAGCAAAAATCTAGAAGATAATTTTGCTGTTTTGCTCGTCGCTGTTTTGCTCGGCGTTGTTTTGGCGGCGCTCTTTCTTTCCCTTCTTCCCTTCTTCCCTTCTTTCCTTGCTGCATCAAAAAATCAAAAACGCTTAAACCCTACTGCAGATCGATTTTAAAAACACTTGTTTTGAAATTTAAAAACTCTAAACTTTAAAAAAACTTTACAGCCTTCCAAACTCATTTACAGCCTTCCAAGCTCATTTACAGCCTTCCAAACGCATAAGGGGATTCATTTAAACTTTAGGTCTTCATGATCACCGGCGATCATCCAACCACCGCCACCGCAATCGCCATTCAGATTGGGTTGATTTCCGAGACGAATACCCCGGTTGGTGCTTTGAATTTAGTGCTTAAAAGTACTTAGAAATACTTGGGAATGCAGGAATTCATCGCTAAGCCGTTAACAATAAAGAAAATGAGATCAAGCATCGAGATATAGAATAAAATCGATTGGATGCTTGTTCTAAAGCTTGCCCGAGCTTGCCCGAGCTTGCCCGAGCTTGCCTGAGCTTTCCCGAGCTACCGTAACCTCTCTATACATAGATTTGCTCAAGTTTTTCTTGATTACTGTAGCTGAGGTAGGGTAGTTGCAGGCTAGAGGTTTGGGCAAGCTAAAAGGCGATGATTTGGCAAGCTTTAACATGTATTTAGTGATCAAAAGATAATAAACAAACAAAATACAGTTATAACGATATTGAATGGACCAAAAATTTCTATATAACGATTCTAGAAAGTACATTTTCTGTGTAGCTATGCGTAGCTGCGTAGCTCTTGTGCGGGCTCTTGTGCGGGCTCTAGCTGCGTAGCTCTTGTGCGGGCAATGATTGTACCTAATTGGGCAGCTACGCAGGAGTTAAGGGTATCTTAGAATCTCAAAATCGATCGTTAATTAGAAATCGATCGTTATGTTCGATTGTAGAAGTTATAAAGAAGTTGGAGTGGATTTGAGAATTTGCTTTATATTATTTTCTATTAAATACCTTTATATCTTTAGCATCTTTCAACAAAAAGCGTCAAAAGTGGGACGAAAGATTGGACTGTTGTAACCGGGGATCAACTCGGGCAATACTCGAAAGAAGATTGGGACAACCTGCTCGCACATAAATATATTGTTTTTGCGAGGTTTTGTTTTTGAGAAGCTGTTAAGCAAAAGGTTTTTGTCGATTCTAGAACGAATTCCGATGAGAAGCTGAGCATTGTGCGAGAGTGTCAGAATCGGGGAGAGGTTTGTTTCGATGATAAAATTCTGTCTGGCTGGCTGGTTGGCTGGCTGGCTGGCTGGTTGGCTGGCTGGCTGTCTGGCTGGTTGGCTAGCTGGCTGTCTGGCTGGCTAGCTGGCTGTCTGGCTGGTTGGCTGGCTGGCTGTCTGGCTGGTTGGCTAGCTGGCTGTCTGGCTGGTTGGCTAGCTGGCTGTCTGGCTGGTTGGCTAGCTGGCTGTCTGGCTGGTTGGCTAGCTGGCTGTCTGGCTGGCTAGCTGGCTGTCTGGCTGGCTGGCTGGCTGGCTGGCTGGTTGGCTGGCTGGCTGGTTGGCTGGCTGGCTGGTTGGCTGGCTGGCTGGCTGGTTGGCTGGCTGTCTGGCTGGTTGGCTGGCTGTCTGGCTGGTTGGCTGGCTGTCTGGCTGGTTGGCTGGCTTTCTGGCTGGTTGGCTGGCTGTCTGGCTGGTTGGCTAGCTAGCATTCTCCTGAAGATCCTCCTGAAAACAACCCAACAGAACTTTTGAGTCTAAACGCACACTTTCTCGTGTAAACTTGCTTTTGGCAAGATCGGGTACTTAAACCAATCAAAATCTAAGTCTAATCTAAGCCTAATCTAAGTCAAAAGCTAATTTTGGCCCTCTGGCTAATTTTGGATAGATCGATTGCCCTTAAGATTAAAGGGCGAGAAAAAGCAACTCATCAAGCTATCAGCATAGCGCAATGCCAGAGTGACAGCCTCTAGCTCCACCCTCGCTCTTCGGCCGTCCGGGTTCGATCCCGCATGCAGCTTCTCAACCTCATTTTGGACAAGCTTAGAAGATGATGACACTTTCAAAAAAGATGAAACTTTCAATCACACTCGAGGTCAAAGGGCGAGAAAAAGCAGCCCATCAAGCTATCACCATAGCGCAGTGCCAGAGCGCTGGCCTCTAGCTCCGGCCCATCCCTTCGGCCATCAGGGTTCGATCCCGCGGACAACTTTTCGATCTTTTTTTGGCAAGATTAGTACTGAGAATGGTGCTGTACACCACCCTCGAGGTCAAAACGCGAGAAAAAGCAGCTCATCAAGCTGTCAGCATGGCGCAGTGCCAGAGCGCCGGCTTCTAGCTCCCCCTCCCATCGGCCGTCCGGGTTCGATCCCGCATGCAGCCTCTTAACCTCATTTTGGACAAGCTTAGCGCTAAAGATGCTGTATACTTTTAATCACCCTTGAGATTAAAGCAGCCCATCAAAGTCTCAGCCTTGCGCAGTGCCAGAACGCGGATCTCTCGGGTGCCAACCATCCAAGTTCGATCCCGCGTGCAGCTTTTCGATCGTTTTGGACAAGGCTAAAGATGCTGTACCCTTTCAACCACCCTTGGGATCAAAGAACGAGGAAAAGCAGACCATCAAGCTGTCAGCATGGCGCAGTGCGTCGGTCTCTCGCTCGACCCTCTCTCTTCGGCCATCCGGGTTCGATCCCAGTTGCTCAATCTCGTTTTTGACAAGATTATTTCTTAAGATTGTACTTCAGATTGTACAGAAGTACAATCTGAAGTACAATCTGAATACTAAAGCACCTTTTTCAAATCAAATCTCTAACTTCAGGTTGTTGCAGTGACAGGCGGTGGAGTGGACGACGCGCCAGCATTAGCGCACGCAAATGTCGGCATTGCGACTGGGATTAGTGGTGGGTTTGAGATTGAAATTCTTTAATTCATCTCTATAGCTTTGATCTCTATGGCTCTGGCTCTGGCTTTGATAAAAGAAAGTTTTTAGGCAGTGATATCGCAAAACAAACGGCCGACATCGTGCTCCTCGACGACAATTTCGCCTCAATCGTTCAGGGAATCGAAGAAGGGCGTTTACTCTTCGATAATTTGAGGTATTAAAGAGACGCTCAGCTGGAGTGAAGCTTTGAGACAAATCACTGAGACAAATCACTGAGAAAATGACCTTTCCTTTACAGACTTTCCCTCGCCTACACATTCGCTCATTTGTGGCCCGAAGTTGTGCCGATTATGCTCACTTTTCTCTTCGGATTACCGCATGGATTGTCCCCGTTGCAGGTGAAAATATGAGGCCCGGGAAAGCCTGCAAAATGCATCAATTCTATATCAAATTCTATATCAAAGCTGAATATTTATGGCTCAATATTTCTATGGCTGAATATTTCAAGTTTTTGAATGGCTTTTTTTAGATTTTATCTGTTGATTTGGCCTCTGAGATGCCACCAGCGATCTCGTTGGCTTATGAGCAACCGGAAAGGTATCACAATTTGAGAATAGTCAGGTTCGGCAGGGTTAGGACAGGCGCTTGATCCTGGCTTCTGGCCTGGCCCTAGCCTGCCCTTGGACTGGCCTTGGCCTTGACCCTAGCCTGGCCTTGATCCTGGCTTTGATCCTGGCCTTGGCCCTAGCCTGCCCTTGGACTGGCCCTGGCCTGCCCTTGGACTGGCCCTGGCATTGACCCTAGCCTGGTCTTGGTCCTGGCCTTGATCCTGGCTTCGATCCTAGCTTTGATCCTGGCTTTTATCCTGGTCTTCATCGCAGCCTTGGTCCTGGTCTTCATCGTGGCCTTGATCCTGGCTTCTGGTTTGGCCCTAGCCTGCCCTTGTCCTTGCTCAATAAAATTGCCTTTCGAATAATCTCCAACGATGTTGGCCGCTTTCAGAGACATCATGCACACCCCTCCGCGTAGTCGAAGTGCCAAATTGTTGAGTAAAAGTGAGTTTTCTTTGCAAGTGCATATTTTTGAGGAATAAAGGGTTGCTGCATCTTTGAGTCTAGGCTTGATCCTGTACTCGTATCTCTTTGCTGGCTGCGGGATCACTGTTGGATGCGTCCTGGCTTTCCTATCCGTTTACTGGTGAGTTTAAGAAGCTGGGTCTAAGCTAAAGTGAGCTACATAAGCTACAGCAAGCTACAATAAGCTACAGTGGGCCATAGTAAGCTACAATAAGCTACAGCAAGCTAGCTAGCCAAAGCTGACTACTTTTTAAGTTAAACAACAACTTTGAATGCTATCCAGCTGTCCAAATCCTATGCAACCTATCCCATTCGACGCAGAATTTGACGCTGATTCCGAATCTATATTCGGTTTTTGTTAAATGGCAATCTGTCAGTAGTTATAAGGGTTAAAGTTTTGTTAGAGTTGTGATTATTTGGGTTTTGCAGCTTTTTAACGGTTTCGATGCAACGGAGTTAACTCGTTGCAGCTGTGGCCTAGCTGTGGCCACATCTGCCCCCAGAATGGTAGAGTGCTCGTTTCTAGAGCGAGACCTTGCAAGTTCGGTTCCGGCTTTGGATTTTCATTTTTCAAGAAGTGCTGACCATTTCACATAGGATTTGGCCGGCTTAGCTAGTTGCGATTCAGCTATTCAGCTATTCAGCTATTCAGCTATTCAGCTAATCAGCTATTCAGCTAATCAGCCCTGAATCCAGCTATTTTTTAACGCTTTTTGGTTTTACGTAGGGGGCAACTATTCAGCTATTCAACTATTCAGCTATTCAACTATTCAGCTATTCAACTATTCAGGGATTCAGTTCTCTTATCCTTGCACCGTATAGTAAAAGTAAACTGAAAATAGCGACCCTGGCGTTTTCTAAAGGCTAAAATGGATGGGAATTTGTTTTGGCTTGACTTTGGGCTTGACTATGGGCTTGGCTTTGGGCTTGACTTTGGACTTGACTTTGGCCTTGTTTTTGTGGTTTTTGTGGCTGTTTTTGTGACTGTTTTGCAAGAAAATCTTTGAATAGGTACAACGAAATCCCCCTCTCGCAACTCATCTACACAGCCGAACACCATTGGAAGGTTTGTGAAGCGAAAAAAAAAATCCCCTCTCAAAAATCCTCTTATACTAAGGTCGGCGCCCAACCGCTAACAATTGGCGACAGTGTGCACAATGTGACGTACACCGAAGAAAAACAATTGCATATCAAGGGACAAGCAGCCGCTGCATGGCAAATCACATTGGTGATGAGTCAGGTGAATCAAAAAAGTCATACAATTGAGTAATTCAATGGAGAAAGAGCAGTTGAAGGATCAAGAATGAGCTTCTCTTTTATGGGCAAGTGTTCAGCCTTTTCAAACGTTTAAATTCAATCTTTTATAGCTAATTTAGCTTAGAATTCCATCCAGTCGTGAAAAATGTTTTTAAATTCCCAAAAAAACCAAAAATGCTGACACAGGCGGGAGTCGAACCCCCGTCGTGTGGGCTAGAGACAAGTGCGCTCGCGTTGCGCTATCGGGTGGCCGATTGGTCCATCAAACGTCTCACAAAACGAACGGAAGAGAGAGAGGTCCTGGGTTCGACTCCTCTTGCCGCTTTCTTTTCCTTCAAAACTTTGCAATATACATTTAGATTGATTCTGGCAATTAAAAGACTAGATTTTTGCTTAAATTTAACGCATAATTTCAATAATTTCAATAAGAAAATCCAGTGTTTGATAGTTTTTTTTTCTGTTATTTTAATGCTGAATTTGATAATCGAGAATCAAGCTTTTTCACTCTGTACACTTTGAAATGTTCAGGTGTTTCATTTGTGCAATTGCACGACTCGTCGCGTTTCGGTTTTTCGTCACGGGATCACAAATGTTGTCTCATTCTTTGCCGTCATTATCGAGGTGTGAAAATGTTAGCTTTTTCCGGGGAAAATCCTGAGTTTGCGCTTTAAAGCGTGGTAAAACTCGTACCGATTTTGCATGTATAAAAGATAGCGTGAAAAAGTCACAAAAACAAAGCTTTGGATATATTAGGTTGATGCAAAAGTCTTTTTCATTTTTGGTAAAACTTCTTTATTCAAAAAAGTACACAATAATAATAATCAATCTTCAAAATAATCTCCATTGTAATCGAGGACCTTGTGCCATCTTCTGCTTAGATCCTTGAGGCCATCCATGAAGAACGCGGGGTTTTTGGAAGCAAAATACTCGTCGATCTTTTTGTCGGCATGATTGTCGAACAGTCGCTCGCCCAGAAATGGCTTCAGCGACCGGAATAAGTGGTAATCAGATGGTGAAAGATCAGGGCTATAAGGTGGATGAGGGAGAAGCTTCCAGCCAATTTCATCAATTTTGTCAAGCGAAATGTTTGCCGTATGAGGTCGGGCGTTGTCGTGAATGAATCTGACCTTGGGCGTGTTTCGATCCAGTTTTTGATTGACTCGATCCAGTTGTTGTTTGTAAAGTGATGCAGTAATAGTCCTCTGTGGATTTATCAGCTCGTAATAGATCAAGCCTTGGTAGTTCCACCACATCGAGAGCATGATCTTCCGTCCATGAATATCCGGTTTGGGTGTTGGAATCGGCGATTGTCCGGGTGAAAGCCACTGTTTTTTTAGTTTTGGATCATCGTATAGAATCCAAGTTTCATCGCAAGTCAGAAGAGACTTCCAAAAATCCCGTCCTTTCGATAGCTGAATAAGAATAGTGCAGATGTTCATCCTCGAAAGCTTGTCTGACTGAGACAATTGATGAGGGACCCATTTCCCGGATCGATTCTTTTTGCCCAAAGCATGAAGATGGCGTACAATTGTAGATTGATCTACGTCAAATATTTCTCCCAATTCTCGAGTTGTCAGCGTTGGATCCCGGGCAATGGCATCCAAGAGTTCGTCGTCGATTCCTGCATGGGGGCGTCCGGATCGGGGCTCATCCTCAAGATCCTCATTGCCTTCTCGGAAACGTCGAGACCATTTTTCACAATTGGCAAGTGTATAGCTTTCATCTTTGAATACTTGCAGAATGATCCGATGAGATTCCGCAGCGGACTTGCCTTGTTTGTAGTCATAGAGTAAAGCAGCTCGAATTAGGTGATGTTAAGTCGCCATTTTTGCTGTAAATAATAACTGATAGGAGGATGATGAAGTATGATCTGTAGAGCAGATGTTTACTAGTAATTGACCACATTGACAGATAATTGACTCTGCCGTTAATTGTTTTCGTAGAGTGCAAAATAGGAAATGAAAAAGACTTTTGCATCAACCTAATAGAAAATGATAAAAAGCACTTAACTTAACATTAGTTGGCATCGAGAAGCTGTGAAATTCGTCTGTGAAATTCGTCTTCTCATTTCCCGTTGAAGCAATTGAAATATCATCCTTTCCTTTTACTTCGACTGTTCGGTTGGAAACAATGTCGAATGGAACCGGAACCTCGTCTAAATTTCCATTTCCGAAATTGTTTGGTGAAACATCATAAAATTCTCGACAGAACGATCGAAAAGATGATTTCTTGCTTTGACAGTCCTTTGGAAGTGGTTGTCCAACGCTCGTCCTCCGCCGCATCGACAAACCATTCCACCTCATGAAATTTTGAATCCACGAATTGCTGGGTGAAAACGGACGAATCCCAAGTTTAGTTGCAATCTTGATGGCTTCTCGTTTCATTGCCGGTCCATTTACAGCTCGTTGTTTCGATCGCCTCTCCAGAACCCATGCCTTCAGATCTTTCTCCACATCCGGCCATTTTGCCCTCAATCCTCGGAAAGCTCGCTTATTTTTTGGTGAATTTTATTGAGGGTTATAGCAATTTTATGCTGCTCCGGGCGTGGCTCGGCGCGTCCGCCCTGCTCCTCTCCGGTGCTCAGTCTTATGGATCTCTCCCTGGCCTCTTCATCCGGCCAAAGTCCCACGTCGACGATCGACAGATCTTTCTCCACATCCGGCCATTTTGCCCTCAATCCTCGGAAAGCTCGCTTATTTTTTGGTGAAGTCATCAGTGCCGGCTCAGCTTGTTTCCAGCGGTTAATCATCTGTTCGGCGACTTCAAATTCGATCGCAGCCGCGTTCGTTCCAAATTTCCTCGCAAATTTGACCGCTTCGAGCTTCGTTTCGGCGGTGTACGACTTTCTCCTCATCGTATCTAAAGTGAAAAAACGTTAGTAAAATAAAAAAAACAACAAAAATGAAAGAAATAAGAAAATTTTCCATCAGAGCCCTTTAAATGTAGATTAAGGCAGAACTTATACTCGAGACTTTAGGGTAACTAAACATTAGTTGTCATTGAGAAGCAGATCATCAAGGGCATTAATTGAGTCTAAATAAACCCTAAACCCTAAACACTAAACAAAGCTTTTGATAAACCCTAAACAAAGCTTTCGATATAGAAAATGCTATTAAAAGCGTAATTTAGCTTTATTCTTTGTTTCCTACAAAAAGAAACGTGAAAAACGATCAGAAAAAGGAAAAAAGATCAGAAAAAGGAAAAAAAACATCAGAAAAACGAAAGAAACATTAGAAAAACAAAAAAAAACAAAAGAAAAACGAAAAAAGAATAAAATGAAATGAGCAAGAATGAAAAAAAGACATTTCGCGCTGGGGAGGGGTACGGTAGTTTTACCACGCTTTAAAGCGCCAATCGAGGATTTTCGCCGAAAACGAGAAGTAACAATTCGTTAATAAAAAGAAATTTTATCGATTAATGCCTAGAAATTTCTGAAATCTTCGATTAATTGTTGAATTTGCTATTTTTCAAAAGGAAAACGACCGAAAAGACTTTCTAGAGAGGCTAAAATAAAAAAAATAAGCCTCTTGTGGCTAGTAACGACTAAATAACGACTAAACAAAATCCCCAAAGATTATCCAACTAAAATCTCGACTCAGGTGCTAATGCTGATCATGTTTGTTTATACGCCGGCCGCTCAATACGTGATGGACATTCGCTCACCGCCTGGGTTTGTTCGAATCTTTCAAACAAATCGTTTGCAAGCATTAGAGAACTTCAAGTCCAGAAAACAGCTCTAGAATCAGCTCTAGAACCAGCTCTAGAATCAGCTCTAGAACCAGCTCTAGAATCAGCTTTAGAATCAGCTTCAGAATCAGCTCTAGAACCAGCTCTAAAATCAGCTCTAGAATCAGCTCTAAAATCAGCTCTAAAATCAGCTCTAAAATCAGCTCTAAAATCAGCTCTAGAATCAGCCCCAGAATCAGCTCTAGAATCAGTTCTAGAATCAGCTCTAGAATCAGCTCTAGAATCTGCTCGGATCTCTAGTCTCTCAACTAAACGCGTTTCCTAAAAGCCAATTTTTGCTAATTTTCTCATTTTTCGCTAATCTGGAGCTCACTTCAACGCTTCAAAGCTGATTTTGAAGCAATAAAACAAAAAATTCAATATTTCTCTCATTTCACGGTCCCAAAATGCGCTGTGACTTCCAGTTTGGCGAAACTTTCCTCGATTTTGCCTTTATTCCTATTCTAGACCACCAAAATGCGCTGTGACTTCCAGTTTGGCGAAACTTTCCTCAATTTTGCCTTTATTCCTATTCTAAACCACCAAAATGCGCTGTGACTTCCAGTTTGGCGAAACTTTCCTCAATTTTGCCTTTATTCCTATTCTAGACCACCAAAATGCGCTGTGACTTCCAGTTTGGCCAAAAATTTTGTCAAAAATGTCTCTAAGTTGATAGAATATCGATAGTTTGAGGGGATGAACCCAAAAAACCATTCCTTTTTTTCAGTTTCGTTTGGGCTTTCGCTCCATTCATCGGTCTTTATCTTCTGATTTTCAACGAGTGTCGAAAATTGCTAATTCGTCGCTATCCAAGGCACAAATTGGTGAAAATAATCAAATGGTGATGAAAAGAAAAAGAAAAAAAAAAAGGTTTCCTATTTTTTTTTTGTTGTGCTCAAGCAGTAGTGTCTCTTTTTTCTCAATATTTTTAGTCTTAGATTAGAGTTTTTAAATTCAAATTTTGTACATATCATTTTTGCTGTAAAATCACCTTTCAATCAAGTCTTTTTTTCATCAAAATTTCGCTACGAGTTTTGAAATAAAAAAAAAAAGAAAACAAAAAAACAAAACAAAAAAAATTTCTAACACAAAAGATATTCAGCTAACGAAATACCCATACCGTGATCCAAAAGGAAAACCTCAAAAATTACTCAAAGTTATGCACAAAACGAAGAGCAATAGCTACCGTAATCGACGAAAAAGACAAAGTACGGTAATCGCCATAAATGTACAGCAAATAGACTACCGTAATCTGTAAAAGTACAGTAAATTATCCGGAATTTTTGAAGACACAATTTCTACCGTAATCTGTCAGTTGATCAGTTGTCGACAGGTACTGTAAGTTGTCGAGAAAATAAAAGAGCAATAGTTACCGTAATTCATGGGAAAAGTACTGCAGCTCCGACTACCGTAATCCAAAGCGAAAAGACTACCGTAATCCAAAGCGAAATGGCTACCGTAATCCAAAGCGAAAAGACTACCGTAATCCAAAGCGAAAAGGCTACCGTAATCCAAAGCAGAAAGGACCGTAATCCAAAGCGAAATGGCTACCGTAATCCAAAGCAGAAAGGTTACCGTAATCCAAAGCGGAAAGGTTACCGTAATCCAAAGCAGAAAGATTACCTTAATCTCATAAATGTCTGAAAGGAATTACAGTAGCTGGAATTACAGTAAGTGTCTGGAAAAGATTACGGTATCATTATCATTTAATTTATGACTAGAGCCCAGTAGACTTTTTTGCAAGCCCTACTTTGTGCTCACTTCTAAACGCACCCTCTCTTGTGTACTGAATTTTTCAAGTTTTTCTATTGAAAACACAGCATTATCATGAGAAAAACGAGGAATTCAGTGCACCAGGAGGGGTGTGTTTACTCTTTGACAATTTTTGAGTACAAAGTCAAAGTACTTTACAAAGCTTGAATGGTGATTGTTGGAAAGGGTGACAGGAAGATTCGACTATTCCAATTCGGATTGAAAATTTGATGAGGATGTGGGTAAAAATGAGGAATTTGATAAAAAATCGGTTGAGCCGGGACCGGTGGATGAGTGAACGGCTTTGCGGGGACAGCTTGAAGGTGCTGACGGGCGATGTGCTGTCGCAAGTGATCCGAGCGAGCGAATCTGGAAAATGATCGGGTTACGGTCGTTTTGAGCAAGGTTACTGTCGATTTTGGCCAGTTTACCGTAGATTTTGGCTGAGTTACGGTGGTTCTATCAAGCTTAACTTTAGATACAGTCTAGATACCGGTGTAGACACAGTACTCCTTGAAAATCGTTTGGAATTCTCTACCATAATCTATTTTACAACGAGTTTTAGGCAGACAGACAGGCATTATCTTCGCAATTCGAAAGTGTCTAGAACTATAATCCATTTTCTAAAGTGTTTCCCCCTTCCTCTTTCTACCGTAATCTTATCACTTTTATTGAATCTATCCACTTTTGATCTGATTCTATATGTTCACAAAGATTGTAGGACATTTGATACGCCATTGCCACTAGCAAAACTTTGAACTCAAATATCTTTGTGCTAAGCTGTCAAATTTCAATAATTTTTATACCAATCGATAGACAAAAACTTTGCGCATCGAATGATATCAAGAATATTTCCAATTTAACAGCTCAACACAAAGAAAAAAAGAAATTTGAGCTCAGAGTTAGATTGCCAATTGCTCAATAGCTCAATTGCTCAATTGCGCGTCCGATAACTGATCAAAGAAATCGAAAGATAGCAAAAACTCGTATTGAATAAAATAAAATAGAGAAGATTACGGTAGAAAATGCGGGCACATCTGTCACAAACCTTCGCTGACAATGCTCGCACAAATGTTTCCTCTCTCCGGTGTGCGCTCTCATATGTCGTTGCAATTGATCGGATCGGCCAAAGGCTCGATCACAGCCATGAAAAGTGCACACAAACGGTTTCCAGCCTTCATGTGATCTAAAAAAACATGAAAAATTCTTTCTTTTGTCCAAGCTAGTACTAGTACTTTATTGCAAAGTTGTAACAAAAATATCTGTCTATGCCATTAGCAATTTAAGGTTTTTCTTGTCAAAAAATCAGATTTTTTCGTTACAGTACTTTACAGTATTATTAAGCTCCCATTAAGCAATCATTAAGCAATCATTAAGCTATCATTAAGCAATCACTAAGCAATCATTAAGCTATCATTAAGCAATCATTAAGCAATCATTAAGCTATCATTAAGCAATCATTAAGCAATCACTAAGCAATCATTAAGCAATCATTAGGCTATCATTAAGCTATCATTAAGCTTTAACAAACCTCAAATGTGCCCTGAGATGACTCGTTTTTCTGTACTTCTTTGTGCATCCATTGTAATGACAAACATGTACTCTAATCCCAGTCGGACTCCGATCTTTCCCATTCAAACAATTTGGGCATTCACATCGAGTGCATTGACGATTGTTTTGGGTGCGCGGTGATTCCTAGAATTAGAAATACTAATAATATAATAAATCAAATAGTATTTGTATAATAAATAAATAGTATAATAAATAAATCAAATAAATAGTATTTGCAAGATTTGATACCATAATCTTGTCTTTCTTTGTGCCAGGTTCGAGTTTGACTAAAGAGTTTGACTTAAAGCGTTTTCTAAAAGATGCTAAAAGCCACCGTACTCGAGAAAGAAGACGCTACTCTTTCTAAAGAAGATGCTACTCTTTCTAAAGCTTAAGCACACCTTTTAGAAAACTGCTCTTATTCAAGAGGATTACAAAAAAACCAGAGTACGGTAGCTTTCTCTTAAAAAGGTATCTTTTTGGAAAACTATTTTAATAGTGCATAATTTACTTTAGTCTAACTGTGTACTTTTGAAAGAACTATAAGAGTTTTTATCTCAAATAATTCAAATTCAAACTTTTTAAAGAAATAATTTAATACAACTTTAAACTAATACTTTTTAAAGTAAAAATTCATTTTTTGGAATTTTTGAATTTTTGAACTTTTTGAAAGTATTTGAATTTGAACTATTAGCAAAAAGGAAAAACGAATATTTAAAGAAATCCTTTCTGACTCACCAAGGAATGCTCTCCATCTGAAGAATTGCTCGAAATTGGGGTTAACGAAAACGATGAAGAAGAAGAAGAAGAGGCAGAGAAATCCATCTGAACTCAAAGAATTGTAGAGAATAATCGTAAAAATTGTACAGAATCATCGTTACCTTTCATCTTGTACAAAACTTTTATCGTGTAAAAGACAGTTTTTTGAGCTTTGAGTTTTGATCTTCTCTAAAATCTTAAAAAAAAAACTCTCAACCTCATCATCGACGACGATAATCTCGAGCGCCTCATCACTTATCGAGGTGGAGAGTTTGGTTGAAGATGGGACTAAACCAATTGACATTAAAATTGATTATTTGAAAACTTCCACAAACCTTGATCCTCCCATGGTCGAAAAATGGGCATAATTCAAACCGTTAGAGCTGTGAAAACAAGAAGAAATTGAAATAGAAATTTGTGCGAGGAATGAAAATGAAATACGGTGTGTTCTCTCGGACACATACAGTCTTTTTGTTGGTATCAGCTCTCATTCATCGAGAGCTGATCCCCATTTCGCCCCGTCACCCCCTCTTTTTCGCCTTTCATCTCGCCGCCGCTTTCTCGGCTCGTCTCTCCCCTCCACATTTCACCTAATGAGTGCTTGCTGGCGGAACGATCAAAGGGTCGAACCGCCGGGTATGCCCATAAGCTGGCTTCGGTGCTGACAGCTGATAACAGGGAGGAGCCCATCCCCCACAAATAGATAGCTTTTTGATGGAGGAAGGCGTTTGATAGAAACTGAATGGGAGGCGAAAGCCCATTGCGGGTGGAGAGCACAATTTACAGCTTCGCCACCTAACCTCACCAGTTTGAGGTGAACTGGCTGGGTCGTAAAACGAACACTCGTATTTCGATAAAAGTTTATTCATTTAAACTAAAAGAACTTTTGACCAGATCGAGTAAAGATTTTAGTAAATTTTGGCTACGTAGATGTGTCTGTGTCATTGAGGAAGCTGTGTCATTTCTGTGAAAGTAGAAATTTGAGTACACAATTGGATATACATATGACATACTCTTGAAAAGAGCTAACGTTAAAGTGAAAGACAAAAGCAAGAAAAAAAAATATTGGAATTAATTAAGTGCCAAACGCGTTGCAAACGAAATTGATCAAGGTGGCGTCGAGGTGAGCGGCCGACTCGGAAGAACGGATACCATGACGTTCTGATGGAAAAATCTAAAATAGCCAATAAAAATACACACTTTCAGTAAGAGGTAGAGTTCAAATTTGAATACCAAAACCGAACAAACACGAAAATCTACAGTATCTCATTAACAATTACTTGTAATTGATATGGCTTTCCCGCGCGCAACATTGCTTCCAATAAAGACTCAGAGTGTCGAAAATGTACATTTTCATCAAGCAGCCCGTGCACGATGAGCACTCGTCCAGGTCTAGAATTAAAATGATAAACCACTCGTGGTTAGAGTAACTCACTCATCGGGCAACTGATCCACCATGGCTATAACAGACGAGTTCTTGAAGATCGAGTCCACCAGCGGGTATCCAAGATAACTAAAAAACGTAATGCTAAAAAGTCCAATTAAATTACCGCTCCGTGTAAGCTGTATCATAAAGGCGCCAATCCGTCACCTGAAATTTATCCGTTAGTTAAAAGTGAACAAACAACAACCTACTGATTAACAACATGTGATAATAAAGTTAAATGAAACTCACAGCACCACCAGCGACACAAGCTCGATAAACCTGCAAATGCTACTTCTTTAAAACATTCCATAAACTGAATAATCACCTCCGGGTATTTTGCGATAGCGACAAGTGAAAGATATCCTCCATAACTCCATCCCTGAACGGCAACCCGAGTCAAATCCATACAAGAAGATCGTAGAGCCACCTTAAAGAAGTTCTTCACAAAATTTTAAGCGTACCAACCTCGTTGAGTGCTTCCAATTGATCTTCCACTTCAACCGTTCCCTAGATTTCACAATAAACTACTCAAACAAGAAATCAACTAACAAATGATCCTTTGATAGGTGCCTCAAAATCTCGACCTCGATTATGCGAACCTCGTCCATCGGCAAGAACCACACAAAAGCCAAGGTAGGAGTATTTCAGTAATTGAACCCATCTAGATCAATAGTTTAATGTTGAAAAGAGCAAGCCAAGAAATCGCATGCAAACAAATTACGTTGCCCAATCGCTTCGAACAAGTTGAATCCCCGGTCCACCGTACACGTGATGAACAACTGGATATCTGGTTCCATCTCGATCATGAATGCTATCAGGCGGTCGAAGCTAAAAAAGAATAAATCCATGATCGCCAGAAGCCCAAAACTCACCAAAAGTGCATAATGTACATAGCCGCTATTTCGTGATTTATACTCAAAGAGAATTGGTCGATCAACCGACGTGAATCGAGCTGATAAAGTGCATCCGGGTAACTCCAACTAAATGGAAAGAGTACGGGAAGACGATTCCATAAGTTACCTGACACAAAACACAAGAGGTAGGCAATCCACCATCATGTGGGTAGTTCAAGATATAGAACCTAAAACCTCACTAAACGAAAAATAAATTAAAGCTACCTGCATTGCGGAGGATTGCATAAGTTGGTGAGCCAACACGTAAAACCCAGTCCCGGAACAACTGCCAAAGCAGAGGGAACCCTTTCGTTTCTGAAAATTAAACAATAAAATTGTTGGCTACATTTTGAAACCTGTACGTCCATCCTTGTTCTGTAAGTCTTTCAATGGCTCGAGGCCCTTTCTCGGAATATCCAGTCACACATCTAAATGATGAATAATAACTCCACTAGCTAGCTTTTTTTTTACAAAGTCATCTCCAATGGATTATTGATGTTGGCAACGAAAAAGACATGTTCACGTTGTCGATCCACCACCAAACCAGCTTGTTTGCAAACAGACCTAAATTCATTTGATTATGAAAAGTTTATAAAGTGAACTACCAAGATCCGTGGGTTAATCGTCGTTCAACTGTTGCTTGCAATTGTCCATTTGGTCGAAGCTCCGAATCAAGACGACAAAGATGGCAATCCGAAGAGGCCTAAAACTTAAGTTTCACCAACAAAGAACAGATGCCTAATCACCTCGGTTGCATAAATAAAAGATATCCGCCTATCGTCAAGAAGTGGGAGTGGTTCGATCAAGTTGTGTGTCTAAACTCAAGCATGACGTTATACGGCTTATTGAAACTTTACATTGATCCACGTTTCACTGAACTCGTCAAAAATGATGAGCGGGCTTGTCAATCTTACTGATGTCGAGCAATAAATCCCGTCCAAAGACTATAAAAGAATCAGGAATGCAAGAAGTGAAGCCAGTAAAATTTACCCGTACACCAGTATGACCCCATTCATGTTCCGGTAATAATATTAGACAAATGCGTGATTGAGCTCGATTTGCGACTTGTACCCAAACCCTAAATTTAAAATTTTTTGAAAGTATAATCAAAATCTCATTCACGTTTTCCCATCAGAGAGGAATCCTGCTCGGGTAATGTATTCAATCCACGGAAACCGTTCTTGCAGCGGTGTTCTCAATCCAATATCTTGAACCTACAGAAAAAAGATGAGCTAATTTTTAAAATCAAAAGACCTTATCCCCTTCGATAAAAAGCATCCTGAGTGAGCTTTTTGCATTGGGACTTCCGGTGACTGGATAACGCATTGGATCTAAATCAAAGTCAAGAACTTAACAATAAAAATCAAACTACCGGCTGGTTCTTTTCCTGGGCAATCAAACGACAACACTTGGACATTCTCCTCATCGACCTGTTCATAAAGTAAGCGAGAACCAGTAGGAGCCCACCAAATTCCAGTAAAGCGATCGAGTTCTTCCCAAAATAACATGATTATTATGATCAAATATGATCACTAACAAAAAGCCTGGCCCATTTTAAAAGCTAATGCGAATAGCACAATGTTCACAACTAACCTGTGTGACAAAAGAAGGTACTCCGTTCAATATTGTATTTTTTGGAGATTCAGTCGAAAAGATTAGTCTTCCGCCGCGTTCCACATGCACTTGTCGCTCGGCAACAAAAGCCACCTAAAAGTTTGATCTAATTTCAAATAGAAAACTATAATCTTACTAAATCGGAATCCGAAGGACAGGGCTGAGCATCCGAAACAAACGAAGAACCATTTGCATCTCGCCAAACACACGACAATCTGGGCACATTCGGCTCGTATCGATAAACCTAAAAAAATTCTAAAAGGTGTGATAAAATTGGATAATACCTCAGCACCCGTAGTCAACAATACAGAATGATCTCGATGAATCGAGAAATCCGAAATTCCAGAAACAGTAGAAACGCGTTGTCTTTCACACAACAACGAAAACTCAGCACTAAACAATCAGTTAAAACAAACAAGTTAAAACAACGTTTTTTTCTACAATACCTTGTACTATTTCTGAATTGTTCAGAAACAAGTAACGGTCGAAATTGAGCTGTAGATCCGACGCTATGATTGATATCTACTGACAGAACAGTTTGTTGAGAAGATGATGATGGTGTGCCTAGGCAAAAAAAAGATGAAAAAATTGTAAAGACCGCTTACCTAGAGCGTAAACGATACAATCTCCATTAGGCTTGGCTGCGATAGAAAGACGAGAAAACGGTACACCAACAGAAGACCGAACCTGAAATCAAATTAGATCGATTTTCTGAATTTTTACAATAACATTTCATTCTTATACTATTTTGTCAAAATTTTTCACCTCTCCTCTACATGCCTTGCAATGAGCCAACAATTGAGCCCAACTTAAACGAGGTGTTGGCGATTTTCTCCAAGGAGGAGTCGCTTCATGTGGAGCCATTTGGCTAAAAATTCGAATTACATTAATGAAAACAGGTAAACAGTCAAAAAACAATAACAATATGCAAAATGTTTGCAAACATTGATTCAGCATAAAACTTTGTACATTTGAATCTTTTATTTTACATTTTAAACAACATAGAAAACATCATAAAAACCTTAAACAAAGATACCCGTAAAACAAAAATATTCTATCGCTTATATGATGACGGTGGAGCGAATTCATCATCTCTTTCCGATCGCTCTTTCTCAATCCAAGTGTTGTAGGAGCCTTTGCCGCGATCCCATTCACGATCATTTTTGATTCGCTTAGAAAACTAAACACACCAATGTAATAAAGTTTAAAAGATATTTATTTTAGAAGTTAATGTCTAAACAACAAACAGACCATGTGAGCTTAATCTAATCAATTTCTCAACAAACCTTTTCCTCAACGGTTTCAACCGCTGGCAAGGGTATGTCCAAATATTCTGGCTCTGGTGCAGGCTCGTCCTCGTCTAAAGCAAAATGAAGTTAAATTTTAAGCAACTGTTTTACTAACCTGGTAAATTGAAACGTTTTCGTAGTCTTGCCAATTTCGCTTTGTTAGCTTCTTCCCTTTTGCGCTTTTCCTCTGCCCGTTTATCTCGTAACCTAAATTTGATTTTTAGAGATTCGACTCGATTCGATTCGAGATTTCATTCAAAACTCACTTATCCGTTTGATCGCTTAATTCGTAAAGCTTCTTGATTTGTTCTTTTCGTTTTTCTTCGTCTTGTGAGAGGCGTAAATGCGATGCACCATAGACTCGTTGTTCTAAAAGGAGAATTATTAAGTATTCATTAGGTCATAAACCTTCATCAGGGTTAAATCGTTCCGGTTGAACATCGCGTTTCACTGAGGGACCAGCTTCTGCATAATCATCAAACGACGAAAATCTCCTAAAAGTCATGAGTTATCCTTACACAACTTAAACTTTACTTGTCCGCTTTATCATCGAGCTCCTTCATTTTCATGTGAAAATCAACCATGAATTCGACGGGCGTCTCGTCTTTGTGCGTTAAAACAACTTCTCCAGCGTGTAGCTTCTCATAAAGCTCCGTTTTTTCCTAAAGAAAAAAAATTAACATCATATAAAAAGACTACTTAAAGTAGTCATAGTTCAAGACTGACCTGCATGATTTTTCTTTGTTTAGCTCGAAGTTGTTCGTCTTCGGCTTTCATCGCGCGTGCATACTCTTCTATTTTTCGTTTTCTTTCGTAGGCTTCTCCTTTGAGGCGATCTCGTTCATTCTTGTTCACCGCTAGGACGCCACCCTAAATTAAAAGAATTGGTGCAGAAGTTAACTATTTAGAAACGGCTACTTATCAACTACTTTTACTACTTTTACTACTTTTACTACTTTTACTACTTTTATCTACTTTATCAACTACTTTTATCCGTTTTCAAAATTCTACAAGCCTGTTAATGCTATAAAAATCACAATTGACTCTGATTTAACAATCGGAACTTTAATTTAACGTTTAGGGTCATTAAATCGAGCAACTTCTTCTTTCAATTTGATGGAAAAACTCAATAGCGCCAAATCAAGTATCGTTGACTAGATTTGACTTTATCCAAACAAAACAACAAACCGGTTTCCCAACTCTCGCGTAGTCTCCGGTGCCGGATGCAGTTTCCCGAGCGGCCACCTCATTCTTTCGTTTGATGAGCTCATTCTGTAGATCGAAGATCGAGGCCACATCCGACGATTGGAGGCCCTTCGGCTGGGGCCTTTGCGGCACATCGTCTTTCTCTTCCATCTGTACAATTAGAAAAATTATCGAGGATATTGAAACAAGGAAAATTTCGAATTTAGAAAAAGAATTTCTCGAAAAGAGGAAGTCAGGCGGGGGACTGGAGGGCGAATAAATGCGGGGTTCCATACGTGGACATCCTGTGTACGCTTAAGACATGAAATTGTGCAGACAAACACGCGAAAGAAGCGTTTCACTTAAAAGAAAACGTATCAAGAGCGAGGTGATGCTTTAAGAAAATGAGAAATTAACTGTAAAGTCTAATTTAGATCTTTCCAAAAGTGTTCTGCTTGTGCATTTTCTCTTTTTTAAGCGTTTTTCAAAATTATCGACTTATCAGATAGAGCTTAGATGAGCTTGATAGAGCTATACTTATCAGATAGAGCTTAGATGCACATGCAGAAAGTTTATTTCTTCTTTAAAAAGTAACAATGTAAACTGTACAATGAAGACTTTCAACAAAAAACAAATTTAAGCGATAGTTTCAGCATCCGAATCTCCATCAACGTCGCCTTCATCGAAGAGGCACGGCTTCCCAATCGGATCGAACGTCTCCAGTCGACCCATATCAGAGGCGTTCTCAGCGTACCTCTGCGTGTAGCGCGAGGAAACTTCCTATAAGCTTCCTATAAAGAAAACTAGAATAAATAAAACACTTTATCAAAATACCTAGCAACAATATCGCCAAGACTTGAATCGTGAATCGAAACAAGTGATTCAAGAATAGAAGGTAGTAAACATCCTAGTCTTTTCTTACCATAAACGATGCCAAGCCGACTAAATACAGGAATGTTATGCAATAAACCTGAATAGTCGTTCAACGGACACCGACGAGCCAGAAATAGGGCATCACAGAAAGCCATTCTTGTGAAGATTGGGGAGATCCTCTTGTTGCATTATCCAAAGCAAAGCAAAATAAAGCAAAGAAACGTTGCTAGCAACACCAGAAGTGACAATTGCCGCAAAAGTAGGTAACTAAAATTTGATTGTTAAATAAATATTATAAATTAATCTCAAGTTCCACTTTTGGAGTAATATCGGAGTCAAAAATTTCAGTGACATAATGCGAGTAGAAACGGACCCTTTAATCTTCATCTTCACGATCTTCATCTCATTTAAAAAGTCCCAGACTTTTGCTTATGTGACCATCCTCTACAAACAACTAAACAAAGAATCATTGATTAGTAAATATCAAATACCATTTCCATTTTCGTCATGTAGTTGAACATCGACAGCATTGCAGCGCTCTCAATGTCATTTAAAAAGTCCCAGACTTATGCTTATGTGGCCATCCTCTACAAACAACTAAACAAAGAACCATTAATTAGTAAATATCAAACACCATTTCCATTATCGTGTAGTTGAAAATCGACAGCATTGCTCGCAGCGCTCTCAAACACAACACACGCTAGCAAGAAGTCATTGCAAAGTGTGCATCAAGTTCGACAATGATTTCAGACTAAATTCAAAATTAACTAAATAAACAGAGCTAAAGTAACCAACGCTGTCAATCTCGCTGTCGCTGTCAATGTAGTCACAAAGCATCGCAAACATTGAATCCCATCGTGTTAGCACGTCAATTCATGGTTCGCGTCGCTTATTTAACCTAGTTTAATGAGTTACAAATAAAAAAGTAGGGTACTTTTCCAATATCGGGGGAGCGGTCCGATTATCGGGGGGAGCGAAAGGAAAATCGAGGGAGCAAATTTTGGCAGCGCTACGCTAATATGTCCTATATTATACAAACTATCGCCATAAAATCCGCGAATTACCCGTTATTCTCACAACCTTTATATTAGAAAGACTTAAAACTAACACCCAGCGAAATGGACCTTCCCTTTGAGCGGACCTCCATCGATTCGCCACAGTAAACGCCAGGATGACCCTCCTGGCGAAATTCCTTCGCCAAATGTCGGAGAACCGCAACGTCGTTAAGTTTTAAAAATGGTAAAATACAGTCCCGGAAATGGGGGTGGGACAAATGCGACCTTTTTTTGCTGGAAAAGGGGTCTATCCCAAAACAGTGCCGCCAAAATAGCGCCGACCAAAACAGCGCCGACCAAAACAACGCCGTACCCAAAACAGCGCCGATGCAAAACAAAGTTTTTTTTCTTTTACAATGTACACTCATTTTTTTTATTACCAGCTTTTAATTTTGATAATTTATTTAAAAATAGCATGACCAACAACAATAAACGATAACAATTAAACGATGCATAAAAAACATTAAAATAGCATGAAATTAATAGTCCAAGAGACTCTGAAACACCATAACACTAGCGATGATGAACATAAACGGCTAGAGCTTTCAAGTGATCCGTAGTAGAAATAAAAAGTTAGTGAAAATGTTAAAAAACAGGCCGTAAAAGGAAAAAAAATTGTTATTTTTGGTTAAAACCAATTTTATAAACGCTATCGCAGGTTTCTATGCGTAAAGCTTTAAAAAAATCGGATTCTCCGCCTTTTCTTACCCTAAAAACACAAAAAGTGGACAGAAAAAGTTAAAAACAGCAAAGAAAAAGCAAAAATCTATAAAATAATTTTTTTTGCTCGTCGCTGTTTTGGGCGTTTTTGCATTGGCGCTGTTTTGGGTGGCGCTGTTTTGGGTACGGCGCTGTTTTGGTCGGCGCTGTTTTGGCGGCGCTGTTTTGGGATAGACCCTGGAAAAGGCCTTAGGCAAGGCCGTAGAGCTTCGAAAATGTTTTCATAGAAGGGAATCGTATGCGTAGATTCCGAATTTCGACAAATCAGACCTCACTGACACGTCAAATTTGGGCTAAAAGGCAAAAACTACGCAACTTAACCCTTTTCCGCAGTTTTTGCCTTTTAGCCCAAATTTGACGTGTCAGCGAGGTCTGATTTGTCGAAATTCGGAATCTACGCATACGATTCCCTTACACGAAAACATTTTCGAAGCTCTACGGCCTTGCCTAAGGCCTTTTCCAGCAAAAAAAAGGTCGCATTTGTCCCACCCCCCGGCTCTCTTTTAAACGGCGCTCTTTTAAACGGCGCTCTTTTAAACGGCGCTCTTTTAAACGGCGCTCTTTTAAACGGCGCTCTTTTAATATAGTTCTGGACCGATTTAGAGTGGTGGATAGAAAAATTAATTTTTGCCAGGAAGCCATTCTTTTCTTGAACTGGTAAATGCAAATTTATTTACTTTCAACAGTTTTGTGACGAGTATGCACTTATCAAAAGTGTAAATTTCGCATTTTGCCTTTCAAAACCGTGTCAACCATTCAGAAATGATCGAGTTTGGTTATGCAAACGTGGTGGCTGACCACGAATTGCGGCTGATCTTCTTGGGTAAATATTGGAGTAAAAGAAGGGAAGGGTTATAGAATGGAGAAGGGGAACCCATAAAAGTGCCCTTGATTCACTCCAATCCCCCTAACTCTCAAAGAGGTTCGATAGTAAAACATTCAAAACCTTTACGATTCTAATTTTATTACGATTTTATGCTTTTCTTATTGATTACGCTCATTTTGTAAGAAGTTTTTAGCCTCGATAGCAGCTTTGCTTTTGCTTTTGCTTCTCGCGATTTGATTGCTGATTGCTAGTTTTAGGTTGCTTGGAGTGCTTAGGATTTATAATTTGTTAGCTAGCGTAGGGTAGCTAGCTTAATCCCGTGTAGCATAGCTAGCGTCATCCCGTGTACCATAGCTAGCGTAATCTCGTGTAGCATAGCTAGCGTCATCCCGTGTAGCGTAGCTAGCGTGCATCCCGTGTAGCGTAGCTAGCGTGGGCATCCCGTGTAGCGAGTAGCTAGCGTAGTCCGTGTAGCATAGCTAGCGTGGCATCCCGTGGTAGCAGTAGCTAGCGTAATCCCGTGTAGCGTAGCTAGCGTAGGGCATCCCGTGTACCGTAGCTAGCGTAGATCTCGTGTAGCATAGCTAGCGTAATCTCGCGTAGGGTAGCTAGCGTAGGGTATCCCGTGTACCATAGCTAGCGTAGGGTAGCTCGTGTAGCGTAGCTAGCGTAATCCCGTGTAGCATAGCTAGCGTAATTGAAGTGGCTACATTCTGATTGGTTTAGCTTGATCTGGTTAACAAAGCCTGTACTATAACAACCAAAAGTCAGCCCCAGACCTCGAAAATAAGATTTTATCTCAGTTAACAGTTCAAGAACCAAGTCTATAGCAAGCCAGATGATCTGACTTTGCCCACAATTACTTTTCCAACAACCCTGACTCCTGATAATCAATTTCCTACCATTTCCCTGAGGCTTGGGGTCAATTGAGAGAGACGCTTTCGTTAATCAATCTTTTCCCTTTCTCGAAAGAATATGATTGGGTGTGCTTTCCTGCTGTGATCGCTGTTGACATATTGTTCTGTTTGGCTAACCCAGTTCTTGTCTTTTCTTGAACGAACGAGAGAGACCAATCAGAGGAATGCCGTGAATGGGGCAATGGTCCTCTACTGACTAGCCACTGACCCTCACTGACCCTTCCACTTCTTTGAGAGCTTCTTCATTCACTCACATTCTTCATTCAATCGCTATAAACTTATTTTCGTATTTTAATAGCTATAGAAGAAGGATTATGGTAGTTATTTTGGATTTATTAGTCACTGCACGATTCATTCGAAGGAAGCTAAAGTTAACGGTGTTGATAACATGAATTAGGTTGCATTCCTATACGGCAATCCCTACAATATCCCTGTTTTCTCTTTGTATTTTGCTATTTTGCTATTTTGCTGCAGTATTTTGCTTCACCGTATACCAGGATTTAAATCTTACGGTTTCCAATTATTCAATCTATAGTTTCCAACGGGTTTTGGCTATAGTCATGTTTTCTAACCAGTAAGTCGTAAAGGCAAGCTCTGAAGAATAAGAAAGTAAGTGCACTCAGGGTTTCAAGGTAGCAAGGTAGGTTTCAGACCGGACCTAGAACTAGACCAGAACCAGACCTGGCTTCTGATCCAGACTTGGCTTCTGATCCAGACCTGGCTTCTGATCCAGACCTGGCTTCTGATCCAAACCTGGCTTCTGATCCAGCCCAGAGCCAGATCCAAGCCAGGGCCAGATCCAGCCCAGGGCCAGATCCAAGCCAGGGCCAGATCCAAGCCAGGGCCAGATCCAGCCCAGGGCCAGATCCAAGCCAGGGCCAGATCCAAGCCAGGGCCAGATCCAGCCCAGGGCCAGGTCCAAGCCAGGGCCAGATCCAAGCCAGGACCAGATCCAAGCCAGGGCCAGGGCCAGATCCAAGCCAGGGTCAGATCTCGCCCAGAGCCAGATCCAAGCCAGGGCCAGTTCCAGCCCAGGGCCAGATCCAAGCCAGGCTTAACCGGATCCAACCAGATCAAAAACCGGATCCAACCAGAACCATGACCCTCGTTCAGAGATTCTCCTTGAACCACCATCGACTTTCTGAGTGATAAGTGGACTCAAATTAGGCCATCGGTCATTTGATACGCCCCTTTCGCCATTGACAATCTAACTTTGAGCTCAAATATCTTTGTGTTGAGCTATTCAATTGAAATATTCTTGACATCATTAGATGCGTCAAGTTTTTCTCTATCGATTGGTACAAAAATTATTGAAATTTGACAGCTCAACACCAAGAAATTTGAGCTCAAAGTTTTGCCAATGACAAAGGGGCAGGGCGAGTATCAAATGTCTCAAAATCCAAATTAAAACTATTATCTAGAGTTGGATGTTCTTCACTACTTCTTTTCCAATCAATAGAATCTCTCTCTCAACCACAATTATGCAAGAAAATCTTGAGATTCGTCTCGGAGATAAGATCATATCGATAGGAATATAGAGATGGCTAGAGTGAAAGGATAGGAATGGATGGGAATGGATGGATGGGGAATGGATCGACGGGGAGAAAGGTCAAATGGGGAACACAGCCATCATCAAACATTTACGACTAATCGCTTTTGTTTCCATTGACTTCAAGTTTTGTCTAAGGCAAGCTGGCAAGCTGGCAAGCTGACTAGACTAGCTGGCAAGCTAGCAAGCTGACAAGCAAGCTGACGAGCTGACTAGGAAGCTGACTAGCTGACAAGGAAGCTGACTAGCTGACTAGCTGACAAGCTGACAAACTGACAAGCAAGCTGACAAGCTGACAAGCAAGCTGACTAGCTGACAAGCTGACAAGCAAGCTGACAAGCTGACAAGCTGACAAGCAAGCTGACTAGCTGACAAGCAAGCTGACTAGCTGACAAGCAAGCTGACAAGCTCGGCTTAACATTATTCATTATCCATGCAACTTACTGCTCCCTATCCAATCACTTATCACTATTTTACAGCTTTATATTTGTACTTTTGTGTTTAAAGTTATCAAAGCTTATTGCTTTTTGATTTTTTGACCTTACTTTGAGCTTTGACTTTGAGCCAAATAGTGCTATAGTTAGCTAGAGTCTGTCATTTGCCAATAAATCATTATTGATAGATCCTGCTACAGGAGTTAAACAAGCTCTAAACAAGCTCTAAACAAGCTCTAAACAAGCTCTAAACAAGAACTAAACAAGAACTAGAATATAGAACAAGAATCTAGAACTTTTCCGTTTCATTTTCGATCTATTCACAGCTGGCAAGTGTTTTAAAACGAAAGAAATAGAGAAGAAGAGTTTTTTTAAATGCTTTTCTGAAAAGAGGATTGAAGGGGGGTAAAGAATTGAAAGGGATTGGGCCGTATCGTTCAAAGATGAATCAGCCTGTTCTCAGCCTCTCAGCCTCTCCCCAGCCTCTTCTCTATGCGCTAGTCAGTTCACAATCACCCTTTCCTTTCCCAAAAAGTGCTAATTTTCTTTTCTTATTTATACGAAAAAGACTGTAAATTGTTTAGTGTTCGTAAAAGAGTTTTTCAATGTTTTATAGTCTGTTTTACACCAACATTTAGAAATCTGTTGTTGCTGTTCTATTCTGTTGCTGTTCTATTCTGTTGCTGTTCTATTCTGTTGCTGTTCTATTCTGTTGCTGTTCTATTCTGTTGCTGTTCTATTCCGTTCTATTCTGTTGCTGTTCTAATGCATCTAAGTGCTACAGTCTACAAGTTCTACTATTCAATGATATGACTTACTTTTTGTCATTGGTATTATGATATCATGACTAGTAAAGAAATAATGCTATAGCAAGCGAGCAAGTAGTGTTATAGTATTCTAGAATGTTACAGTAAAACAAAAGGCTTAGGCTTAGGCTTAGACTTTGGCTTTGGCTTTGGCTTAGACTTAGGCTTAGACTTAGACTTAGATTTAGACTTAGGCTTAGATTTAGACTTAGATTTAGACTTAGACTTATGCTTGGCTTAGGCTTAGACTTAGGCTTTGGCTTGACTTGAGCTTAGGCTTGAGCTTAGGGCTTAGGCTTAGGCTTAGGCTTGGCTCAGGCTTGGCTTGAGCTTAGGCTTAGGCTTAGGCTCAGGGTTAGGCTTAGGCTCAGGCTTGGCTCAGGCTTGGCTTGAGCTTAGGCTTAGGCTTAGGCTCAGGCTTAGGCTCAGGCTTAGTCTTAGGCTCAGGCTTGGCTCAGGCTTGGCTCAGGCTTGGCTCAGGCTTAGACTTAGGCTTAGACTTAGGCTTCAGGGTAAACCCAAAGGCTTGTTAACAACTTGTTTCTTCTTTGATTCTTCTCTACTCTAAGCTCTCTCTCTAGTGAAATGCTTCATTTTTTTCGCAGTAAGCTGACTATGAATAGAGAATTGAGTGCACTAGAAAGATTGGGTTTATGTAGTGATAGCCAAGCTATCAGAGTCAAGGTTTTTTAGTTACCCATTAATTCTAGCTAGTAATCTCAAAGATTCTTCTAAAATCCTTCTTTCCCCTTCTTCCCCGGCTTATTGACCAATTCTTTTTTGTTTTCTTTTCTTTTCTGTTTTCTTTTCCGTTTTCTTTTCTTTTTTCTTCTCTTGATGTGGTGAACACTCTAAAATGATAAAGCTTTTTTCTTTCTTTCAACTTTTCTTTAACATTTAAGTGTTCTATTTAGGAAAGATCAAGTTTTGAGTGTTTTTTTTTAATATAATTTGTTTTATATGATTTGTTTTAGATAATTTGCTTGTATAATTCATTTTATATCATTCGTTTTATATAATTTGCTTTATACCATTTTTTTCTTTATCAACAACATTTTAGATGGATGTCCGCTGGTGGGGTTCGCCTTGGCTGCGAATCCTACTCATCTCTTTATTCTTTCAATCGATTGGCTCACAAAATTTCGATGAACTCGATGAGTACGACGAGCGATACGCCGAGTTTATCACTACAGAATCTGGTGTGGATTAAGGAAATAGGAAATATAAAGTTAAATTAAGGATTAAGGATTAAGATCCTTAAGGATTAAGGAAATAAAGTTAAATAATAGAAGTGAGAAGATTAGCTGAATTGAATGTCGTTTTATGAATTCTGAATTGAATGTCGTTTAAAGGTTGTTAATTTTGGCGTTAATTACATCGATTTCCTCTCAATTCCGTCGATTGGTCGATTTTTCGTCAATTTCTCGTCAATTCGTCAATTCCCTTAATTTTCTCTTAAATTTGGCTGTATTTTGGGGCAAATTCCCCTATTTTTGATTGGATTACTTAATAATATTTAAAAAGTAAACACTTAAGTACTTTAGAATGTGAGTACTTAACAGAGAGCTGAGACAAGAGCTGAGACAAGGCGAGCAAGGGCAGAGATGAGACAGAGCTGAGACAGAGAGGACAGGATGAGACTAGAGCTGAGACTAGAGATGGGACTAGAGCTGAGACTAGAGATGAGACTAGAGCTGAGACAAGAGATGAGACTAGAGATGAGACAAGAGCTGAGACAAGAGCTGAGACTAGAGCTGAGACAAGAGATGAGACTAGAGATGAGACAAGAGCTGAGACAAGAGCTGAGACTAGAGCTGAGACAAGAGATGAGACTAGAGATGAGACAAGAGCTGAGACAAGAGCTGAGACAAGAGATGAGACAAGAGATGAGACAAGAGCTGAGACAAGAGCTGAGACAAGAGATGAGACAAGAGCTGAGACAAGAGATGAGACAAGAGCTGAGACTAGAGCTGAGACAAGAGATGAGACTAGAGCTTTCTCTCTCTCTCTCTCTCTCTTGATTCTCTTGATCATGTACTCCAATCAATTTCTATTTTATATTATTTAAATCTCAAATATAATCCCAAACAGAATCCGAAAGATAACCACAAAATGTTTTCTATAAAACTAGATTTTAATCTAGAGAAAGCTTTGTCTTATAAAGTGTTTCTAGTTCTAGAGAAACTTCATTTTCACCTACCGTAAATACTGTAATAGTACCCCACCCAGATAATGACGGTGCGGAGTGTTGCGTAGTCTAGCTTTGAACGAGTTTTTCTCGACACTGGTTTATGCTAAAATGTTCGTTTTGGTATCAAAAAATAGCCCTGAATTCCAGGGCTATTTTTTGATACCAAAGACGTATTTTTTGGAAGTACGAGTGCTTTGAAAAACAATAAAATACGAAAAAACTTTTACGACTACGCGACTGTACGAGGGGGATGGGGTACTATTAGAGTATTTACGGTAGTTTGCGCTTACTGGCTGGTCAACTGGTCGCTTACTGGTCAACTCGCTGAGCGAAATCCTATGCAACCTATACCATTTGACGCAGATTTTGATGCTGATTCCGAAGATATATCTGTTATTCTTTGGTTTCCAAAACAAAATTAAAAGCCGACATCGAACTTGCATGGTCCGGCTCTGGAAACGAAAGCTTTACCACTCGGCCACGGCTGTACCGAGTCGAGACTGCAAGGAGGTCGTTAAGAAGCTAAACGGCTTGTTAGAACTCTGAAAATGAGGTCATTTGAGTCCTATCGGCCTACTTAACGGCCTCCTTGCAGTCTCGACTCAACACAGCCGTGGCCGAGTGGTAAAGCTTTCGTTTCTAGATCGAGACCTCACGAGTTCGACCCCGGCTTTGAACTTTTACTTTTTTTAAGAAGTGCTGACTAGGGTTTTAGCGTTTCTGTTCTGAAACTGGTCCGCAAGGAGGTCGTTAAGACCCACCGTTAAGACCCACCACTTTTCCAAAACAAAACAAAACAAAACATCGTAACAAAACTTTAAACCCTTATAACTCTTGACAGGTTGTCATTTAGCGAAAACGGAATATAGATTCGAAATCAGCATAAAATTCTGCATCGAATGGTCGTAGAGGATTTGGTTCAACCATTTAACCTTCCCTTTTTAGTCTCTTTTTCCCTGTTCAGTTCAGATTTTTGGTCTAACCCTGAGAAGTTAGTCTTTTCATTTTAAAGTCGAATTTCTAGAACGCGGACTTTTCCCATCAATCTTCAATTTGGCGACGAATGCTTTGATCAATTCGACGGCAACATGCGGCGAGCGAGGTCCAGAGGAATACTGTAAACTCGTCGAGCATGTCATTCAGAAGAAAGCTCCCGGAAATGGGTGAGTAAAAGGGGGAAAAGTAAAGGGAAAAGGGAAGATAAGGGGAAGATAGGAAAGAAGACATAAAAAGCATGAAACTAGATAAATCTTAACTTTCAAGTAAAGCAATTCAGTAATTCAGCTCAAAAAGAGTCTTTCAGCTCTCCGCAATGTGACATTTGTGATGCGAACGATGTCCGAAAGCGTCATCCCATCGAGTTCGCTATTGATGGGACGAAAAGGTTCAAAGTATTCTAAATTCTATTAATTTTATTAATTCTATTATTTCTATTAATTCTATTCATCTAATATTGAATTATGCAAATTTTAAACAAACTTTAGATGGTGGCAAAGTCCGACATTGCACAATGGACTCGACTTTGACAAAGTGAACATCACCATCGATTTGAGACAGGTTGGGGTTACTGTAGATCGATTTGAGACAGGTTTTGGGTACTGTAGATCGATTTGAGACAGGTTTGGGTTACTGTAGATCGATTTGAGACAGCTTTGGGTTGCTGTAGATCGATTTAAGACAGCTTTGGGTTACTGTAGACCGATTTGAGACAGGTCTGGGTAACTGTAGATCAATTTGAGACAGGCGGGGTTACTGTAGATCGATTTGAGACAGGTTTTGGGTACTGTAGATCGATTTGAGACAGGTTGGGGTTACCGTAGATCGATTTGAGACCGGTCTTGGTTACTGTAGATTGATTTGAGACAGGTTTGGGTTACTGTAGATCGATTTGAGACCGGTTTTGGTTACTGTAGATCGATTTGAGACAGGTTTTGGGTACTGTAGATCGATTTGAGACAGGTTTTGGGTACTGTAGATCGATTTGAGACAGGTTGGGGTTACTGTAGATCGATTTGAGACAGGTTTGGGTTACTGTAAATCGATTTGAGACAGGTTGGGGCTACTGTAGATCGATTTGAGACAGGTTTCGGTTACTGTAGATCGATCTAGATAGCTCTAGATAGAATATAATGCAATAGAAGTCAAAAATCTGTATCTTTAGGAGTACCAAGTCGCGTACATTGTCGTGAAAATGGGAAATGCGCCGAGACCTGGCTCGTGGGTACTCGACAAATCGCTGGACGGACAAAAGTGAGCTTGAATATTCTGTATTCAATAAAATGAAGATCTTCAATCGATTCCCCGTCCCTGAAAACCCTAGGGTACAAAAATAAAGCTCAATATCTTTTTGTGCAAAGTGAGGAGTGGCTTCAGAGCTGGCTTCAGAGCTGGCTTCAGAGCTGGCTTCAGAGCTGGCTTCAGAGCTGGCTTCAGAGCTGGCTTCAGAGCTGGCTTCAGAGCTGGCTTCAGAGCTGGCTTCAGAGCTGGCTTCAGAGCCATTCCGAGATCTTCTCATCTCTTTTCTATGTGATTCATTTAGATGGGAAGCTTGGCAATTCTTTGCAACAAACGATGCAGAATGTGTTCGTCTCTTTGGAATCCCTGCAACCACCGGTGTGCCACGTTATAAAAATGATGATGAGGTGAGGGAAAGGACAATTACAGTATAGATGACTAAATAGGTGCGTAAGTTTAAGTCGAATAGCTTTCTTTAGGTTCATTGCACCAGTGAGTACTCGAAATTGACCCCACTGGAGCATGGAGAGATCCACATTTCGCTTGTGAATGGAAGACCTGGATCGAAAGGGCCATCAATGGAGCTACAGGTTGGTGAGGGTAGATGCTAGGGAGAGGTCCAAGGGGAAGATCAAGGGGAAGATCCAAAGGGAAGCTCAAGGCCAAGATCAAGGCCAAGGTCAAGGCCAAGATCATGGCCAAGATCAAGATCATGGCCAAGGGGAAGATCAAGGCCAAGATCAAGGCCAAGAAGGTCAATGGCATAGTTCTGAGTGATGCTGAGGTCTAGCTAAACTTGACAAAGTTCAGAAATTCACACGAGCTCGCTACGTACGAATGCGGATGATCGATTTAAAAACATTAAACGCTGATCTTCTCGTTGTCAACTCGAAAAGTCACAAATTGGATAAAAGTGTGACAATGAGGTTGATTTCACAGAAAAGATCTTAAGCTTCTAGCTCTCCAGCTTCAAGCTCTCCAGCTTCAAGCTCTCCAGCTTCAAGCTCTCCAGCTTCAAGCTCTCCAGCTTCAAGCTCTCCAGCTTCAAGCTCTCCAGCTTCAAGCTCTCCAGCTTCAAGCTCTCATTCTTGTCAATTCAGATATTTCTACTCAATCTCTGATATCTCAATCGGTGGCCAATGTATCTGTTATGGTCACGCTGAGAGTTGTCCAGCTGATCCAGTGACTGGGGTAGGCTTTGAGAGTCATTCCATTCATTGATCATTCCAAGACTTAAATCAGAACTATTCCTTCAGCAATTCCGTTGTGAATGTCGGCATAACACTTGCGGTGAGTCGTGCAATCGTTGTTGTCCACTTTTCAATCAACTCCCGTGGAAACCGGGCACAAATACACAGCCGAATATTTGTCAACGTGAGTGTTAAAGGGTTTTAAATCATTTTTCTTCCAAGGAATCTGATCAGAGCTAGATTTGAGCTTTACTACTCTACTCTCTAATCTAGTCTGGTATACCAGAGCTTTACTGGTATGGCCTGCTCTGGACTTTGCTTACAATTCTAAGGCCCGGTCTGCTTACAATTCTAAGGCCTTACAACTCTAAAGCTTTACAACTAAGCCAGAGACTCACTTGATATAACTACTGGTTGAAAAGGTGTTAGATCTGGTTTTGCGATCTGGGAGATCTGAGAGCTGAGGTTTTGCTGTAAGTATGGCCTACCTGGCATGGCGTTAGGTCAAGCTGTTAGATCAAGCTGCTAGGTCAAGCTGCTAGGTCCAGCCATTAGATCAAGCTGTTAGGTCAAGCTGTTAGGTCCAGACGTTAGATCAAGCTGTTAGGTCTAGACGTTAGATCAAGCTGTTAGGTCTAGACGTTAGGTCAAGCTGTTAGGTCTAGACGTTAGGTCATGCTGTTAAGTCAAGCTGTTAGGTCCAGCCATTAGGTCAAGCTGCTAGGTCCAGCCATTAGGTCAAGCTGTTACGCTGTCAAGCTGATCTAACAGCTGGACCAGCTGTTAGATCAAGCCATTAGATCAAACTATTAGGTCCAGCTTTGAACTAGTCTGATCAAAGCCTAATCTAAGCCAACTTTAGTCCTCTAATCTGGTTCTTCCTAGCCATTAGGTCAAGCTGTCCTGGCTGGACCTAACGGTTGGCCAGATTGAACAATTCCTAACTCTAATCTATCTTTAAACCTTTAGAATGCCAATGTTTCAATCACGCGGAAAACTGTGTTTATGACGAGGAGTTGGCAAGAAATCAGCTAAGCGTGACGCCGGAAGGGGTTTTCGAGGGTGGAGGTCGATGTGTGGAGTGTCAAGTGAGTGTGGATCAAGATCAATTCCTCTAACTATCCTATATCCAGCACAACACTGAAGGAGTGAATTGCGAGCGTTGCAAGACGGGTTTCTATCGTCCATCTGGACTCTCACATTATCGTGCGGATGCTTGTCGAGCGTGCGATTGTAATACGGTTGGATCGGAGAGTGAGGAGTGCATCCGAGATGATCAGAGTGCTGTCAATGGACTTGTAAGTCTTGTACTTGGTCTTGTAAGACTTGTACTTGGTCTTGTAAGTCTTGTACCTCTTGTACTTGGTCTTGTACGCCTTGTACTTGGTCGTGTACTTGGTCTTGTACTTGTAAGTGTAGGCTAACAGGCTGACAGGCTTTGTCAGCTTTGTCAGCTTTGTCAGCTTTGTCATCATGCTCTAGCTTATCCTAAGCCATTATTTCTAGGCACCAGGCGATTGTCGCTGTAAACCAGGATTCGGCGGTCGACAATGTGACAAGTGTGCTCCAGGATTTCGAAATTATCCTCAATGCGAGCCATGCCCGTGTAACCAAGCCGGATCATTGAACTTTGATCATTGTGAACATGAGAAGTGAGTATTTCAATCAGAAGACTGAATCTAGTGAGACTCTAGGACTTGAGCTTGTCCTAGAGGACTTGAGCTTGTTCTAGAGGACTTGAGCTTGTTCTAGAGGACTTGAACTTGTTCTAGAGGACTTGAACTTGTCCTAGAGTTAGAATCAGGCTTCCTTGCACTTCCTGTTCATCTGTAATCCTTCCTGTTCATCTGTTAGCTTCCTGTTTATCTGCAATCCTTTCTCTTTATCTGTAATCCTTAGATGCATCTGCAAGGCGAATGTTGAAGGTCTTTATTGTGATCGATGTCGTCCTGGAACAATTCATCTATCAAAGGAGAATCCCCAGGGTTGCCAATCTTGTTTCTGCTTTGGACTCTCGCAGAACTGCTCCGAGAAAGAATGGGTGACAGGAAAGGTGGGGGAAAAGACTGTAAAATCGATTTCCATTGTAAAATCGAATCTTTAGATTCAACAAAATCGTGGTTGGATGTTGAGTGATTTGAGTGGAGGACGAGAAGTGAAACCGGAGACTGAGAACGGGGAAGTCTTGATGTTCAACGCGAATCAAAATAAAGATCGATCACTTTACTATTGGAAAGCGCCAAAGAAGTTCACTGGAGATTTGGTAGAGAATAAAAGGCCTGGTAGAGAAGCTCGACTCAAGCTTGACTCAAGCCTGACTAGCCTGGCTCAAGCCTGACTCAAGCTAGACTCAAGCTCGACTCAAGCTAGACTCAAGCTTGACTAGCCTGGCTCGAGCCTGACTCAAGCTAGACTCAAGCTAGACTCAAGCTAGACTCAAGCTAGACTCAAGCTAGACTCAAGCTTGACTCAAGCTAGACTCAAGCTTGACTCAAGCCAGACTCACGCTTGACTCAAGCTCGACTCAAGCTTGACTCAAGCCAGCTAGAATCCATTTTCATCCCCATACGTCATTAAAAGATTTACTCTCCAAGAAAGATAAGTGGCACTGATTTCTGCAATTTTTGTCTCTTAAATCATCTGGAATCCAAGTCCCTAATAGGATTTAATCCAAAGTGTATGCCATGTTCGAGTATCGAGATAACTCTTCTCTCACTTTTCTAAAAGAAAGTCTTTTATTGATTTGAAAGATTTCGAGGAACTTGTCATCCAGCTAGACTGCTGGATGATCTTTGTCTTCGAAGATTCATCCACAGAACGGAACAAACCGGGCTTGAGTCAGGCTTGAGTCAAGCTTGAGTCAGGCTTGAGTCAGGCTTGAGTCAGGCTTGAGTCAGGTTTGAGCCAAGCTAGACTCAAGCTCGACTAGCCAACCCCACTAACCCAATAGTTCAAAATTCGTATTCCTTTGTATCATAATCGATTTCTATTCTTTCAGCTAACAAGTTATGGTGGCTTTTTACACTATTTTGTGTACTTTGTGCCTACGGATAGCTCGGAGACGATTCACGTGTCGGATGTAGTGATTGAGGTTTCGACTTACTCTTTTCTCAATTACTTTTTATAATAGGGTAATGGGGTGAAACTCGAGCAACACTCTCGGATCGCTTTCCATCCACGAGAGAATGTGACAGTGCAAATCGCGTTGAGAGAGGGATCAAATTGGTACAATAGTCAAACGAGGAAACCAGCGGATAAGGTTTGTTTGTTTCATTTGATTAAGATGATCTCCAGAGATCTAGAGCCAGAGCTAGAGCTAGAGCTAGAGCTAGCTAGAGCTAGAGCTAGAGCTAGAGCTAGAGCTAGCTAGAGCTAGAGCTAGCTAGAGCTAGAGCTAGCTAGAGCTAGAGCTAGAGCTAGAGCTAGAGCTAGACTAGACTAAGATTGAGACTTTTAGTACAATTCTTAGTACAAAATGGTTCCAGCTACCTAGCTGACCTTTCTTAGCTCCCTTAGCTCCCCCAACTACGAGTCTAGCTCTGTTCTGATTTGATCTAGCTTCTGTTCTATCTTGATCTAGCTTCTAATCTAACTTAACCAGTTTAGCTTAATCTAACTTTTCTCAGAGCTTCTTTTCAAAGCTAGACTTGGCTTAGCTTGGCTTAGCTTGGCTTGGCTTGATTTGGCTTGGCTTGGCTTAGCTTGGCTTGGCTTGGCTTGGCTTGGCTTGGCTTAACTCTAGACTCTAGACTTAACTACCAAATCTAATCGACTAATTTCCAGGCTGACATGATGAGAGCACTTGCCGACGTCTCCCTATTCATGGTACGAGCCATGTACAACAAGAATCAACTTCAAAGCAGGTATCGAAACTCAATGCTTGTACTAGTTAGATCAGTATCTGTACTAGTTAGATCAGTACTAGTTAGATCAGTACTTGTACTAGTTAGCTCCATGCTTGTACTAGTTAGATCTTAGAGTTAGATCTTAGAGTAAGCTCTCACAGTAAGCTCTCACATTTCTATCCAATCCAGCTCACTATCTACAAAGAGTTACATTCAAATTCCATTTAATTTCCATTTAATTTCAGTATCTTCGGCTTCTCACTAGACAAAGCAATGGAAAAGACTCAATCATCAAACAAGATTGATCTTGTGCCGATTAAAGATACTCTGATGAGAGGAGTGGAAGTCTGCGATTGTCCTGAAGGGACTTCTGGGTATTCTTGTGAGGTAAATTGTTAAAAATAGTTGTTATAAATGTTATAAATGAATAAAAGATCTTTATTTATCTAGAAATCACAAAAATAAACAATCTTTAGTCAAAAAATGATCAATTAATCAAAAAATGATCAATTAATCAAAAAATTACAATACTTTTAGTCTTGTCCAAAAGGTTATCGCCGTGTCGAGAGTCAGCTTTTCAATGGACGTTGTGAGAAGTGAGTGAAAGTTGTGTAAAATGATAGGGATTATTGTAATTGATCGATTTGAATGATTATATAATTTAAGATGTGATTGCAACGATCACACGCAAACTTGTGATCCATTCACCGGCGAATGCACCAATTGCATGGTGAGTTTTGAAAAGGATTCGTCTTTTACCGACCACCGTAAGACCAGACAGACAGACAGACAGACAGACAGACAGACAGACAGCTACCGTAACCCGGAAGCCCCGTAGCCTGTCACTCCGTCAAAATATTTAATAAATTCTTTTTGTTAGATCGTTTCGCTGGATCGTTTCGTTAGAACGTTTCGTTGTGAATGTGTACTTTGTGCTAAAAGAAGTAAACACACTCTCTCTAGCGCACTGGAACTAGTTAAGAATCGAAAAGATTCTAAATTCTAAAGAAAAAAAGGAAAAAGATCCGAACCCGGGATCGAACTTGCGAGGTCTCGCTTTGGAAACGAAAGCTTTACCACTCGGCCACGGCTGCATGGATTGGAGACTGCAAGGAGGCCGTTAAGACCGCTAAGGGGCTTGAGTTTACGGATCATTTGAGTCCTATCGACCTACTTAACGGCCTCCTTGCAGTCTCGACTCATTACAGCTGTGGCCGAGTGGTAAAGCTTTCGTTTCCAGAGCGGGACCTCGCGGGTTCGACCCCGGCTTTGAACTTTTAATTTTGTGCTGAAGTGCTAGGGTTTTAGCGCTTCTGTTGGCCAGCTGGTCCGCAAGGAGGCCGTTAAGACCCACCACATTTTCAGTAACAAAACAAAATCAAAACTTTAAACCCTTATAACTCTTGATAGATTGTCATTTAGCGAAAACGGAATATAGATTCGAAATCAGCATAAAATTCTGCGTCGAATGGGATACGTTGGATAGCATTTGGCTCAGCCATTTGATCATAAAATTATGATTTAAAGTGACTACCAAATAAATAACTCGAATTCTAGCATAATACGACCGGCTCTCGTTGCGAGCTTTGCATAGCTGGGCATTACGGAAATCCATCGTTGGGTGGAGAGTTTGGCTCGTGTAAACCATGTGGATGTCCATCTTTAGACAACAATCGCTCACCTGAGTGTGCATTGGCTCAGGTAGGTGGAGAATAGAGCTATTTTAGCGTAGTCCTACCGTAGAATAGAGCTCTTTAGTCACCGTACTCCTTAAGTACAGTAGTTTTAAGTTTAAAATATAGCCAGTCACCTTGAGTCCTATGTCTAAAGATCTCTCTATTCACTGATTAGAGTACTTTTCCATCATTTAGGTGTTTTCTACAGTAGAGTAGAGTTTCTCTCTCTCTCTTCTTGATAGAGTTCATGCCATAGAGTAGCCATTGATAGTAAAAAGCTATCGTAATCTATAGAAAGTACAGAAAAAATTAGTTGGTGGTTGCCGGCTCAGCTGCTTCTTCTCAAGACGCTTATGTGTGTACGGCTTGCGAGAATGGTTATGAAGGGAATAAGTGTGAGGTAGGGTTTCAGCTTTAGATATTTAGGGTCTAGAGGTATAGAGATCTAGAGATCTAGAGATCTAGAGATCTAGAGATCTAGAGATTAGACATCTAGAGATCTAGAGATCTAGAGATCTAGAGGTCTAGAGGTCTAGAGATCTAGATCTCTAGATCTCTAGCTATCTAGCTATCTCGCTATCTAGTTATCTAGCTATCTAGCTATCTAGTTATCTAGATCTCTAGCTATCTAGTTATCTAGCTATCTAGCTATCTAGTTATCTAGCTATCTAGTTATCTAGCTATCTAGCTATCTAGTTATCTAGATCTCTAGCTATCTAGTTATCTAGATCTCTAGCTATCTAGTTATCTAGCTATCTAGCTATCTAGTTATCTAGATCTCTAGCTATCTAGCTATCTAGCTATCCAGATTTCTAGATCTCTAGCTATCTAGCTATCTAGCTATCTAGCTATCTAGCTCTCTAGCTATCTAGATCTCTAGCTATCTAGATCTAAACTTATCGAGTTATTCAAAGCTCTTATAGATGTGTGCTGATGGCTTTTTTGGAGATCCGCTTGAAGTAAACGGCACATGTGTGGAGTGTGTTTGCAATGGGAATATCGATCAAATGGTTAGGATTAGAGATTTAATAAAGCCGGATTAAAACCAACGATTGGCTCAGGATAAGACCAAGGCTTAACTCAAGCCTTGGTCTACCATTACCTTGGTCTAACCAATACCATTGATTCATTTAGAAAGCTTGATCCCAGCCTAGCTAGCTAATTTTTCGATTTAGATCCCATGAAATCAATGTTGTTATCCAAAATTTAGATAACAACACAAATTTAGGCGATTGGTAACTGCGATACACGAACGGGTGATTGTTTAAAATGCATTGGGCATACAACAGGCGTCCATTGTGAGGTGAGGATGATGGAAAAGGGAAAAGAACTAGAGCTGGTGAAGAACAAGGGAAGAACAAGGGAAGAACAAGGGAAGAACAAGGGAAGAACAAGGGAAGAACAAGGGAAGAACTAGTCAAGAACTGCTCAAGAACAACTCAAGAACTAGTCAAAACCTAATCAAAACCTTACAGTAAGATTCAAGCTATCTATCTACTTGAAATCTTCTTCCAGAAATGCCTTCCCCATCACTATGGCTCGGCGCTCACTCACACTTGTCATCCGTGTGATTGTCATCGACAAGGAGCCACTTCACTTCAGTGTGACACCGGTGAGCTCTAGATCTAGCTCTAGCTTTGCCTGAATTGCCTGAATTGTCCTCTGAATTGCTTCGAGTAATTGTAGCCCTTTAGTAGACAAATGCTAAGCTTAGATAGCTTTCTACAATGGAAAAACCTAAGCTAGTACTGTAACTAGACTAGTTCTACCGTAATCTACAGACTACAGTTAGCTACAGTAGTCTACAGTAATCCACAGTCGTCTATAGTAGTCTACAGTAGTCTACAGTAATCTCTTTACAACAATCTACAGTATTCGAACATTTAAGCAATTGGTGTCTGCGAGTGTAAAGAGAACTACATTGGTCGACATTGTGATCGTTGCAAAGAAGGGCACGGCGATGTAGAGAATGGGTGTGAGGAGTGCAGGTGAATTCAAGAAAGATACAAGAAGTGACTACAGTAATTAGCTACAGTAATTAGCTACAGTAAGCGGCTACAGTAATCCTATAGTCGCTACAGGCATTCTATAGTCGCTACAGACATTCTATAGCCTCTACAGAGCTTCTAGAGTAACTACAGTAATCCTATAGTCGCTACAGGCATTCTATAGTCGCTACAGACATTCTATAGCCTCTACAGAGCTTCTAGAGTAACTACAGTAATCCTATAGTCGCTACAGGCATTCTATAGTCACTACAGACATTCTATAGCCTCTACAGAGCTTCTAGAGTAACTACAGTAATCCTATAGTCGCTACAGGCATTCTAAGTCACTACAGACATTCTATGGCCCTAAGAGCTCTAGAGTAACTACAGTAATCCATAGTCGCTACAGGCATTCTATAGTCACTACAGACATTCTATAGCCTCTACAGAGCTTCTAGAGTAACTACAGTAATCCTATAGTCGCTACAGGCATTCTATAGTCACTACAGACATTCTATAGCCTGTACAGAGCTTCTAGAGTAACTACAGTAATCCTATAGTCGCTAACGTAATCCTCTATTCGCTACAGACAAGCTATAGTAGCTACAGTAATCCCATAATAGCTAAAGTTCTCCTATAGAGGCTACAGTAACCCTATAGTCTCTACAGACATTCTATAGTCGCTACAGTAATCCTATAGTCTCTACAGACATTCTATAGCAGCTAAAGTAACCAATTGATTCAAATATAATTCTCAATTTCAGGTGCGACCCCATTGGCTCCCTTGGTCCCGATTGTGAGCCCGTCTCTGGGCAATGCTCCTGTAAACAGGGTGTTTTCGGGAAAAGGTACAGTACAGTTTAGAAATAGCTACAGTAATCCTATAGTCGCTAGACATCCAGTTAAAGAGATTTAAAAGCTGTTTTGCTTTTAGATGTGATCAATGCCGTCCCTCGTATTTCGCCTTTTCTGACTCGGGATGTCAATTTTGCAATTGTAACACCTATGGATCGATTGAGGACGGAAAAGTACAATATTGTTGTTGTATTGTTGTACTTTATTGTACTTTATTGTACTTTATTGTACTTTATTGTACTTTTTGTACTTTATTGTTCATTTTTCAATCAATTCCAGTGTGACAACGTGACTGGAGCCTGTCAGTGTCGACAATTTGTTGAGGGACAAATGTGTGAGAAGTGCGCGCACGGCTATTTCAATATCACGTCAGGGCTGGGATGTCAGGTAATGTACTGCTATGTACTATGTACTGCTATGTACTATGTACAGCTATGTACTGAACTAGGCGTACTCTAGCTTCCAGTACTCTTCCAGAAGACTGTACTCTTCCAGAAAACTGTACTCTAGCTGTATTTAAATCTTCAGGAATGTAACTGTGACGAGGTAGGCGCTGAAAGTGATGGCTGTGATCTAATCACCGGACAATGCGAGTGCAAACCTGGAGTGACCGGCTTAAAATGTGACCAATGTGCGCCAAATCATTGGGGACTCTCCGAAAGCGGGTGCAAAGGTGGGCACATTTTTGCAATAAAACCTTGTACCAAAAGCACCCCGTCGCTTTTTACATCTACGCCAGTTTCCTTTTCCTTCAACATCTCCCCTGACCTCCAGCTTAGCTAGTGCTTTCATCAGAATAGCTCTTTTTCTTCTCATTGTTGCCATTTTCTCCCATTCTCAATCATCCTCACTATCGGCTTCTCCCCTCGACGTCCATCGCCGATCTCTTTCCCTTCAACATCTCTACTGACCTCCAGCTTGACCCGTTCTTTCATCAGAATAGCCTCATCTCTTTTCCAACTCTCTAATTCCTCCCATTCTCAAATCATTCAAGCCGATTTCCATAATTTTCGCTTTCTCCCCTTTCTCTCCCCTTCAACATCTTTCCTGCGTTCCGGCATGTCTCGAAAGGAATAAAAAACCCTGTCTTCCGCTAATGCTAACAAGGATCTATTAAACTAAAAATTCTAACAAAAAAAAGGAGTATAAAAGGTATATTTAAAATCCTTTCAGAATGTGCCACTTGTCCAGCTGCTGGTCAAGTCTGCGACGCGGTGACGGGTGAGTGCGTTTGTCCCCCGAATACTGTGGGTGAGCTGTGTGAGAGGTGCACGGAAGACGCTTGGGACTATCATCCGCTGGAAGGGTTTGTGATAGAATTTGCTGTAGGATTTATCGTATTGAATAGAAGACCAGGTAAAGAGTATGATCGCGTAGCAGCCCTCCTGCGTAGCAGCCCTTTTTAGCTTTCAATCAAGTGTTATAGAGCTGGAAAATGGCTCAACAAATCTGTTAGAGAGAGCGAAAATTATGGAAATGGGCTTGAATGATTTGAGAATGGGAGGAATTAGAGAGTTGGAAAAGAGATGAGGCTATTCTGATGAAAGCACGGGTCAAGCTGGAGGTCAGGGGAGATGTTGGGTTGGAAAGAGAGGGGGTGGACTTCGCGGGGAGAAGCCGATAGTAGGATCGGTTGAGAATGGGAGAAAATGGCGACAGTGGGAAGAAAAAGAGCTATTCTGATGAAGCCACGGGTCAAGCTGGAGGTCAGTAGAGATGTTGAAGGGAAAGAGATCGGCGATGGACTTCGAAGGGAGGAGCCGATAGTGAGGATGGTTGAGAATGAGAGAAAATGGCGACAATGGGAAGAAAAAGAGCTATTCTGATGAAGCCACGGGTCAAGCTGGAGGTCAGGGGAGATGTTGGGTTGGAAAGAGAGAGGGGTGGACGTCGAGGGGAGGAGCCGATAGTGAGGATGGTTGAGAATGGGAGAAAATGGTGACAATGGGAAGAAAAGGCTATTCTGATGAAGCCACGGGTCAAGCTGGAGGTCAGGGGAGATGTTGGGTTGGAAAGAGAGAGGGGTGGACGTCGAGGGGAGGAGCCGATAGTGAGGATGGTTGAGAATGAGAGAAAATGGCGACAATGGGAAGAAAAAGAGCTATTCTGATGAAAGCACGGGTCAAGCTGGAGGTCAGGGGAGATGTTGGGTTGGAAAGAGAGAGGGGTGGACTTTCTACAGAGCTTCTAGAGTAACTACAGTCATCCTATAGTCTCTACAGACATTCTATAGCTTCTACAGAGCTTCTAGAGTAACTACAGTAATCCTATAAGGGCTGCTACGCAGCAGTACGCGATCATACTCTTTACCCGGTCTTCTATTCGAAGAAATACGGTAGTCTTGATTCAGTGATTCCTATAGAATCACTGTATTCTCCAAACTTCAGCCTTCTCAGCAGAATTCGTTTTTTAGAAGTTTGAGTGTTTAGGAAGCTACCGTAATCCTTTCTTACGGTAGTTTTCCAAATTATTCAGCTTTTAGGAAACGCTAGAGTATCCTCGTTTGTTTAAGACTTAGAAAAGAGGATTTAGCCTTGAAAATGCTATTTAGCTACCGTAGTCCTTTAGTTACCGTGTTGTCTTAGCTACCGTATTCTCTAAGCTACCGTATTCCTATAGCTACCGTATTCTTTTACCTACCGTATTCCTCTAGCTACCGTACTCCTCTAGATACCGTAATCCTTTAGCTACCGTATTTCTTTAGCCACCATAGTCCTTTAGCCACCGTATTCCCACAGTTATCATATTTCCCTAGTTACCGTATTCTTTTAGCCACCGTACTCCTCTAGATACCGTATTCCTTTAGCCACCGTATTCCCTTAGTTACCGTACTCCCCTAGCTATCGTATTCCCATAGTTATCATATTTCCCTAGATACCGTATCCCTTTAGCCACCGTATCCCTTTAGCCACCGTATTCCCTTAGTTACCGTACTCCCTCTAGCCACCGTATTCCCTTAGTTACCGTACTTCACTGTAGTCTTAGCCGTCATACCTGAAATTATCAGAAATCAAAATCCAGAATCAAACGAAAATCAAACGAAAATCTAGATGTAAAACGTGTGAGTGCTCAGATGTTGGAGCCGCTTCAAGCAAGTGCAATCCAAGAACAGGACAGGTGAGGAAGAAAATCAATCAATCGATCAATGAAACAAATCCCCCAATTCTAGTGTGAATGCAAAGAGGAGTTTGTCGGATTGAAATGCGATCGATGCTCTCACGGTGAGTTCGTCTATTTTCGTAGCTAGCTATGGGTAGCTAGAGCTATTTTCCTCTCTACATCAGATTTAGAGCTATAGGTTTAGAGCTTAGCTCTAAGCTCTAAACCTATAGCTCAATAGTTGTCTCAATAGTTGGTTAGAGTCTCATTGTCTCATTGTCTCATTAGAGTCTCAATAGGCGGTTAAACAGTTGATTAAATCAAATTTGGCAAAAGACTTTTATGCTAAATAATCTATTAGAAAGGCGATTTTGGATTTGAATATAAAGCTATCTGGTGAAAAGCTATGTAGCTACAGTATGCAGGCTACTGTAGCTATGAAAAGCTTTTCTGATGAAGAAAATCGAGCCGGCTTCAAGTTTGAAGCCTTTCCTGTTGCTTAGCTAGACGATCGTGCTTTCAGTCTAGTTTCTATAGAAGTCTTGGAGTCTTGAAGCTATAAGTCTTGGGGGTATGAAGTCTTGGAGCTATAAGTCTTGAAGCTATGAAGCCTTGGAGCTATAAGGCTTGGAGTCTTGAAGCTATAAGTCTTGGAGTCTTGGAGCTATAAGTCTTGGAGTCTTGAAGCTATAAGTCTTGGAGTCTTGGAGCTATAAGTCTTGGAGTTTTGGAGCTATAAGTCTTGGAGTCTTGGAGCTATAAGTCTTGGAGCTAGCCTCAGAGCTATCAGCTAGGCTTCTAGATCAATCAGCTTCTAGATCAATCAATCAGCTTCTAGATCAAACAGCTTCTAGATCAGTCAGCTTCTAGATCAAACAGCTTCTAGACTTTTAGATCAATCAACTTCTAGACCTCCTTATCAATCAGCTGCTAGTCTTCCAGATCAAACAGCTTCTAGATCAGTCAGCTTCTAGATCAATCATCTTCTAGACCAATCAGCTTCTAGTCTTCTAGATCAATCAGCTTCTAGCCCAATCAACTCCTAGTCTTCTCTATCAATCAACTTCTAGGCTTCTTCAACTTCCCTACTTGTGAGCCTTGTGCCTGTACACCAGAAGGCACAGATCCACTTCAATGTCGTGAAGGCTTGTGTCTCTGCGATGAAAAAGGGAAATGTCCATGCAAGGTTTGTGTTAAACTTTTTGAAATCATAAGATTTCTTAGAAAAACGTGGTTGGAGAGAAATGTGAGATGTGCAAAGATGGGTCTTTTTCATTGGATTTATCGAATCTACTCGGATGCACGGAATGCTTTTGTTTTAATCGATCCACCTCTTGTGAGCAAGGGAAACTTGTTTGGTTTGTTGCAAAGATTTGTAGAGCTGCAGGGTTACTGTAGCTACAGTCTGGAGGCTACTGTAGCTACAGTCTGGAGGCTACAGTAGCTACAGTCTGGAGGCTACTGTAGCTACAGGATGCAGGCTACAGTAGCTACAGGATGCAGGGTACTGTAGCTACAGGATGCAGGGTACTGTAGCTATAGTAGCTACAGGCTATTGTAGCTATTAGTCCAATATTAATCTTGTTAATCCAATTTTTAAGGAAACAAGTCTATGCCGAGGACCAATCAGCGACTTTTGTTGAACCTTGGGAATACTACACACAAAAGCACAATGTTAGACTGCTACAGGTATTGGAAATGAGATCTAGATTAGTTAGAGCTAGATCTAGAGTTAGATCGTCTAGAGCTAGATCTAGATCACCTAGAGCTAGATCTAGATTATCTAGAACTAGAGCTAGATCATCTAGATCTAGAGCCAGATCATCTAGATCTAGATCTAGAGCTAGAACTAGAGCTAGATCATCTAGAACTAGAGCTAGATCATCTAGATCTAGATCTAGAACTAGAACTAGAGCTAGATCATCTAGATCTAGAGCCAGATCGTCTAGATCTAGATCTAGAGCTAGAACTAGAGCTAGATCATCTAGATCTAGCTCCAGATCATCTAGAACTAGATCTAGCTCCAGATCATCTAGCTCTAGATCTAGAGCTAGAGCTAGATCATCTAGATAATCTAGCTCCAGATCTAGCTCCAGATCATCTAGAGATCTTCTTTAGGAACACACGGGTAACTTCAACTCGTATCCCACTGATGACACTCCATTGTATTGGCAACTCCCGAAGAGTTTCCTTGGTGATCGCACTGGATCTTACAATGGTTTTTTGAGGTTTAAGGTGATCACTCTTTTTCAGAACTCATAGCTCATCTCATAGCTTTTTTTCTATTTAAATGTTTATCTTCGAATTCTAGATCGCGAACAACGACAATCGGCTGGGAATTCAAGGAGTTCGTCCGAATCCAAAAGTTTTCCGATATTTCCCTCAAGTTCGTGGAAAACTAGATCAAGATAGATCTATCTAGAGCTAGATCTAGATATTGAAGATCTATCTATGGCTATCTATGGCTATCTATGGCCAGCTATCTATATCTATCCAAATCTAGATCTAGATATTGAAGATCTATCTGGATCTAGCTATTGACTATCTATATCTATCCAAAACTGGATCTAGCTATTGAATATCTATCTACAGCTAGATCTAGCTATTGAATATCTATCTACGTCTAGCTATATCTATCTAGATCTATCTACATCTAGATCTAGCTATTGGCTATCTATTGGGTTGGGGACTATGACTCGGCGCCAAAAATCAAAAAAACTCCTAAAACTTCTATTCGACTTCGTCAAATAATACGCGCTTAATATCAGTAGAAAAGTTAACGAATTCTCTACAAAATGACATTTAAAAGAAAACTCAAACAGCGCCTCAGCTCAAGAAAAGGCCATTTTTTCACAAAAACTACAAACTGTCATCTAGAAAAGGCGGTTGGAGGGCTCTTCCTGCAAATTCGGCAACTTATGTAATTGAATATACTCTATCTTTTTTACATATACACCAAAGAGGGTTTATGTGCAAGAAACTGTTCAAACGATGAGTCAGACTCTTTGCCATTTTGATCAGCTGCGTTTCGATGTTCATAAACTCCACGAAAGAAAAGCTTTGTCGAATCTCTCAAAAGTGATTTTGTAGAGAAATAGTGGATCCTTTTGATGAAAGAAAACGTATATTTAAAGAAGGCTTTATGCGTGCAAAAAGTGTCTTTAAAGTTTGGCGCCGAGTCATAGTCCCCAACCAAATATCTACATCTTATCTACATCTATCTAGATCTACCCAAATCTATCTAGTTCTATCAACATCTATCCAAATCTATCTATCTACCTATGAAATATCTATATCTACCCTTCAGATCCAACAACTGAAGATCTGATTATCTTTAGGTAGTCCTTGTTGGCAACAATCGCATCGAACTCGAGCATATTCCATTTGAAATCGCTGATGACGGAAAGTACAAGGTAGGTAATAAAAAAAGCTATAAAGTCGTGGATTTTGCGCTGATCAGATCATCCAATATATCAGATCATCTAATTGATCAGATCATCCAATAGATCAGATCATCCGTGACAAGGGAATGACAAGGGGATGACAAGGGAATGACAAGGGAATGACAAGGGGATGACAAGGGAATGACAAGGGGATGACAAGGGAATGACCAGGGAATGACAAGGGGATGACCAGGGAATGACAAGGGGATGACAAGGGAATGACAAGGGGATGACAAGGGGATGACAAGGGGATGACAAGGGAATGACAAGGGAATGACAAGGGAATGACAAGGGGATGACAAGGGAATGACAAGGGGATGACATTTAGAAAAGCTTCGATTTTGTCGGTTTCTAGGGGGCGACAATGGCCAGGGAATGACAAGGGGATGGCAAGGGAATGGCCAGAGATGAAAAGCTCATCCAATTGATCAGAAGATCCGGATCAAGTCAGAAGATCCAATCGATCAGCTCATCCAAATCGATCAGCTCATCCAAATCGATCAGCTCATCAATTCAGAAGATCCGAAGCAAATCAGAAGCTGACTCATCCCGTCCCTTAGCGCTAAATTCTTCATTTTTCTTCATACAATGTTTTAAATGAAGAATTCAGAGGATGCGTTAGACTTTTGATTTTGTCTTTTGTCTTTTGATCAGATTTGAATTGTCTTTTGAAGTAAAAGTGCGTCTAATCGAGTGTCAAATCTATCTAACCTAAATCTCTCTATATTAATAGCAAAATTTGCATAGATTCGAATCCACGAGTCCGAGTGGCGCAGTCGACTCTCTCCTGAAGTCCCAGTGACACGAAAGCTTCTAATGGTGGCTCTGCAAAACGTTCAGGTATCAGAAATAGTCTTCTTTCTATCGAAAACAAGCTAAATTTTCTCCCTAAAACTCGTTTTTAAATCTTTAGGCCGTTTACATTCGTGGCTCGTACAATTATCCATCGCGTGGTGACTCGATCTCGATTTCAGAGGTACTATAGCGTTCATTTGATAGTTATAGGCGGCGTAGTTATTCAGTAGTATTGTATGTCTGAGTTTTTTATAGACTTCCCTTGATGTGGCCACAAAGGACACTCAAGGATCACCGGCAATTGGAGTTGAGCAGTGTCATCAATGCCCGGATGGGTGGGTTTAGAACTACCCCTGGATGGTCTACAGGATCTACAGGATCTATAGGAGGGTCTACAGTACCTCTGGGTAGAGCTACAGTATCTACAGCTACTATATCTCTCGGTAGAGCTACTGTATCCCTGCGTAGAGCTAGTATCCCTGCGTAGAGCTACAGTATCTCTGGATAGAGCTACAGTGTCTCTACGAGAGCTACAGTATCTACAGCTACTGTATCTCTGGGTAGAGCTAGTATCTCTACGTAGAGCTAGTATCCCGTAGAGCTACCTTATCTCTCAGTAGAGCTACTGGATCCCTACGTAGAGCTGCAGTATCTCTGGATAGAGCTACAGTGTCTCTACGTAGAGCTACAGTATCTACAGCTACCCTATCTCTCGGTAGAGCTACAGTATCCATACGTAGAGCTACAGTATCCATACGTAGAGCTAGTATCCCTATGTAGAGCTAGTATCCCGTAGAGCTACCGTATCTCTGGATGGAGCTACCGTATCTCTCGGTAGAGCTACAGTATCCCTACGTAGAGCTAGTATCTCTGGATAGAGCTAGTATCTCTCCGTAGAGCTAGTATCCCGTAGAGCTACCGTATCTCTCGGTAGAGCTACAGTATCTCTCGGTAGAGCTAGTATCCTGTAGAGCTAGTATCCCTACTTAGAGCTAGTATCCCTACGTAGAGCTACAGTCTGTCATAGATACAGTCCTCTCAACTACAGTAACCAAGGAGCTGTAAGGATAAAAGGCAACGATACTTATCCAACTCATTAATCAAATCATTATCCAATCGATTTTCCAGCTATGGTGGCGCATCGTGTCAAGATCCAGCTGAAGGCTTTTGCCGACGAAGAGCCAACAATTTCTTGGATAAAGTCGACGAATTGGCGCCAGTTGGATGGAGTGAACCGTGCGCTTGCAATGCTCACACAACGACTTGCCATCCAGAGACTTGTCTTTGCACGGTAAGCAGTTACTTAGCAGTTAGCAGATCTGTAAATCTTAGCCCAGGCTCAGGCTCAGGCCCAGGCTCAGGCTCAGGCTCAGGCTCAAGCTCAGGCTCAGGCTCAAGCTTAGCTCTTCCTGCGTATTATAAAGCATTTACAGGATTGTGAGCACAATACATGGGGTGATCGATGTGAATTGTGCAAGCCAGGCTTTGTCGGAGACGCGACTCGTGGTGGCAGTGCGGCTTGTACGAAATGCGCTTGTCCGTTAACGGAAAACTCGTTCAGGTGTCAAAATCTGAATCTCTCGGGTTTTTTAATCAGATCAGATCAAAACCAAATCAAATCAAAACCAAATCAAAACCAAATCAGATCCAAATCAGAACAAGCGATCGTTTATCAATTCCTAATAGAAAGCTCTACGTTTTTTCTGCTTTTAAAGTCATTCTAGTCCTTTTAAAGTCGTCTGAAAGCTGAATATTGTCTTAAATGAATGTCTTAAATACTGCAATGAACTACGGCAGCTTTAGCCAGGCTCAGGCTCAGGCTCAAGCTCAAGCCCAGGCCCAGGGCCAAACCCAGGCCCAGGGCCAGGGCCAAGCCCGGGCCCAAAAGCTCTCCCCCCCCCTTTTTAAAAAATTAGAGGGGGAATTAATCTTTAAGAACTTTTTCAGTGAAACGTGTGTACAAACTGACTACGGTCGTGGATATCTTTGTGATGCTTGCAAGCCTGGATATACTGGACAATATTGTGAGAGGTTTGTTGAATGGATTGAATAGATTGAGTAGATTGAATAGATCGTTCAATAGATTGAATAGATCGTTCAATAGATCGACTTAGATCAACCTAGCTCCTAGATCAACCTAGATCAACGTAGATCGACTTAGATCAACCTAGATCACCTAGATCAGCTAGATCCGTAGATCAACTTAGTAACGGATCAACTTAGATCAACCTAGATCAACCTAGATCAACCTAGATCAACGTAGATCAACCTAGATCAACCTAGATCAACCTAGATCAACGTAGATCAACTTAGATCAACGTAGATCAACCTAGATCAACCTAGATCAACTTAGATCAACCTAGATCAACTTTAGAAAACTATTATAATCTAAAAAGATCGGATAAACCAAGAAAGCACCTTAATCCACAATTTCATTAGCTCATTGCCGATTTACTCATTGATATCATTCAAATGATATCGAGAATCAGAATTGAATCAGAATTGAAGCTGATTTGAATCAGAACTGAATCAAAACCAAACCAGAGTCAAACCAGAACCAAATCAAAACCAAATCAGAACCAAATCAGAACCAAATCTGTGATCTAGCCTCATCAAATCATGTAGTCAACTCTATTTTCAGCTGTGTTGCTGGCTATTATGGTGATCCGTCAGCAGTTGGTGGACAGTGTGTGCAATGTGATTGTCATCCTGATGGATCTCTGCATGGATCGTGTCACCCATTGACTGGAGCCTGTGAATGCAAGTAAGACTTTGGAAACAAGAAAATCGCTTTGGATTTGTCTGTAGTCTATAAGGGTACTGAAGCTTGAAAAGTTCTTTGTTGTAGCTCTGTAGCTTGTTACTCCGCTTTAGCTTAAGGGTACTGTAACTCGAGAAGTACTATAGCTTAGAAAGTACTGGACTGTGCTGGACTGTACTGTACCGGACTGGACTGGACTGGACTGGACTGGACTGTATTGTACCGGACTGTACTGGACTCGACTGTACTGTACTGTACTGTGCTGTATTGTACCCGACTGTACTGTACTGTACTGGACTGGACTGGACTGCACTGTACTGGGCTGTACTGCACTGTACTGTGCTGTACTGTACTGGACTGTACTGTGCTGTATTGTACTGTACTGTACTGTACTGTACTGGACTGGACTCTACTGCACTGTACTGGGCTGTACTGTACTGCACCGTACTGGACGGGACCGTACTGGGCTGTACTGTATTGTACCGGACTGTACTGTACTGTGCTGTACTGTACTGTACTGTACTCTACTTTGCTGTACTGTACTACACCGTACTGCATTGTACTACTGTACTGTACTGTATTGTACTGGACTGTACTGGACCGTACTCTACTGTACTGTATTCTACTGTATTGTACTGTAGTGTACTGTACTGGTCTGTACTGCACTGTACTGTACTGTACTGGGCCGTACTGTACTGTACTGTATTGCACTGGGCCGTACTGTACTGTGCTTTACTGTACGGTACTTTGCTGTACCGTACTTTGCTGTACCGTACACCGTACTGTCCTGTACTGTAGATCAACTACTTCCCTGTACCCTGGACAATCTCTAGATCCTTTTATCTAAACGATATTTTAGACCTGGTGTGACCGGTCGTGACTGTTCCCGTTGTCAAGAGCGACACGCATTTATTAACAGAAAGTGTACATCATGCGATCAAGGTTGTTATCTCTCATTGATGTTGGATATTGATGATTTGGAAGAGACACTAGCTGAACAGGTAATCTTTAAGCATTTTAAAGAATTGGAAAGATAGAAACCAAGGGGAATCGAACCTCGATCTTCTGCTTCTCTTCAGCTTCCTTTCTGCTTTCTTTCTGCTTCCTTTCTTCTTTCCAGTCTTGAGCTATTGCCTTCTTTTCAAAGAAATAGGAAAGATCAAGAAGGAAGGAAGGAAGGAAGCTTCATTATTAGCTTCATTATTAGATTTCTTTTCAGAATTTCACAAATCTTCGTCCAATTCCATGGAAACGAATTTCTCGAATCGAAAATAATACAAAATGTGAGTGAAATGAAAGAAAAAAAAACCCAGTTTTTAGCCTTTCTTTGTACTTTTTGTTTAAAGTCTATAAACATAAGCCAAACAATGAACTGAATTCATCAGAAATTCATCTTTTTCTTCAGTAAACCACAGCTTTCTGTGCACTAGAAAGCTGTGATTGCGTTTAACAGCGTTCAGCAGCGTTCAGCAGCGTTCAGCAGCGTTCAGCAGCGTTCAGCAGCGTTCAGCAGCGTTCAGCAGCGTTCAGCAGCGTTCAGCAGCGTTCAGCAGCGTTCAGCAGCGTTCAGCAGCGTTCAGCAGCGTTCAGCAGCGTTCAGCAGCGTTCAGCAGCGTTCAGCAGCGTTCAGCAGCGTTCAGCAGCGTTCAGCAGCGTTCAGCACAACGTACAAGTGTTTAACAGCGTTAAGTACAAAGTACAAGCGTTTAACAGCGTTCAGTACAAAGTACAAGTGTTTAACAGCGCCAAGTACAAAGTACAAGCGTTTAACAGCGTTCAGTACAAAGTACAAGAGAGAATCTTTCTTGTAAATCGTTTCTTTTCTTGGATTTTCTTTTAGAAAATCTAGAAAATCAAGAAAATGATCTCGAAAATCTTTTTATCTTCTTTTTCTTTTATCTTCTTTCTATTTAGTGCTCTTTTCGTTCGTTGGTGGCCTTCAAATGAATCCAAATGAGATGAATGTTTTGGATTTCGATGGGAAAACGAAATATGCAAAAGAAGCTGGTTCGATTATTGATGAGGTAAGGGGAAATGATTGGAAATGATTGGAAATGATTGGAAATGATTGGAAATGATTGGAAATGATTGGAAATGATTGGAAATGAGTGGAAATGAGTGGAAATGAGTGGAAATGAGTGGAAATGAGTGGAAATGAGTGGAAATGAGTGGAAATGAGTGGAAAGAGTGGAAATGAGGGAAATGAGGGAAATGAGGGAAATGAGTGGAAATGAGTGGAAATGAGTGGAAATGAGTGGAAATGAGTGGAAATGAGTGGAAATGATTGGAAATGAGTGGAAATGAGTGGAAATGAGTGGAAATGAGTGGAAATGATTGGAAATGCTTAGAAATCATCGAAAATAGATAAAAATCATCGAAAATGCTTAGAAATCGTTGTAAAATAGCTACAAATCATCCAAAATCATCGAAAATGCTTAAAAATCATCGACAAATAGATGAAAATCATTGAAAATGATCGAAAATGATCGAAATTCATCGAAAAACATTGAAAATCATCGAAAAACATCGAAAAATCATTAATAGTAGTGCTCTAATAGTAGTGAATCCTTCGCTTTGCCTAAATTCCTCGAAATCTCGAGAACCGCTTATCAGAACGTATTGATGTGGGGTCGGAAAATGTAGCTGATGATGAGATCTAGTGGGGGATTTGAGTGTTGAGCTTCTGGGAAAGCTTGGAAGCTGTAAAATAGTCACCAACTCGGCTTGGCGGCGTGCATCATTAAAAATCATCAAAAATCTTTAAAAATCGTCGAAAGCCCATCAAAATTCATCAAAAATCATCAAAAAATCATCAAAAATCATCAAAAATCTTTAAAAACCATCAAAAACCATCAAAAATCATCAAAAATTATCCAAAAAACCTCAAAAACCATCAAAAAAACCATCAAAACCCATCAAAATCTAGCTAAAAATCGATCTAGAATCATCTAATAAACGTTTTAAATAAAGAAAACCAATTTAATCTATCAAAAATTGATTTTAAATGAATAAAAACAATTAAATCAAATTCTATCCTCTATCGATTTTCCTCTCCCTTTCCTTTAAGAGCCCCTCTTTCCCCCGCCTCCCCCAATGCTCATTTGGCCGAGGGGTTAGCGTGCTCGCTTTCGCCGCCACTCATCGAGGGTTCGACCCCCACCCACTGACTTCGGGAAAGTCGTTTGCGGATAGGAACCAGTACGGGTACTTTACTCGTCATGGGCCGAAAACCGCGCAAATAACTAGGAGGGAAATGGTCGGATGTTGGAGAGAAATACGCCAATGTCCATTACCACCCTGACTTAACATTTTGAAATTTAGCGAGTGATTTGAAAGCTGAGATTCGAAAAATCAATTTCAGGCGAATTTCATGTTGGATCGAGCTGAACGAGCTGAAGATGACATTCTTAACTTTACGAAAAGAGCCGAAATCATCGCATTAAATGCTCAAAAAGCCTACAAGGACTCTTTCAACACAACGCAATTCCTCAAATATTTCTCGAGATATGGTAAGGAGGGGAAAAGTTGCTAGCAGGAAAAGTTGCTAGCAAATCACGTTGCTTAGATCAAGATGGCTCTCTTCCTTTAAAACTCTCTCTTTTCCCCCTCTTCGCTGATGACCGTTTGGCTGAGTGGCTAGCACGTTAGCTTTTAACGCGATTCATTGAGGGTTCGATCCCCGATAGTGCTTGAGGATAGAAAACAGTGCTATGTTGAATATAAAAGGGGAATATCAAGGGAAAACTTAGGCGGAACAACGGTCGGCTCGAGTCAAATCGAGATGTGGGCGGCTGAGTCCGAAGCTCATATGAATGCGACGATTGAGAGAGGAGAATATGTTGAGAAGCGGCATGACAGAGTCGAGGATACAAAGGTTTCATTTGTCGCTAATTTTACAGTAGTCTAGAGGACTCTACAGGACTGTACAGTAGTCTAGAGGACTGTACAGTAATCTAGAGGACTCTACAGTAATCTAGAGGACTCTACAGTAATCTAGAGGACTCTACAGTAATCTAGAGGACTGTACAGTAGTCTAGAGGACTGTACAGTAGTCTAGAGGACTGTACAGTAATCTAGAGGACTCTACAGTAGTCTAGAGGACTCTACAGTAATCTAGAGGCCTCTACAGTAGTCTAGAGGACTCTACAGTAATCTAGAGGACTCTACAGTAATCTAGAGGCCTCTACAGTAGTCTAGAGGACTCTACAGTAATCTAGAGGACTCTACAGTAATCTAGAGGACTGTACAGTAATCTAGAGGACTCTACAGTAGTCTAGAGGACTGTACAGTAGTCTAGAGGACTGTACAGTAGTCTAGAGGACTCTACAGTAGTCTAGAGGACTGTACAGTAGTCTACAGTACTCTAATACATGGCCAAATTTAGGGAAAAACAGACGATTTGGCGAAAAAAGTAACCCAGTTGAAGCTAAACGATACGGCTTTCGAGTACATCAAGAAGGTAAATTTCCTTTCATTATTTTCATTAAAACTTGAATAATCCGAAGAGCTACTGGAGATTTCAGCAATAAATGCAAAGCAATTAATTTTAGCGTTTCGCTGATCTCGAGATTTTGGTGGAAGATTTCCGGACAACAATCTACGAAAAAGCGAAAAGAGATGGAGGAGACGCGAGTCGAATGAGTACAGTTGTCGCCAAAAGAATCGATCGATATAAGGTCTAGTTTTGAAAATTTGCCTAAACACAACCTTTCTGGGGCACTGAATTCTTTTCATTCACTGAATACCATGAAAAAAGGGGAATTGAAGAATTCAGTGGGCTAGAAAGGGTGTGTTTCGACTGGGAGCATCAGAAAAGGTTGGCAAGAGTTGCCAAGAGTTGTCAGGAGTTGTCAGAAGCTGCCAAGAGTTGTCAGGAGTTGTCAGAAGCTGCCAAGAGTTGTCAGAAGTTGCCAAGAGCTGCCAAGAGCTGCTTTTATAATTAGTTATTTAGATTTTAAACATTACTTTAGATAAAGTTCTTTTTTAGGAAGTGATCAGCGAGATTGAGAAGTTGAAAGCCGAAGCTGAGGACGGGTTAAGGTTTGCGAGATTTTTGGATTTTGTTTTAGTTCTATAGAGCTATAAATTTTTAGATTTAGTAGTTCTATAGTTTTATAGTTCTATAGCTTTTTAGTTCTTTAGATCTTTAGATTCAGTAGCTCTATTCTATAGTTCTTTAGTGGTTCTTTAGTTCTATAGTTCTATAGATCTATACTATAGATCTATAGATCTATAGATCTTTCGACTTTGTAGTTCCATTCTATAGTTCTCTAGTAGTTCTATAGTTTTACAGATTTTTAGATTCACTAGTTCTATTCTATAGTTCTGTAGCAGTTCTATGGTTCTATAGATCCTTGGATTTATTAGTTCTATTCTATAGTTCTATAGTTCTATAGTTCTATAGTTCTATAGATCTTTAGATTCAGTGGTTCCATTCTATAGTCCTATAGTAGTTCTATAGTTCTATAGTTCTATAGCTTTTTAGATTTAGTCGTTCTATTCTATAGTTCTATAGTAGCTCTTGAGTTCTATAGATCTTTAGTTTCAGTATTTCTATTCTATAGTTCTATAGATTCTTGGGTTTCTTGGGTTCTTAGGTTTACTAGTTCTATTCTATAGTTCTATAGTTCTAGAGATCTATAGTTCTAGTTCTATAGATCTAGTTCTATAGATCTTTAGCTTCAGTTCTTCTATTCTATTGTTCTTTAGTAGATCTATAGTTCTAGTTCTAGTCCTAGTTCTAGTTCTAGTTCTAGCTCAAGTCCTAGTTCTAGTTCTAGCTCAAGTCCTAGTTCTAGTTCTAGTTCTAGTTCTAGTTCTAGTTCTAGTTCTAGTCCTAGTTCTAGTTCTAGTTCTCTAGTCCTAGTTCTAGTTCTATAGCTCAAATAATTCCTTTCTAGTGGTGCTCGTTCTGATGTCGCTCAAGCAAAAGAAGTGCAATTGTTAGACGCTTTTGATAGTTATGGGAAAATTCGAGAAAGCCTTACACAAGCAGCCGAGTTAGCCATCGATTTAACGAATATTTCGAATAAGTAAGTCTTTCAAAGCGAATTCTCAAATGTTTTCTTTCTCAGATACGCTCAACTCACAGATGAATACGATGAAAGTTTTGTGGAACCAACAAACAAACACTCGAAACAATTACAAGCCCATTCAGCTAGAGTTCTTGAAGCTTTTAAGTAAGTGTGATTTCTCTGGCTCTGGCTTTAGATCTGCCTTTAGAACAACGAGAGCTGAGGCGGCGAATCCTTTGCAAGCCTCTCAAGCATATAATGAGATTGTTGGCGGTTTAAGGAATTCGAGTAAAGCTGCAGAGAAGGCACAGGTAGGGATCTAAGCTCTATTGGAAGTTTTAAAGCTCTATTAGAAGCTCTAAAGCTTTACTAGAAGCTCTAAAGCTCTATTGGAAGCTTTAGAGGTCTACTAGAAGCTCTAAAGCTTTACTAGAAGCTCTAAAGCTCTATTGGAAGCTCTATAGCTTTACTAGAAGCTCTAAAGCTCTACTAGAAGCTCTAAAGCTTTACTAGAAGCTCTAAAGCTTTACTAGAAGCTCTAAAGCTTTACTAGAAGCTCTAAAGCTCTATTGGAAGCTCTATAGCTTTACTAGAAGCTCTAAAGCTCTATTGGAAGCTTTAGAGCTCTACTAGAAGCTCTAAAGCTCTACTGCAATCTCTACTATTAACTAACCCTTTAGCAAGCTGCTGAAAACGCTTTTCATCAAGCACTCGGCACCGACAGCTCAGAGGATTCACTAACGGATACAGTCTCAACAAGTCAACAAAAAAGTCTTTCATTGAGCGACGATGCTCTTTCAATCAATGTTCGTTTTGTCGTTGTCCAAAAACTTTATCTTAAAGTTTAGAAGTATTATAGTGATTTTAAAAGCTTCAAATAGCCTAGACCAGATCAGCTCGATCAGGCTAGGCCAGCTAGACTAGATCAGGCTAGGCCAGCTAGACTAGATCAGGCTAGGCCAGCTAGACTAGATCAGGCTAGGCCAGCTAGACTAGATCAGGCTAGGCCAGCTAGACTAGATCAGGCTAGGCCAGCTAGACTAGATCAGGCTAGGCCAGCTAGACTAGATCAGGCTAGGCCAGCTAGACTAGATCAGGCTAGGCCAGCTAGACTAGATCAGGCTAGGCCAGCTAGACTAGGCCAGATCAACTAGACTAGCTAGCTAGCTAGGCCAAACCAGGATCAAGTCAAGCTAGGCCTAACCCCCATAGCTAGAGCTAGATCAGCTAGATCAAAGTCAGGTAAAGCTAGGCCAGATCAGAGCTTTTTCTGAATGGATTTTCAACAGTTCTTGGCTGTCTTACCTGGTCATGCATAGAGCTATTCTATAGTTCAATTCTATCATTCTATAGTAGTTCGATAGTTCTATAGTTCTATAGTTCGGGTCTATAGTTCTATAGTCGGTCAGCTTGTCCGATCCAGACTTAGCAATTCTTTTGATTTCTTTTGATTTCTTTTGATTTTCTCTATTTTTCCTTAAAAACTAATCAAAAATGACTTAAAACCTCTAGAGTTTCTTTTCGATAATCTTTTTTAAAAACTCTAGACAATTTGGACGGAAGAGAGTTTGGGAAAAGAGAACGAGAAGCTAAAGGAGCGCTTGAGTTTCGTCAATGAGCAAATAATCGATATGACGAGAAGAAGAGACGCGATAAAGCGTAAGTTAGTTAGAAAGTTCAGTAAGAAGAGTGATTCAGCGCAACTCGATAATTTCGACGATCAACATGAGCGAATGAGTGGATTGCAACAAATGGCTGATGAAGGAGCGAAGAAAGCGGCTGATGTCAAGAGAACGGCGGAGGTGATAAGGAAAGGAGTGACTGAGGTAAGGTAAACAAGTCTGATTAGTCTTTAGGAGTCTTTAGGAGTCTTTAGGAGTCTTTAGGAGTCTTTAGAAGTCTTTAGTAGTCTTTAGGAGTCTTTAGGAGTCTTTAGTAGTCTTTAGGAGTCTTTAGGAGTCTTTAGAAGTCTTTAGGAGTCTTTAGGAGGCTTTAGGAGTCTTTAGGAGTCTTGAGAAGTCTTTAGGAGTCTTTAGGAGTCTTTAGTAGTCTTTAGAAGTCTTTAGAAGTCTTTAGTAGTCTTTAGGAGTCTTTAGTAGTCTTTAGGAATCTTTAGGAGTCTCTAGGAGTCTTTAGGAGTCTCTAGGAGTCTTTAGGAGCCTTTAGTAGTCTTTAGGAGTCTTTATTACTTAGTTATCTTTATTAGAATATTGTCTTTTCATAGTTTATCTTTAAGTAAACACTTCTAGATTCGAGATTTCACAGAGAAATTGGCTAACTCGACTGCGCAAGGGATTCGCGAGGAGATTGAAAAGGTGAAAAGGAATAGATAAAAGGAAAAGATAAAAGGAAGAGATAATAGGAATCTTTTAAAGAACTCAGAAAACTTAGCTTGTTGGCTTGTTAACTTGTTAACTTGCTAGCTTGTTGGCTTGCTGGTTTGTTAGCTTGCAGGCTTGCTAGCTTCTTAGCTTGTTAGCTTGCTAGTTAGCACAAGAATTCTGTGATTTCACTGGTTCAACTAGCTTCATCTTGAGCTAAAACTAGAGTATTACTTTCAGCGCAAGTAATACTCTAGTTTTATCCAAGATGAAGCTAGTTGAGCCAGTGAAATCAGAGAATTCTTGTGCTAACAAGTATTACTGTAGTTGCTGCACAAGTTCTGTGATAGAATTCTGTGATAGAGTTCTGTGCTTTCACAGGTTCAATAGCTTCATCTTGAGCCAGTGATATCACAGAATTCTTGCTAACAAGCTTTGCTAACAAGTTTGCCTAACAAGTTTGGCTAACAAGTTAAATAGATTAAAGAAATCTAAATTCTAAAGTCTAAACTCTAAAGTAGAATTCTAAAGAAATCAAGAATCTTTTTTAGATTATTGAAGCAAGAAAAGAACTTTCGAATGCTTCTGGAGCTCTGGCAAAAGCGGATGCATTGATTCTAGCGAATCGTGAACGAATTGAAGAGATTCAGAAAAGAGTGGCTTTGCTAAAGGAAAAGATTGGAGAAGCAAGAGAAAGAGCACAACAGGTAGGGGAAAATTGTACTCAATGTCTTCCTGTAATCGTCTATTATCTTCTACTGTCTTCTACTGTCTTCTACTGTCGTCTACGGTCGTCTACGGTCTTCTACTGTCTTCTACTGTCGTCTACTGTCGTCTACTGTCGTCTACGGTCTTCTACGGTCGTCTACGGTCTTCTACGGTCGTCTACGGTCGTCTACTGTCTTCTACTGTCTTCTACTGTCTTCTACTGTCTTCTACTGTCTTCTACTGTCGTCTACTGTCGTCTACGGTCTTCTACGGTCGTCTACGGTCGTCTACTGTCTTCTACTGTCTTCTACTGTCTTCTACTGTCTTCTACTGTCTTCTACTGTCGTCTACTGTCGTCTACGGTCTTCTACGGTCGTCTACGGTCGTCTACTGTCTTCTACTGTCTTCTACTGTCTTCTACTGTCTTCTACTATCGCTTTCTAGGCTATTGTAGAAGTGTTAGACTCTCTTTTACAGCTTTCTCTTCTAGCCAAACACTTCTAGCTAACCCAAGCACTTCTAGCCAAGCCTAGCCAAGCCTAGCCAAGCCTAGCCAACCCAACCCAATCAATCCAACAATTTTAGATCCCAGTAGCTCTCCGTGCAGACGAGCGTGGCTATTGTCGTCGAAGTTTTATCTCCCCGGCCGCTCCATCATCATCAAACTCTTTCCATGTGAAATTTCGTCCACTCAAGGTTTAAATCAACATCTCTTTTCTTCATTTTTCAATTCTAGGGTGTTCCCGATACAATCGTTTTTGCGACAAGGACAAAGAGTCGTCGCACACTCGCTAGCGAGTTTGTAGCTGTTGAGGTTGACTTTTACAGACATCAGCATCTCATCAAAGCATCTTTCTCTTTCTTCCTTTCTTTCTTTCTCTTCTCCTTCCTCTTTCTTCCATTCTCTTCTCTTTCTTCCTCCTCTTCCTCCCTTTCTCTTCTCTCTTCTACTTCCTTTCTCTTCTCTCTTCTCTTCTCTTTCTTCCTTTCTTCCTTTCTCTTCTCTCTTCCTCTTTTTTCCATTCTCTTCTCTCTTCTCTTCTCTTTCTTCCTCCTCTTCCTCCCTTTCTCTTCTCTCTTCTACTTCCTTTCTCTTCTCTCTTCTCTTCTCTTCCTTCCTTTCTCTTTCCCTTATATTCCCCCTTTCTTTGGCAAGAAGATGCCAAATCATTTCCAATCATTAATCATTAATCATTAAATCATTTCCCAAAAGAGAAAGATCGAAGGTTCAATCTTTCTTTCAATCTCTTTTCAGAAATCTTTCTTATTCTTTACTTTACTAGTTTGATTTTAGATCGTTGGCCGTCGCGTGATCGCTCATTGGAATATTGGAAGTGGAAAGAAAAAGACAACAAATACGCATCAAATCTATTTCATCCCGCACAATGATCGATCGGCTGCCGGCACTTGGTATCACATTGATGTGGAAAGGAGTGGCGATTTTCTCAATCTAACCGTTGCTTTGAGAGAAAACACGATTGGAGAAGGTAATTGAAGAAAAATTACATCAAATTTCATCTTAATTTTCTGTTTTAATATCGAAAATCAGACAAATCAGATAAGAGAAGAAAAATGGATTGAAAGAATTGAAATTGAAGATTAAATTGATTTATTCTGTAGAAATGATCTTCCAAATATTCCAATTCGATTCCAGGAGTTGAAACTAAAGAAAATCAAAACTTTTGCACCACCGGGAGTCGAACCCCCGACCTTTCGCTCACCGTCCAAGCGTCCTAACCATTACACCACAACGCATCTCGATCGCCCTTGCTTCAGAGAGGCTTATAAGCTAAACCAAGCTAAATCAAGCTTGCATAAAGATTTCCTTTCTCTTTCCTTGTCTTTCCTATTTTTCCTCGGGTAACGAAAGGGCTAATAGCTCAGTGGTAAAGCATTTGGTTGTCAAGCGAGTGGTAAAGGCTGGGTCGAGGGTTCAATTCCTCTTGGTGCTTCTTTAGGGTTTCTTTTGGATTTCTTTGAGACTTCTTTGTTTAGATCGCTTCTTTGTTAGATAGCTTACGTTTTTGAAAATGTTTTCAGGTGCTCCACTTCGATCCGATCCAATCTCAGTTTCGGCTGGTCGACACGCAAGCAACAACGATGCGATTTTCAATACAGTTCCCGGTGAGACACTGATCTCGTTCGGTGTTTCCGATGATGAAGCTAGGGTTTGTTTTAGTAGATCATAAAATTGGGCTTAGGCTTAGGCTTAGGCTTAGGCTTAGGCTTAGGGGATTGACGATAGCTAGATTAGAAGCACGAGTTTAAAGGCTTCTTATTTCCAGGAGATGAGTCTTCAAACTGGTCAATTCCGGGGTGTTGTTGGTGGTTTACGAGTTGACGAGGTTTGTTTGCTATTGAAAAAAGCTTTTGAAACCTTTTAATAAGCTTTAATAAGCTTTAATAAGCTTTTAATAACCTTTAATAACCTTTAATAAGCTTCAATAACCTTTAAAAACCTTTAAAAACCTTTAAGAACCTTTAATAACCTTTCTACGACTTCTAGAACAGAATACAGTACAGTAAATCGTAAAGTTTATTGACCAAAGGGGGTACAGAAGTCAATCAAATCCAATAAAACCCATTCAAATCCATTCAAGTCCAATCAAATCCCGTTTTCTAGACTCCAGTCGAGCTGTGGTCTTTCCACGAGTCAACAAAGGAGTGCGAGGGAGCCACTGCACCACCAGCTGCTGCACCAATCGCTCAGCATTTCAAGTAGATCTAAACCTCTAAAGATCTAAAGCTCTAAAGCTAAAGCTCTAAAGATCTAAAGCTAAAGCTTAACTTGAATCTAGCTATTTATTGAGTGTTCTAGCTATTTATTGAATGATTTTAGGGACGGTTTCGCTCAAGTGAATCTTGCTGTTAGTGAACGAACAGTTTCATCGTTAGCTGTCGCTTTTAACACACATTCAACTGAAGGTAGATTGGGATTTGTTTCAATTCGTCCTCTAGAAATCTAATCCCCATTCTAGGGCTTCTTTATTTCCGAGGTGATGAAGAAAGTCGAGATTTCATCGCTCTCTATCTAGAGAAAGGATTTCTGGTCTTCAAAGTTTGTTTTTTATATAGTTTTCTGTGTTTAAATAGTGTTTAAATCGATTTAAATCAATTTAAATAGATTTAAGTAGTGTTTAAATCGATTTAAATAGTGTTTGAATAGATTTAAATAGGTTTAAATCGGTTTAAATCGGTTTAAATCGGTTTAAATAGTGTTTAAATAGATTTAAATAGGTTTAAATCGGTTTAAATAGTGTCTGAATAGATTTAAATCGGTTTAAATCGGTTTAAATCGGTTTAAATAGTGTCTGAATAGATTTAAATCGGTTTAAATAGTGTTTAAATCAATTTAAATCAATTTAAATCAATTTAAATAGTGTTTAAATAGGATTTAAATAGAAAATTGATATTTTAGAATATAGAAATTGAAGAAAACTTGCATTAAAACATCAAAAATTCAATCAAAAACATGAAAATTTTGATTAGCAAGATTTCTTTCGCGTTTTTCTCTTTTCTTCACTTTTTCTTTTATAAATCTTCTTATACTTTTTCTTTATAAGCACATTTTTCTCGATCTTTTAATCTTTGATATTTTAGATTAATCTTGGAAAGGGTTCTGTGGCTGAGATTCGCTCCTCGTCCCTTTACGCGGATGGAAAAGAACACACAGCGAAAGCGATTCGAAACGGAAATGAACTTCATTTACAAGTAGATAAAAGAGAGAAATTGAAAAATACTTTAAAACTACTTTAAAACTAGAACTTTAAAACTAAAACTCTAAACGATTTATCGAATAAAATACAGATATAGCAGATATATACAGATACAGTATCGCTCAGGAATTAGGTTTAAAAGTCAGCTAGTCAGCTAGTTAGCTGGTTAGCTAGTTATCTAGTTATCTAGTTACCTAGTTATCTAGTTACCTAGTTATCTAGTTACCTAGTTATCTAGTTATCTAGTTATCTATTTTTCATTTTCTTTAGGTTGATTCGGATGCTGATCGTCGAAGCACAGTGATTTCTGGAAAGAATACGCAGCTCAATGTACAAGGTAAGGTTTTAAAGATGTTTCAATTGGATCTAGCACCTGAAAGCTTGATCGGGCTTGGATTAGGCTTGATCAGGCTTGATCAGGCTTGAACCAGACTTGATCAGGCTTGAACCAGGCCTGAACCAGGCTTGAACCAGGCTTGAACCAGGCTTGAAACAGGCTTGAACCAGGCTTGAACCAGACTTGAACCAGGCTTGAACCAGGCTTGAAACAGGCTCAGATCAAAGCCTAGACCTGGCAAAACCTCTGGCTCTGGTTGTCTGCCTGATTAGAGTTCTATGAGCTCTTAAAGGAACCCTCTATGCGGATCGGGGGATCGAACTCGAGCTCAATCCCCCGTTCGCTTTCCGAGCGAACCACTGAGCTATAAGCGCAGAGGAGGCTTCAAAGAGGCTCATAACAGCTCAAGATGAGCCTCTCTGGGATCCCTTGTGCCTTAAATTCGAGCCTACACCTGTCCTATCAAGACCAAAGCTAGGATTAGAAGCCTAGGCTTGTCCATGCAAGCCTAAGCTTGTTCAGGCAACCTAAGCTTGTCCAGACAAGCCTAAGCTGGTCCAGGCAAGCCTAAGCTTGTCCAGGCTAGCCTAGGCTTGTCCAGACAAGCCTAAGCTGGTCCAGGCAAGCCTAGGCTTTTCCCTAGACAAGTCTGTAACTGTCGAGGCTTGTTAGATCTATGCTTTCTTTTTAAAATCTCAATTTCCCAGGTGCCGAGCATTTCGTGGCTGGTGTCCCGCCAGAGTTCCCGACAAGTAAATTCTCGAAATTCGGCATTCAATGGCGTGGCTTCACCGGCTGCATTCTTTCAGTGAAGCCAACTCAGGTACTTTGCTTACTTAAGTGCTACTTAAGTGCTACTTAATACTACTTAATTGTCACATAGTACTCAGAAAATCGAATCCAATTCAAAATTCAGGTAAACGAGTTGAACGTGGCGTCGCCAGCTCGATCGCTTCGTCGCTCGGCGGGTTGTCGAATTGTGAACGGGCGACTGGCGGCCGATCGTTTAATCGGCTTCACCACACCAGGATATTTGGTGACAAATGGCGTTGAGATCACGACGAACTCGTCGTAAGTCTAAATTGATTGTCTAAAATTGATTTTAAAATGCATTTATTTAAATGAAAAACGTAGTACAAAGGAGCTCTAAATCTAGGAAAGAAAATTTCCATTTATATGAAAAAAGTAGCAAGGAAATGAAGCTACCGGGATTGAACCCTTTGACCTCTCGACTAAGAGCCAAGGCTGCTAGCCACTCGGCCATGGGGGCGATTGGTGCGGTCACTTTCAAACGGGTCACTTTAAAGATCGTGGGTCTTTTGGTCATGAAAAAAAGAAGCAAGCCAATGAAGCTACCGGGATTGAACCCTTGACCTCTCGACTAAGAGACAAGGCTGCTAGCCACTCGGCCATCGGGGTGACCGGTGGTCTCGCTTTCAAACGGGTCTTTAAAGATCGTGGGTCCTTTGGAGCCCCCTTTGCCAATCCCCACCGCGCCCTTTGGCAATTTAACTTTAAGCTCAAATTTCTCAGCGTTGAGCCGTCCAATTTCAATAGTTTTTCTACCAATCAATAGAGAAAGACTTAGCGCATCTAATGATACCAAAACTATTTCAATTGAGCAGCCCAACACCGAGAAATTTGAGCTCAAAGTTTTGCCATTGGCAATCCAACTTTAAGCTCAAATTTCTCAGCGTTGAGCTGTCCAATTTCGATAGTTTTCCTACCAATCAATAGAGAAAGACTTGGCGCATCCAATGGTATTAAAAATATCGAAATCGGATAGCTGAACACGAAGATATTTGAGGTTAAAGTTGGATTAGGAAATTTTCGATAAAAATAATGGAATTTCGTTGAGTTTCTAGCTTTCTAGCTTTATAGAATGAATTATTGGCTATAGATAGATAGATATCAATAGCTAGATTTACATTCTTTTCAGTCTATCCTTCACTTTCCGTACAAAAGAGGAAAACGGTACTCTCGCGTATATGTCAGCCGGGTTGTCAGCTAATTCAAGAAATCGACGACAAACTCAAGCATTGGTTCGTTTAAAAACGATAGATATTGAAATCGATGGATATTGAAAATCGATTGAATTCAAATCTCGCTTTCAGGGTTTTCTCTCGATTTATCTTTTCCGCGGCTATCTCGTCACGTATTTTGGTTTCGATCCGATCCAACGCCAGAGTGCAATCACGATTCGAAGCACTTCAGTGAGCGATAGTGAAAATAATAAGCAACTTTATCTTAGCATTTACCTCATTACGATGTTTTCTTTAGACTTACAACGATGGAAATCCTCATTCTGTGTTTTTTGTGAGAGACGGGGACAAGTAAGTGATAGAAATAGATATAGAAATAGCTATAGAAATAGCTGTAGAAATAGCTATAGAAATAGCTGTAGAAATAGCTATTGAAATAACTATAGAAAACCTTTTTAACCAATTTATCACAGAAGTTATGAGAAATTTTGCCTTTATAGATATAAATTTCGATTTATCCCTTTTGATTTTTGATCTAGATTGAAGATTGAAAGATTTTAGTGTCCGATTACGAGTTGATGACCGAGAGGTGGGTGCTGACGCGCTCGTTGATGAGGCGCCGATTGGTGGCGCGAGTTTGGCACTTTATTTGGGAGGGTGAGTTGCGATTTGTTTAGTTTTACAGGAGTAGACGTGAAACTTTAGTGACTTAGGCATAGACTTCGACTTAGACCTTGACTTAGATTTAGACTTCGACTTCGACTTAGGCTTAGGCTTAGGCTTAGGCTTAGGCTTAGGCTTAGGGTTAGGCTTAGGCTTAGGCTTAGGCTTAGGCTTAGGCTTAGACTTCGACAGACTTAGACTTCGACTTAGACCTCTAATTAGACATAAACTTAAAAACTTTAGTTTCCCATCCGGAGTTCAACCGCCATCCACAGAGATCCCGTCGGCAGCGCCGTTGATCGGCTGTATCTCTGATCTCACACATAATTTCAAGTACGAGCTTTGAATTAAGTTAAAAGAACAAAGAGAATAGAGAAAAGAGAATAGAGAAAAGAGAACAGAGAAAAGAGAACAGAGAATAGATAAAGCTATTGAATATCTAATGATTACGGTATTCCTTTCAAAAGAAGGCATCTACCTAGAGGACGAAGAAGAATCATGGGAGAATGATTGAAAAATTGAAAAATTGAAGACTTAGCTCTTCAATAAGACTAAGTACAGTATATAAAACATTGAATTCTATCTTTTTATCTAGAGATCTAGAGATGTAGATTTTCTAGACAAAATTCTAAAATTCTTTTTTCTAGGAGACACCCGCTTGTTCCTCAGCAGCACAAGGCTCAGCTAGGCACTTGCTCCCTCGAAGCACCGCATATTTTGATGGGTAATTTTTAGTACCATAATCCTTTCAGTTGATTCAAAACAATCAACTGAAAGGATGATTGTTCCCAAAAGTATCGTAGCCTTTCGAAAGGAGATGTTTAAACACATTTTTTAGATCAAGGTGTTGATTTGGAAGCGCCACCATCTGAGCGGAAAAAGTCTCCAGTGATCGTCGATCCACAAAGTGAGTTTAGAGAGCTTTAGAGCTTTAGCTTTAGAGAGCCTTAGCTTTAGAGAGCTTTAGCTTTAGAGAGCTTTAGCTTTAGAGAGCTTTAGCTTTAGAGAGCCTTAGCTTTAGAGAGCTTTAGCTTAGAGAGCTTTAGCTTAGAGAGCTTTTGCTTTAGAGCTTTTGCTTTAGAGCTTTAGCTTAGAGAGCTTTAGCTTAGAGAGCTTTAGTTTTAGAGCTTTAGCCTCTAGATCTAAAGTTCTAAATCTAAAGCTCTAAATCTAAAGCTCTAAATCTAAACTTCTAAATCTAAACTTCTAAATCTAGAGCGAAATTTTAAATAACATTTAAAAAAACTTACAGTAAACCTGTCAATTAAAGTTTAAAATTAAAGTTTAAACTTAAAATTTAACCCTAAAATTCAAAGTTAACTCAAATTCCAGTTGGTCCAATCGAGCTCTCCAATGAAGTCGAGCCGGCAAAGGGATCGGTGAGTGTTTGGCTAAAGAACTTAAGACTTTTAATAGCCTAAATACTAAAGTACATTACTAAACAAAGTACAATACTGTTTTGTACTTGATTATTGTAAATATCCATTTAGTGTATCGGTTTCTCGTCAGCCATTTCTGATGGAGCCGATGCGACACGATTCGGCGTCGCGAAATCCTCCCATTCACGGTTAAACTTCAACAGAGATCAAGCTCCAGAGATTCAATCGTATGTTTGAAAAGTTCTAGAAAATTGTTCAACATGATACAGTAATCCTAGTTTAATAAAAAGCCATGAAAAGAGTTGAAAAGCCAACAATTTGAGTTAACAATCTGACAAGGGATTGGTTGAGCCAAATCTTATGCGACCTATACCATTTGACGCAAATTTTACGCTGATTCCGAATCGATATTCGGTTTTTGCTAAATGACAATCTGTCAGGAGTTACAAGTGTCTAAAATTTTGTTAGGGACTGTGGTCATTTGGGTCTTAGCGGGCTCCTTAACGGCCACCTTGCGGTCCGGACTTGGTGCAGTCATGGACAAGTGGTACAGCGCTCGTTTCCTGAGCGAGAGACCGCGAGAGTTCGATCCCCACTTTTGCTTTTTAAGAACCATATTGGAACCATATTGAAACCATATTGGAACCATATTGGAACCATATTGGAACCATATTGGAACCATATTGGAACCATATTGAAACCATATTGAAACCATATTGAAACCATATTGGAACCATATCTGAACCATATTGGAACCATATTGGAACCATATTGGAACCATATTGAAACCGTATCTGAACCATATTGGAACTTCTTACTGTAACAGCTTCCGGTAGCTGAAAATCTCAAAATTCTCAATTTAGATTCACTGTGCAATTCGAAGTTCGCACTGATTCCCCAAGTGGAATCCTCTGGACCTGGGCGAATTACAAGAACTACACGAGGTATTTCACCTTGACTCTGGATCAAGGCTTTTTGACGTTCGAAGTTCGAGGTTGGTTTGGAAAGGATAAAGAGACACGACACGAGAAACAGACGCAATGCAGACAGACAGACAGCATGCAATGCACTCCAAAGATTGCAAAGCTTAGCTCTACTTGTAGTTACAGTATTCTTGCATGCAAATAGTATTGCTTGTGCTTAACGAAATCAATTCTCAGGTCATCGTGAACCAAAACGAGTCGTCTTTTCTGATCGTCGAATCGATGACGGACAATGGCATTTGATTCGCTTGAGTAAAGCCGACCGAGAAGTCATCATTCAGGTAAGTAGAAGTCGATCGAGAAGTCATTCAAGTAATTAGAAGCTCTAAGATTACGGTAGAATCATCTAGAATCATCTAGAATCATTCTAGAATCATCTCTAGAATCATCTAGAAGTCCAGGATAGCTTTCCCGAGCCTGAATCGTAGCCAAGTTCATCCTTTTTAGAAAACGCTGCCAGTTTTCGCAAACGATTCTCAAAAATTCCAGGTGGACGAGGGTCTTTCCCCGCTCGTCATCCGCGATTGTCCGCATCCAAAAGTGATGCGCCGACGAATGTACGTGGGCGGAGTGATCTCAGCTCATCGCCAACTCGGTCTCCCTCTACCCCAATCACTGCAAGGATGCATTCGACAGTTCACCGTCGACAATATGTGCGTTAATTCGACTACCGTAATCATAATCCCCAAATTTCTAGAGTCCATCCATTGTTGACGGAAACATCTCGCGACGTGATCCCGTGTGGGTCAACTCACTCAAAAGCCGCTTACATTCACAATGAGGGATACGCTGTCTTCGGTGAGTGGCAATAGAAATTAGAGTACTCCTTTAAGTACCAAGTGATAGTACCAAGCTACAGTCCTCCTTTAAAGCTTTCTAAAAGACACCAATCACCAATTTTAGAACCGCTAAGCAAAGTGCCATGGGAGGGAATCCCATGGTTCGAGGTTGACATTCGACCGATCGCCTCAAACGGAACGATCGTCGCATTGCTCTCAAATTCGAATCCAAGAGATCGACTGGCGATTGAATTAAAAGAAGAAACGGTAAGAGCTAAAAAATCAGATTTCTCTAACTCCATTTCCAGCTTCACGTGAGCATTCTCCATTCCGAGTCAAATGTCGAAGTGAGAGACGTTTTGCCGGTGCTTCGTCCAATCTGCGATGGACGTTGGCATTCGATCAAGGTCGAGTTGCACGCAGATCGATTGGCTGTACAGATTGATGAGGTGAGTTCGATGGAAGGGACTCTAAAATGAGTCCTGCTTATCGTAATCCTCTGAATTCATCGAAAATCTCAGGAACGTCACGAGGTGATGGTCTATCTCACGCCCACCGTGCGCCATCTTTTCACAAAATTGCCGCTCAACGTAGCCGGAGTGTCAGGTGAAAAATCATCTCTTTAAATTTGGTCCCTATCTCTTCAAATTTGGTTCCCAATCTCTCTAAATTTGGTTCCCTATTTGACTAGTAATATAATATAATTTGCAATATAATATAATACGTACTGTGCATATTGTACAAAGTACTAGTATTATATTATATTACTGCATGTTCTAATAGAGCTTATTTTCAGCTACTGCAGCTAGAGAGGCTGAGTTGAGGTCTTCGTTGGCGGGTTGTGTCCGCTACGTGACGATTAACGGAAAAGCCACGTACTTTGAGAATGCACTTAAAATAAACAAGGTGAGTTTGGAAAGAAATAGCTATAGTACTACGTACTGTACATATTGTACAAAGTACTAGTATGTACATAGTGTACAAAGTACTAGTATGTATTAGGTTGATGCATAAGTCTTTTCGTTTTTTTCGTACTTCTGTTAAAAAGTAACAAATTCACCAATTAATCTATAGTTTGCTCTATAAAAAAAAGTTTTTTGTTTTTTTTTGTTCAATTTCCATCTTTTTAAATCAATTTCGGTTCACTTTCAAGCAAATTCGAGAGTGAAAAACGCCTTTTTCGTAAAAATCTATAAAAAAACTCTACGGAAAAATTGGCTGAATGAATTTCTCTGAAATTTTGGCGAAATATCAAACTTTTTTCTCTATCTTTTATCTATTGACACGAAGATAGGTTTTCTTTAGCTAAGGTGTCTAAACCGCATCATCGAGTTAGCCCTTTTTGACTACCCGACTTCATACTCTCAAGAAAATCCAGGCATAAAATATTTTTAAACCCCGTTTTATTGTTATTTTGCAGAAAAATAATTGATTTTTCTAATGAAATCAACCGTAGTTTAATTGGTGCATTTGTTGGCTTGAAACGGCAGACGAAAAGGAACGAAAAGACTTATGCATCAACCTAATACATAGTGTACAAAGTACTAGTATGTACTGTCGTCACATAACATAAACGAAGCTTTTAGGTGATCGTTGACGGATGTCCATTCCCCTAAAAAGAAACGTTAGAATTTTCGGCTGTGTTTTTACTCGAATTCTTTGAATAAATACATTTTTAATCATAAAATAAGAATATAGATATAGAAATATCTAAAAATACAGTACAGAAAATAGAGAAATCGTTTATTCATTGCAAAAGTGGCGATTTTTTTTTCGTTTTGAGTGTTTGAGCGTGTTTGAGCGTGTTTGAGTCGAGTGCCATTCATCAATCAAATCACTTTCGCGGCGATGAGACCCACGAACACGAGCGCTATCACTAAAACAAACATTATAAGTATTGTAGAATATCAAATAGATCACATTAAGCTTCAAATAGCTTCAAAAAGCTTCAAATAGCTTCAAAAACCAGACTTAAAGTCTATTGTTTTAAGTTGTCTATCAGAAACAAATACTTACATGCCACAATCGTCAAAACAACACAAAACACACCGACCACAACCACCAAGATGATCTCGTCACGGCTAAAAATGCAAATGAAACAGTAATTAGTGCTATAACAGTGTTATAACAGTCCTATTTATGCCTATTTATGCCTACAGTCCTATTTATGCCTATTTATGCCTACAGTCCTATTTATGCCTATTTATGCCTAAAGCCGATTTCTCAGCAAGATAAAATAAAAACTCACCGATTTGGCTTCTTTTCAAGCTCAGCTTTTCCCTTGTTGACCATCTCGATTGCTTTTTCTTTCGCTTCCTTCAATGCGGTATCTGTCGAGTCAAGGTTCAGCTCATCGCCTTCGCGCAACGGTGCAACTGCTGCAAGCCTGAAATTTCAATAAATTCACACAGCTTTTATTTAAAAATAGAACTGAGCTTCAAAAGGGAAAAGCTGAGCTTGAAAAGAAGCCAAATCGGTGAGTTTTTGTTTTATCTTGCTGAGAAATAGGCTTTAGGCATAAATCTTGAAACTAGTGATTTGTATAAAGTCTACAGTCCACAAGTCATCAAATTCTACAAGCCAAAAGTATTTTAATACGAGACTTAAAGTATAGCTGGCTTTAACAAGTAGCTGGCTTTAACAAGTAGCTGGTTCCAATACGGTTCCAATACGGCTGTGCTTTTGTAGAATGTAAAAAGCTTGCTACTAATAAACTCCGAGAGGGGGCCACTTTGATAATATTTCTTTGGCCATCCGATTATATTTCTTGACTGTTTTACCAACGTTATTTTACTTTTTCTGGAGTAATCAAGCATGTCATTATGCTTGATAATATTTTTAGTAATCTATTGATAATATTTTTAGAAACTTTTGAACAATTTTTATTAATATTTTGTTAAACCGGCTGAAATTTTGCCTCTGCAGTGTTGCAAAGCTTAAAAATGAAGATAGAGGCAAAATACAAAGTGATAAATTGTTCAAAATATTCTATAAATATCGTTAATCGATTAAGCGTATTTGATTGGTTATTGGACATTTGATAATTGGACATTTGATATCAAATTGGGGAGTGGGACAAATGCGACCTTTTTTTTGCGCACCCGGACATTTGCGCACCTTTTTTTCCGCACCTAGCCCATTAGCGCACCTTTTTTCGCGTTTTAAAAAAGCTCTAAAAGGCTAATATTTCTTTCTTTCTTAATTTCTATTCCAAATGTTGTTTTTCTAGGTAATTTGAGGGTGTCGAATTCTAATTTTGACATATCAGAGCTTGTGGGATCAATTTGAAAGGCTAGATCAAATGAAAGCAATGGCTAGATCAAATTACAGAAAATTGTCGATTTTTCTCTTTATATAACTCCGTCCGTTTGTTTCCACAAGCTCTGATATGTCAAAATTTCGATTCTACGCCCTAAAATTACCTAGAAAAACAACTTTTGGAATAGAAATTGGTTAATATTAGCTTTTTAGAGCTTTTTTAAAACGCGAAAATGGGCTAATGGGCAAGGTGCGGAAAAAAAGATACGCTAATGGGCACGTTGCGCAAAAAAAGGTGCGCAAATGTCCGGGTGCGCAAAAAAAAGGTCGCATTTGTCCCAGTCCCATCAAATTGATAAATCAAACATTTATTTAGCTCTAAAAGTCAAATGCACTAATGTTGGTTATCAAATGTCTAGTAATCTATTTGTTTACCCCAGAAAATATAAAACAAGATTAGAAAAAACACGCCTAGAATAGAGGACGAGTCAAAGTGGCTCGTGACTTCGAGACTTCTAGTCAAAGTGATTCCCCTGAAGCTTATTAGTACCGCTTAATCAGAGAAGTAGGTTGAGGGGCATCTATATTTTGATTTTTTTTTCACTTTTCTAGGGGTAATCGAGGGCGCTGAGCACAAATTTGACAGTTTTAGCATAGATTTTCAACAGAAAAACCGCCATTTCGACACAAAATCACACTTTGCACTTTAAATTTGTGTTTGTTTATGAATTTGTGTACTCAAGCTATCGACTATTGGGGCACTTTTCAAGGTCGTTGCCAAGAAATATAGCTTTTCATTTAACGTTAGTGCAATTGGTTTTTTAAAGAGGTCACAGATTTTTCTAGATCTCACTGTACGTCTTGAAAACTTTGACTTTGTTTTGCGTTTGATTTAAAAGATGCTTCAAAGATTTGCCAAGATTGAAAATGGAATACGCACTCGAAATTACGCTTTTGTTTGTCTTTGACTGAAGTTTGCTACAGTAATGCGTTTCCTTTTCATGAACTTTAGCGTCAAAATATTTTTCAATCGCATTCGAGTGTTCTTTTCGTCAAGTTGTGAGCTCGCAGAAAGTTCGGCGGTATTAAGGCTAGGGGCCACTTTTCTTTCTTTAATTTTATGCGTAGATTCTGAGAAACACAACGAGTGCTTGGGAAAAGGCGTTTTAAGTCGAGTTTCGGGGCTTCAAAGTGCGCGCTTCTATAGCGTACTTCACTATATCAAGCTCAGGGGCTCCACATACTATTGGGGCACTTTTCATGGTCAAAACAAAACAAAACAAGAACCAAAACCATTTCTAACCACTAAATATTCATTTTCTAACTTAAATTGACTGGTAGAGGTAAAAGAAATTCAAAAAAATGTTTTTTGAGATTTTGGCTCATGTGGGGGACCACATGGTCGAAAGTTTTAAACAAATTTTTTCTTGTTATTTTGCTTCAATTTGATTGCTTATTTTGCTTCAATTTGATCAAAAACGTAATCAGTAGCCCCGAAACTTGGCTTAAAACGCATTTTCCCAAATTCTCGTTGTGTTTTTCGAGAGTTACGCATAAAACTATCCCAAAAAAAGTGCTCCCTAACGCCTAGAATAATTTTCAACGTGTCGAAATGTCGAAACTTTGAAAACCTATGCTAAAACTGTCAAATTCATGCTCGCATTACCCGAAAAGTGAAAAATAGCAAAAATATAGATGCCCCAACCCACAAAGTAACAGAGAAGCAAAAAAAACGAACGGATATTCTCCTTTTTGGTTAGGCGGCGGTGGTGGAGGAGCTTCATTCGCTGGCCCCATTTCTTCATATGTCGGCATCTTTGCTCTAAAAGACGGAATAGTTAACGTTTGTTAAGTGTTGAATGAATATTCAATAAAATAACAAGTGCAAAACTTTAGTAAATATCAAAAAAAACTCACAAGAAATGACAACACGACGAGAAGAAGAGTTGAATGAAATGATTTCTCCGAGAACATTTCTTAAACAATGTTCGGCTTACAGATGCTAATTTCTTGTTTTAAGTATTTAAATTTTAAGCAATTCTTAAGCAATTCTTAAGCAATTTTAAGCAATTCAAGCAAAGGGGGCACCGCCTATTGCGCAACAGGGGTCATTGCGCAAGTACGTTTACAAAGGCTCATTTGCGCAACTGTTATTACATTTCGCAACGTTGCCACGGTTTTATCATTATTTTGATTTTTGGGGAGGTGGGACAAATGCGACCTTTTTTTTTGCGCACCCGGACATTTGCGCACCTTTTTTTCCGCACCTTGCCCATTAGTGCACCTTTTTTCGCGTTTTAAAAAAAGCTCTAAAAAGCTAATATTAACCATTCCAAATTATTAACCATTCTATTCCAAATGTTGTTTTTCTAGGCAATTTGAGGGTGTCGAATTCAAATTTTGACATAACAGCGTGTGGAACCAATTTGAAAGACCAATTTGAAAGATTTAGCCGTTTGGCTAGATCAAATTACAGAAAATTGTCGATCTTTCTCTTTGGTATAACTCCGTCCGTTCGCTTCCATTACTGGTGAGTTTTTTTTTCCCTCATTTTATAACAATCTGATGATTGAGTCATTTACACAATAAAATCTAGCTTTTAGGAAATTGCCTTTAGCAAATGTTGCATGAGTCTTTATATGATGGGTTATATGATAGCTCCTTATTTCATGAAGGCTTTTTCAAAATCAGTTTATTTTTAGAGGTGAAGCTGATGAATTTTACGATGCAGAAGTGAAAAGCTGTCAAAAGTGTGTGGATTACGCCGAAAGCTCCGTCTCAAACTCTGCTAGTAATTTAAAAAGCTTTAAAATTTCACTTAACACTTTTATTTCTAGACATTACAACTCAAAAATCCGGAGAATGGTTTTATTGATGTTACCGGGGTGGGTTTTGCTTTGAAGTTAAACTTAGAAATTGTAAAAATTTGATCCATTCATAGCTACTTTTTTGTTTAGGCATGTTTAGGCATTTAAAAACCCGAAGGAAACGACGTAAAGTGTCAGCGAATAGCTAACATAGCTAATATGCTGTCAGAGAATAGCGAATAGCTAACATAGCTAATACAGTCATGTGCAAAAGTCTTTTCACATTCAATTTTCTAAAAAGTTTCATCGATTTTCTTTGATAAAGTTCATGGCGCTCTTTAAGCCATTAATAGTTTTAGTTACACAAATATATGTACAATTTATTTACATAAACGTTATCGCTATACAACACTTATTCATTGAGAAAAAAGTATAATTGTCAAGACACCCCTGAAAATCGTGGTGCAAAAGTCTTTTCACATAAAACGAAATTAAGCTTTAATCAATATTTAGTCGCTCCTCCTTTTGCCAAAAGTACTTCTTTAATACGAGTAGACATCGATGCAATTAATTCATCAAGAATGCCAGGTCCAATCGTCCTCCAAATTTTTCTGATGTAAAACCATAGCTCGACTTTACAATTGAATCGTTTTCCTCGCAATTTTGATTTCAAATAAGCCCATAAATTCTCAATAACATTTAAATCCGGTGAGAATGGTGGGGCCTTGATAAAAGAAACGTGATTGATTCCAAACCATCCCGGTAAATGTGCTTTTCCTCCATTCGAAAGAGTCACAACGCGGCCCATCAAAAGTTTGCTTTTGTGTACTGGCGAATTATCTTGATAAAGAAACCATCCTGGATTCATCGAAGCAGTCGCAAATGGAAGTAGACATCTGTCCAATATCTCATTATATTGGCGGGAATCCATTGTTGACTTTACGAGGACCAGCGGACCTGTTGAACTTTTACACATCGCACCTAAAGAAATCATTTTGAGCTGTATAAAAAGAAAATTATCCTTACCGAAACTCATAATTGATCCTCCGCCTGTTTTCACCGTGGGTTACAAGTACTTGAGTTGATATCGCTTTGCAATTGGACGTCGGATCAGATGATTTCGATTTGAAGGAAAAATACCAACTTTTGTTTCATCAACAAAAATCATTCGGGCCCAATCATTGATTGTCTAATTTGAATAGGTTCGAGTAAATTGAAGGCGTTGCCTACTGTGTTTGGCTGTCATCATAGGCTTGAAAGCAGGTCTTCTAGTATACAATGCTGCTTGAAGCAAGCGTCGATGCAAGGTCCAGCGGGAAATATTCTTGTTTGAAGTTTGCTTGAAAAGAATGACTCCATCGTTCAACGTCAAATTCGGATCCTTTTTGAAAGCTTCCGTAAGGAATCGGTTTTCATTCTTTGTTGTAATCCTCGGCCGTCCCTTTTTCCTACATCTGTGCACATTTCCAGACGCATTCATTTTTGCCATAACAAGAGAAATTGTTCTGGGCGTACATCCTAAGAGGTGAGCAACGTCTTGTCGTGGCGTTCCTTCCTTCCTTGCCTCGACGATCCTTTCTTTATCCAGAGTTGACAAGTACGCTCCTGGCATCTAAAAACAAATAAAATAGTACCAGTAAATACGAAGCGAACGGAAATTATAAAAATTTTTACAAATGTGAAAAGACTTTTGCACCGCGATTTTAGAGGGGTGTTTTGACAATTATACTTTTTTTCTCAATGAATAAGTGTTGTATACCGATAACGTTCGTGTAAATAAATTGTACATATATTTGTGTAACTAAAACTATTAATGGCTTAAAGAGCGCCGTGGACTTTATCAAGGAAAATCGATGAAACTTTTTAGAAAATTGAATGTGAAAAGACTTTTGCACATGACTGTAGCTGTTGTTGACCTTTATTCTTTAGATTATAGCATTAACCTTTTAAATGTAGTTTATGTGGAACTTATACGATCATTCGTTCTTAACGATAATGTACTTTTAGTGATTGGGCGGCTAAAGCGATGAAATGTCTACACGATTGTGTCACATGTAGCCTCAATGATCACTGGTGAGTTTTTTCCTCATTTTGTAACCATCTGATGATTGAGTTAAAAACAACTCACAAGCTGCCATGGTGGAACAACTTTTGCAGCCCAATAAAATCTAGCTTTTAGGAAATTGCCTGTAGCAAATGTTGCATGAGTCGTTATATGATGGGTTCCGATAAGAAATGCCAAGAGATTTGTGATGAGTAAGTTAAATGGAGTGCTTGAAACAATTTTCTCGATTATAATTCTTTAGAGGCTACGATGACTTTAAACTTGAACTTGAAAGACAATTGTTGCATTAAATGTCATGATCCGAATTGCAAAAGTTGTTCCACTATGGCAGCTTGTGAGTTGTTTTTAATTTGATTCAAATTCTTTGATTCAGATGAGTGAAAGCCACCTCCACCGGGGAGAACCACCATTCGGCAAGCTGGACCAATCGATCGTTGTGTCTAATGCACACCTATACCAAAGTAAGTTTGACTTTATAATGAGTAAATGATAAACGAGTACATTATAAAGTCTTACGTTGTACATTTTACATTTAAAATGTACACTTTAAGGCCATCGACTGACGTGACCGTTGAAGCGACTAGCGACAGCGACTGGATTATGGAGTGTCCCTGGAAATGCGAGGTTTTACTTTATTTAATAGATTGCAAAATTATTTGATTTAGTGCTGAAAAAGACGCTGTTTGTTGTGGCAAGTGTACGCACGGCGCTGAACAATTTACAGGAATGTGTGCCCCGGAATTACAAAGAAAATGTTAGTGACATACATAGTTTACAACTAAAAAGAATAGTGCTTTTAGAAGAGAATAGCTGGCGATAGATGAGAAGCGAGCCTGAATTGTGATCTCGAATGTGAAGATATTTGTGTAATGGATAAAAAGAGTCAATGCCGCAAATGCAAGCACTACACCATTCAGACGCAACTCGTGATTGTAAGTTAATTAGTTAATTAGAATTAGATTTAGATTAGTTAATTTAGAATTGATTTGTTAGAGTTAGAATTGATTTGTTAGAATTAGAATTGATTTGTTAGAGTTAGAATTGATTTGTTAGAATTAGAATTGATTTGTTAGAGTTAGAATTGATTTGTTAGAATTAGAATTGATTTGTTAGAGTTAGAATTGATTTGTTAGAATTAGAATTGATTTGTTAGAGTTAGAATTGATTTGTTAGAATTAGAATTGATTTGTTAGAATTAGAATTGATTTGTTAGAATTAGAATTGATTTGTTAGAATTAGAATTGATTTGTTAGAATTAGAATTAATTTGTTAATTTAACAAAAATATTCCTGAGCTTCTAGTAATTTAGGTATCAAAAGTTAAATAAAAGGCAGAGTTGTGAAATTTAGTTAAGGAGATTTGGCTATATTTCTATTTCGGCTATTACAGTTATTTCGATATTAGATCTTTTTCAGCTTTGTCTACCCGCTTGCCCGCCGAGATTCAACTCCGATGTTGACCGTTTTTATCAGCCGAAACCTGATATACTCGAGATACTTCTGGAATTAGACATCGGCTTAGTTGGTTTAACTTTTTTAGCTCCATATCGAATAATCTTTCATTTTAGAGCCTCAAATCGATCAGCCATGAAAACGAGGGGAATATTTGACGAGTGCGATGATTGTGACGAACTTGATCATGCAACTTTTGACTCTCATCCTTGGTGTAATTGGTGTGGTTTAAAATTTAAACACAAAACTTCTGCTTTTGTGCAGAAGTTTTTAGACGCGGCTTAGACACTAGCTTCCTTTATCTAGCTTAGACACGCTTAGACACTAGCTTCTTTTATCTATTGACATGAAAATAGGTTTCCTTAGCTAAAAGATCTAAACTGCGTCATCGAGCAAACATTTTTGAATACCCGTCTTTGAATACCGAATTGAATAACGTCAAAAATCCAGACATAAGACATTTTAAACCAGTTTTAATGTATTTTGCAGAAAAATAGTTGGCCTTTTTAATGAAACAAACCGTAGTTCATTTGTTGTTTTGTTGGTTTTAAACGGAAGTATGAAAAGGAACGAAAAGGCTTTCTGGATAGCCTAATATCTTTGACATGTACTGTAACTATAAAGCTTTTGCTTGGATGTAAACATTTATTTGGAGCAAACGAAAAATTTAGATCAGTGACACTTTATTTTATTGGCTTTATGAGAAAATCATAAATTGGTGACATTTCATTGGAATTTGTGAAATGAAAGAGTCGATTGGGTTTTGTCGTATCACAGGACTTTGACGGTCATTAGATAAATTAGGATTAGAGTAAGTGGGACAGGAAAAGCTGGTAGATTTGTTTAGAACTTAGAGCTGATAGACTTAGAACTTAGAGCTGATAGACTCGTTTACAAACAAAGTTAGTATTCTATTTTACACGAGCGTTTGTAAACAAGTCTATTGATTAAATAGCACAATAAATACAGTCGACTTTCGATTTAACAACTCTAGGAAACAATGATTTTGAAATTCTAAAACATTTCTGATTTCTGCATAGTTACCCAGCCAAAAGCAATTGTTGGCCTTTCAGGGCAACTAGTTTCCTTTTTTGGTAAAGATTTGGTTCCTCTTCTCTACAGATTTGGTTCCTTTTCGGTAAAGATTTGGTTCCGGCAACTAGTTTCCTTTTGGAAAGTTGGTTCCCTTCTCTACAGATTTGGTTCCTTTCGGTGTTTGGTTTCGGAAAGATTTGTTCGCTTCCTTACAGGTTCCCTTTTCGGTAAAGATTTGGTTCCTCTTCCTTACAGATTTGTTCCCTTTTCGGTAAAGATTTGGTTCCTTTTCGGTAAAGATTTGGTTCCTTTTCTCTACAGATTTGGTTTCTTTCCAACGACTCGCGCTTGGACAAGATGGAGAACGGAGCGCTTTTTAGAATCATTAAATTAAGAGTCGACTGTATTAGTTTGACAATATGCCATACATAAAAAAAAGTCCCACTTGGGACTAGAAGGCTATAATTGTGTAGAGGGCTATCGGCTACAGTAATGAGTCTTACTGTAACGTTGCATAGCGACATTTAGAATGGCACGTCTTTGTGCACAGCTTTTGCACTGAGCGCTTGTCGCAGAGTTGCAAAATTCCCCATAATTGACAATAGCTACCGTAATCGACACAATTTAGCGTTTTCAGTGTGGTCGTTGGTGAAGTGATGGTGGAGGATGGCTGAAAAATTTGTTTATAGGATTTTTAGAGTGAAAGAGGTACTGTAGGATATGCTTATCAAGAGAAGCCTTCAGCCTTAGCCTTCATTTTCGGCGGTTTTCACCATTCCCCCACCACTTTTTCTGTTGTTGTTGTATCTGAGCCAATACGCACTTCAGATGAGATTGAAAGACCGATTTCTGAAATTTGCGATTTCTTATAGAAATCTTCATCTTGATTTTGATTTTGATTTTGATTTTGATTTTGATTTTGTTTTTCAGAAATCATTTTCCCTACCCTTTGGCGTGACCAATCTCCAAGTAGTCGTTTGACGGCCTTTCAGACTAAATTTGACTAGTTTAATGAAGTTTTTTAATCTAGCTTACATAGAAAATACACTTGTGGCCGATTCAGTGGTGGTTGTGGTTGGACTTGTCGTTGTAGTTACTAGAGTTGGCCGTGTTGTCGTTATTGTGGTTGTTGTTGTCGTTGTTGTGGTGGTAGTCTGAGAAAGTTAAGTATCAGCCGTAATAGAAGATCTCTATAGAAGTCTCTATAGAAGTCCCTATAGAAGTCCTTATAGAAGTCCTTATAGAAGTCCTTATAGAAGTCCTTATAGAAGTCCCTATAGAAGTCCCTATAGAAGTCCTCTAACAGAAGATCCCTATAGAAGTGTCGCGTAGTCTGTTTATTCTCAAAGAAACGCTCATATCTTGACACCAGTACGTTTCTTTTTGTGCACTTACCGTAAATACTGTAATAGTACCCCACCCCCCTCGTACAGTCGCGTAGTCGCAAAAGTTTTTTCGTATTTCATTTTTTTTCAAAGCACCCGTACTTTCAAAAAATGCGTCTTTGGTATCAAAAAAATAGCCCTGAATTTCAGCTATTTTTTGATACCAAAATGAACATTGTAGCATAAACCAGTGTCGAGAAAAACTCGTTCAAAGCTAGACTACGCAACACTCCGCACCGTAATTATGGGGGTGGGGTACTATTAAAGTATTTACGGTAATTAAAGTAAATGTTTGATTTTTTTTGAGATAACACAGATTTTTAGCATTACCGAGCTCGTAGTTGTTGTTGTAGACGTTGTAGACGTTGTAGACGTTGTTGTTGTAGATTGAGTGCCTAAAAATTGATTACTAAACAAAGAAAATAAAAAAAGCATGCTATAACAAAACAAAAATAGTGAAAACAATAGCTAAAACTAACGTGCAGTGCGAAAAATTAAAGTTAATAAAATTTCTAAATCTAATTCTAAGAAATCAATCTTTTCTTTTACCCCGACTTCTTGCTCTCAATCCGCAAATAAATACTTGAAATGTGCGCCCACCGGGGCCACAGATTTTGATGTCTGAATAGGGTGAAAATGTACTTTTACTGTACTTGTACTTTTCCTTTCATTTTTACTCATTAACTACTGTATAGAGTACTGGATAGAGTACTGTATAGAGTACTGTATAGAGACAGAATAGAGTCAGAAAGCATACTGTATCCAGTCGTTTGCCCAGCTGAACTCGTCGACGATTTCGTCAACTCGGCGCCTTTCGTTCTCCATCTTGTCCAAGCGCGAGTCGTTGGAAGAGTACTGTAAGTACTGTAAGCTTAGTACAGTACGGTAAGTACTGTAACTCGACTTTTTCTAAAAGACAATAGGAAAAGCTACCGTAATCTATGGCTTAGCATACCGTAAAGCTACCGTAACCTAGAACTGAATGATCAGAAATGAATCAAATGATTAAAAGTGATTAAAAGTAACCTAAAGCAACTAGAAGCAACTAGAAGCAACTAGAAGCAACTAGACGCAACTAGGAGCAACTAGGAGCAACTAGGAGCAACTAGAAGCAACTAGAAGCAACTAGGAGCAACTAGGAGCAACTAGAAGCAACTAGAAGCAACTAGGAGCAACTAGAAGCAACTAGGAGCAACTAGGAGCAACTAGAAGCAACTAGAAGCAACTAGGAGCAACTAGAAGCAACTAGACGCAACTAGGAGCAACTAGGAGCAACTAGAAGCAACTAGAAGCAAGCTTATCCATGCTTACGGTAGCTATTTCTAAAGACATCTTTTAGAAAACGGTTTAAATCAACAAAAAATCACAATTGTTACAGTAAATCTAGAAATTCAGCTAGGTATACGGTAGATTTATAACAAAAATATCTGTCTTTCCTTTTGCCATTGACAATTAAAGGTTTTTCGTGTTTTTCTCAGCACCAACTTTTTGATTTTCTCAATTTTAACTATCATTCGATGCAGAATGAAATTTCGCGTCGAATGACACAAAAATGAGCTTAAAACATAGTATCCATGCAAAGTTATGAGGCAATTTAAAGTTTTTCTCAGTACAAATTCTTCTATTTTATCTATTTAAACAATCATTCGACGCAGAATCGAATTTCGCGTCGAATGATACCAAAATGAGCTTAAAATATAGTATCCATGCAAAGTTATTGGCTAAAAACCTAAAACCCGTTTATTACAGGTGGGACTTAACCTTTTACCTCATAACTTTGCATGGATACTATATTTTAAGCTCATTTTGGTATCATTCGACGCAAAATTTCATTCTGCATCGAATGATAGTTAAAATAGATAAAATCAAAGGTTTGGTGTTGAGAAAAACACGAAAAATATTAAATTGCCCCATAACTTTGCATGGATACTATATTTCAAGCTCATTTTTGTGTCATTCGACGCAAAATTTCATTCTGCATCGAATGATAGTTAAAATAAAGAAAATTAAAAGGTTAATGCTGAGAAAAACAGGAAAAATATTAAATTGTCATTGGCAAAAAAGGAAAGACAGATATTTTTGCTATAACTCTACCGTATACGGTAGCGTTTTTAAAAGGGTGACTTTTAGAAAAGCCTTTGGGTTAAACGGGTAAGCTATAGTAAAGGCTTACGACGTTTCAGCAGTGGTTGTGGGGAATGTTTTTGTGCTTTCTTCTTTCCTTGTCGTTTCAATTATCTTGTAACCTCGTCTTTCTCCCGATTTCACTTCAGGTTCAGCTAAAAAAATGATTCAAAATCAAGGAAGATCTATTTATGATACAGTAAGTACAGCAAGTACAGTAAGTACTGTAAGTACTGTAAGTACTGTAAGCACTGTAAGCACTGTAAGCACTGTAAGCACTGTAAGTACAGCAAGTACAGCAAGTACAGTAAGCACTGTAAGTACAGTAAGTACAGCATGTACTGTAAGTACAGCAAGTACAGCATGTACTGTAAGTACAGCAAGTACAGCATGTACAGCAAGTACAGTAAGTGCATCAAGTACAGTAAGTACTGTAAGTACAGCAAGTACAGTAAGCACGGTAAGTACTGTAAGTACAGTAAGTACAGTAAGCAGTGTAAGTACAGCAAGTACTGTAAAACCTGGTTATTACCATTGTTATTCAACTGTTAAACTGTTAAGCAAAGATTTTTTTGTTAAGGTTTAGTGAGAGCTAATCTAGCTTTAATCTTAGACTATTTTATAGTTTAAAAGATTCAATAAAGCTAGGAAAACGTTTCTCTAAGGCTTGTTAAGCTCGTTAAGCTCATTAAGCTCATTAAGCTCGCTAAGCTTGTTAAGCTCATCAACCTCATCAAGCTCGTTAAGCTCGTTAAGCTCATCAAGCTCATCAAGCTCATTAAGCTCATCAAGCTCGTTAAGCTCATCAAGCTCGTTAAGCTCGCTAAGCTCATTAAGCTCATTAAGCTCATTAAGCTGACACTTACGATATTTGCGTAAATGAGCTGGTGTTGAGGCTTAAAAAGTGACTGATAGTAATAAATAATATAATTACTGTAGCAGATAGAATAAAGTTGTCAGATAACTAATATTAAAACCTAATTACAGATTTATTATTGTTAAATCAAACCAGTTGTAGTGACAACTTTATTGCGAATGACCGGCTGAACGAATTGTCCCACTAGTTCGTCGGCGACAACTCTAGAATGATCTTGAATTCCTTCTTTCTCTTTCTTTCTTTCTCTTCCCTCCTTTCTTTCTTTCTCTTTCTTTCTTTCTCTTCCTTCTTTCTCTTCCTTGTCTTTCCTATTTCTTGGGAAAAGCTTTATAAAGCTATAAAGCGTCGATAGGTAGAGCAAAGCAAGCAGACGATCTTTTGCCTGATAAGCAGACGATCTTCTGCCTGGTAAGCAGACGTTTTTAAAGACGCGAGCTCACAAAACTGCTCTAATGAACAATTTGAACAATTTCTTTAATGCAAACTTTGATACCAAAGTCAAAAAAGATAAAGCTTATTTGATTATATGCCTGTAAAAAGTATAAAAGTATAAAATTAAAATAATAAAATTTCAAAACGATCAATCTAGCTATTTTCTTTTTAAAAATGAAAATTTTAGATAAAACTGGCTTTTTACTGACAAGGGTTTAAGCTTAAAGTTTTAAAACGACTGGAAACACATTGCATAACATAGGCAATGGCACAGAAAAGCGCCACAAAACCCCATAAAAATTAGCCCCTAATAGCCGAGGACGCGAGGAATCTGGCATGAGAAATTGGGATTGAAAAATTGATTCCTTTATGAAGTATGAAGCTTTATGAAGCTTTAAGGAGGCTCTAGAAGCTTTAAGGAGGCTCTAGAAGCTTTAAGGAGGCTTTAGAAGCTTTAAGGAGGCTCTAGAAGCTTTAAGGAGGCTCTAGAAGCTTTAAGGAGGCTTTATAAACCTTTAGAATCCTTTAGAGTCCTTTAGAATCCTTTAGAGTCCTTTAGAATCCTTTAGAGTCCTTTAGAATCCTTTATAATCTTTTAGAATCCTTTAGAATCCTTTAGAAACCTTTAGAATCCTTTATAAACCTCTAAAACAATTTTTCGTTGAAAGTAGGAGAAAGAGGGCGAGGAACAAATTCAGGGCAATTCTCAAATGTGAAAATAGCGACCGAGTTCAACTGAAGTCGTTCCTCGCCCTCTTTCTCCTAGCTTTGAAAAACAAATGTTAAATCTAGCTTTACTTTAAGAATCTACATCAAATTGGCTACAAAATGAGCTATTAAGCAAGTTTTTTGGCTGAGTAGAAAATTTTTTATAGCCATTTTTGAACCTAAACTTTGGGGGCTGAAAAAAAAATTTTCTACTGAGCCAAATGAGCTAATTTGAAAAATTTATTATAAAATATATGTATTATGAACATTTTTTATGTTGGTGACTTTTTGATTGGATACCCGGAAATACCCTCATTCGTTAGCGGCTACGACATATATAAGCTTTCTGTTGGAGAGAGAGTCGATTGTAATTGAAGAAATAAAGGGAAATGAGCTGTGAGTTTGTTTTGAAAGCTTTTATAGATATAGGATAAGTCTGACGACTACGCGTCGCTTCAGTTGACGCTAACAAAAGGCAACAACGAGAGTGCAAAATAGAAAACATTTTTGTGAGAGCCTTTCCCCCAACAGTTACCTTATTCAATTACAGCTATTCAATTACAGCTATTAAGTACTTTCAAAGGGATTTACCGTATCGCTTCCCATGTCTCAAGGCCTGTTGATGGGATTTCTCTTTCAGGCAAAAGGAAACCATTGCCGAACATTGTGTTTTTCGGTCGTAACTCGACGAGATAAGCGTAGGGAACCTAAGAAATTGAATTTCATCGTTTTCTATACTAAATAGACTTTAAATATTTGAAATTGAATAAGTTTGAGTTTTAATTGATGCCTGAGGGAAAGATAGTTAGGGATAGTTAGGGAAAGAGTTAGGGAAAGAGTTAGGGAAAGAGTTAGGGAAAGAGTTAGGGAAAGATAGTTAGGGATAGTTAGGGAAAGAGTTAGGGAAAGAGTTAGGGAAAGAGTTAGGGAAAGAGTTAGGGAATAGTTAGGGAAAGAGTTAGGGAAAGAGTTAGGGAAAGATAGAGATCGGCTACAGTTTTTGTAGATACTGCAGAAGTCGTTTGTCTTACAGAGTGATGAATAAGAGGTTACACTTGGAAATATTGTAATCCTGCTGCCGTAATCCCGCTACCATAAGTCTGGTACGGTAGTTCTGCTACCGTAATCCTGCTACCATAAGTCTAGTACCGTAGTTCTGCTACCGTAGTTCTGCTACCATAAGTCTAGTACCGTAGTTCTGCTACCATAAGTTTGGTACCGTAGTTCTGCTACCGTAATCCTGGTACCGTAGTTCTATCATAAGCCTGGTACCGTAATCCTGCTACCGTAATCCTACTACCGTAATCCTGCTACCGTAGTCCTGCTACCGTAATCCTGCTACCGTAATCCCGCTACCGTAATCCTACTATCGTAACCTTGCTACCGTAGTCCTCTTACCATAATCCTGCTACCATAATCCTGCTACCGTAATCCTGGTATCGTAGTTCCTGCTACCGTAATCCTGATACCATAAGCCTGCTATCGTATTCCTGCTACCGTAGTCCTGCTATTGTAATCCTGCTACTGTAATCCTGCTACCATAATCCCACTACCGTAGTCCTGCTACCATAATCCCAATACCGTAATCCTTCTTTGCTTTGAAAGCAAGAAAAGCACCGCACTCACTTTCAGATTTCCCTTTGCCCAATCGTGCGACCCGCCAGCGGCTTCATCTAGAATTATTAGAGAATAAGTATCTTAATAGATTTAATCCGATAAATCAATCGGCCAGCCAATCAATGAAAACACAAACACATGAGATCAGCGCCAGTTCCGACTTGATATTTTGTTCCATAAAGATCGTAGAGAGCCTTGGTGGCTCGTAAAGCCAATGGACGCTGGAAAATCGATCTAGCTACTATTTTCTATCCAAAAACTAACCAAAGCTGTATTGTAATCTTGAGGGTAGCTTCGTTTTCGATGTCCGAATGGGATTAGCCACATTTGGGAGTAGGAGTGAAGCGTCACGAAAGCCTGCAATGTTTTTGAAACTTTTCTCAATTACAGTAATCTTAGTAACCCTTTTTAGATGTTAAAGTAAAAGCTACTGTATTCTTCTAGTGACGACGGTACTCTATTCGAGCCTGAATACAGTCCTTCGCCTGTATACTGTACTCATTTTCAAGTCTAAGCTCACTTTTGGTTTGTGTGCTTCGAGAAAATCACGAACAGCTTGCGTCTCAGGTTCGGAAAAAGCTTGTGGACCGTGGTAAGTCTCATGGCAAGGATCGTTTGAGGTCCCTCTTGCTGGAAAGATAAGGATTTATAGAGATTAGAGACCGTAATCTGTAGAATTGAAGATAAGACAGGCAGGGAGATAGATAGATAGACAGATAGATAGACAGATAGACAGACAGACAAACAGACAGACAGACGGCCAGCCAGCCAGCCAGCTAGCCAGCCAGCTAGCCAGCCAGCCAGCTATCCAGCCAGCTAGCTAGCCAGCCAGCCAGCCAGCCAGCCAGCCAGCCAGCCAGCCAGCTAGCCAGCCAGCTAGCTATCCAGCCAGCTAGCTATCCAGCCAGCTAGCCAGCCAGCCAGCCAGCCAACCAGCCAGCCAGCCAACCAGCCAGCCAACCAGCCAGCCAGCCAGCCAGCCAAACAGCCAGCCAGCCAGCCAGCCAGCCAGCCAGCTATCCAGCCAGCCAGCTATCCAGCCAGCTAGCTAGCCAACCAGCCAGCCAGCCAGCCAACCAGCCAGCCAGCCAGCCAACCAGCTATCCAGCCAGCCAGCTATCCAGCCAGCCAGCTATCCAGCCAGCCAGCTATCCAGCCAGCCAGCTATCCAGCCAGCCAGCCAGCCAGCTATCCAGCCAGCTAGCTAGCCAACCAGCCAACCAACCAGCCAGCCAAGCTGGTGTTCAAACTAGACTCTAATCCAGGCTAAGTCTCAGGCTCAGTAGAGCCCAGTTCAGTAAAGCTAGGCTTAGATAATCTAACCTAGTAAAGCTAGGCTAGATTTTCTAGGCCTAGCTTGGCTCTAAAGCTCTAGATAGCTCTAGAGCTAAGCTAGGCCTAGGCCACTCAGACTTATCTAGATACCTTTTGCAAACCAGAGAAACCAGGAAAACCAAGCCTAGTTTAACTTGAGCTTGAAAACTGCCAAGTCTAACTTACAAACTAACTTAAAGTTTAACTTACAGCCAAAGAACCAATCAAAATTCCGATTCAGATCCACTCCTGCACAGCAAATCGTGTGAAAATGATTTCGCTTGCAAGTAGCCGGTCGACGATTCTTTCGCCACATTCGATTCTGAAGCAAAAAAGGTATTCAAATCTTTAGATGATCTTTATCTTTAGATAATCTTTAGATAATCTTTAGATAACTACCGTAATCCTTGAGTATTCATATCCATCTGGGTTCATTACAGGCAACACATAGAAGTCAACCGAATCGAGAAGAGATTGAATCTAGAAATATCGAATTCTTTTGGTTTTTAAAAGGCATTAAAACCGTAATCTGTTAATTTTCAATATTATTCTCGTTTTTATGCTTAAACTTAGCAAAAAGCTTAAAGAAAAGAAACCTGTGGATCGGTGTCGTATCCATTAATCAGCTGTCTCACCGTGTACATTGCCGTGGCTGGAGCGATCCATTCACGAGCATGAATACCTTTAAAGGCTTTATAATTCTTTGTAAATAGTCTTGTACAGTCGTAAAATGCTATTTACATACGTACATTCGTACATTGTACAGTGTACAGTGTACATTGTAGATTTTACAGTGTACATTGTACATTTTACAGTGTACATTGTACATTGTACGAATGTAAATCGCTCTCTTTTCTTTAAAACACACCAGCATCAATCCAAAAAGCTGGCTTCTCGCTGACAACGTTGCGGCGTCCTTTAAGCTAAAATTAAGAGATTTAAGCTAAAATTGAGAGATTTAAGCTGAAATTGAAAGATTTAAGCTAAAATTGAAAGATTTAAGCTGAAATTGAAAGATTTAAGCTAAAATTGAAAGATTTAAGCTAAAATTGAGATATTTAAGCTAAAATTGAGAGATTTAAGCTGAAATTGAAAGATTTAAGCTAAAATTGAAAGATTTAAGCTAACTAAAGCTAACTAAAGAAAAAAAAAAGCAATAACTTTTTCTCTATTTTGTATGTGAAAATCAAAATTCGTATAAATAACGAAAAATTTGCATACTTGTCTGAAAAAATGTCTGAAATGAAGAAAAATTTGCATACTTGTCTCAAGACTGTCTCAAATGAAAATGCAGCGAGCAAAAAAAAAATCATTTTCGAAATTTTTCACTTTCCTTTTTCTTTGCTGTTTTTTATTGTTTTTTATTGTTTTTTATTGTTTTTTATTGTTTTTTACTGTTTTTTATTGTTTTTTTATTGTTTTTTGCGACATTTGCGCACCTTTTTTTGCTGGAAAAGACCTTAGGAAAGCTCGTAGAGCTTCAAAAATGTTTTCATAGAAGGAAATCGTATGCGTAGATTCCGAATTTCGACAAATCAGACCTCGCTGACACGTCAAATTTGGGCTAAAAGGCAAAAACTACGCAACTTAACGCTTTTCCGCAGTTTTTGCCTTTTCCAACGCTTCCAATACGGTAGTTGCTGGTAGTTGGTTAATCGTCTCTTTGTGAACAAGAAATATACCGAACCTATTAAAAAGCTTACTAGGAGTTTGTTTATCAACAATTTAAATAGAGATAAGTTAAATATAAGTTAAAAGCCTCTGGGAAAAACGACAAATTCAAATAGAGTAATATAAATGTCTGGCTGCTTTAAATAGGTTGTTGGCGATTGCCCACGTTTTAGCGGGCAGAAAGTCGCAAAACGTCATTTTCAACTTAAAAAGGCATCAAGTCTTCGCAGAGTTGATCAATTTTTATTTTTTTGGTATCAAAATGATCTTTATAAACGTCCACACAAAAGTTATCGGTTTTGAGGGCGCAATCTTTCGACCACGCTGAAAACGAGCCGCCGAAAGTTGGTCGCTGCGAGCGAGTTGCTTGTAAAAGTGCGATTTTTTCGATAAAACGCGATTTTTAGAAAATGTATCAGACGGATTTTGATAATTTTTTCACCATTGAAATCAGCACATTTTTCTGCGTTGAATGGCTATTCAAACATGGAAAACGGATAGAAAACGATTTTTCGCCTTATTTCGCGCGGATGTGCACCCCCTGTTTTTTATTGTTTTTTACTGTTTTTTATTGTTTTTTATCGTTTTTTTACTGTTTTTTTACGGGGGTGGGACAAATGCGACCTTTTTTTGCGCACCTGGACATTTGCGCACCTTTTTTTTTGCTGGAAAAGGCCTTAGGCAAGGCCGTGTTTAGCTGTGTTTAGTAGAAAACTCAATTCTTTTTCTACAGATAGCTTGAAAGCTCTAGCCGTTTATGTTCATCATCCCTAGTGTTATGATTTTTCAGAATCTTTTGGCTATGATTTTTTTTTCTATCTCCTATTAGAATCTGTACGGTAACTGTGTTTACCTTGATAACGAGAAGCGTTCGATTCTCGTGCGATGTGCCGATATCAATGAGCGTCACCAAATCTGGATGCTCTCGTTTCAGTCTTTTCAACTCATCATGGATATCAACCAATGAATTGTATCTAAAAACGGGTAATGACCGAATATTTGACTGACTTACTTGTCATACGAAAACCCGTCAATCGGATGGTGCCAAGCCGTGGTAGAACGCTCGTTTTGAATGGCTCTAGAAGGAAAGATTGGGTTTAGAAGGTTGGGTTTAGAAGATTAGGTTTAGATTGTTTTCTCTTTAACTTTAAGACTAGTAATCTTTATCTAACTCACTGATCGAGGTCATTGATCGCCACAATGTACTTGAGATTCTTCGAGGTGAGATCTCGAACGAAAATCGGGGCATCTAAGGGGGAAACGGAGACGTCAACCTGGGGAATTTTGAATGGATTTTTTTTTAAGTGAATCTATTGGTATGAAGTGGATGATTTCTGAATCTATTGGTATGAAGTGAATGATTTTTCACTCACTAGAGCTCCAATTCTTGTCGGTGGTTGCCAGAAATCGAGTGAATACGGTGACTCGCCTTCATATAAAGCTTTCAAATACGAGAGACTATCCTCGCTTTCCGGATTGATTCGAATCAATTTGAAGCTGAAAAATTGGCGAAATTTTTCAAACAAACAATCAAACAATACTGACTCTTTATAATTTTTCGGATCATCTTCATCATCAGCGGAAACAAACGATAGACAGTAAACGATAAATAATATCCGCAAAATCATCAATCAATTATTTTTCAGTTCAATAACTGAATTCTAACTGAAAATTTGGGATTTATAAACCTTCTAAAAATAAAGACAAAGAAATGGGGAAAGGTTGCAATTCCAGAAATGGAGCTGAAACGGAAAAAGTATTTGTGGAAAGGATTTTCTTCTGAAAAAGAGAACGGGGAAAACAAAAGAAAAAAAACCAAAGAATGGTTTATTTTTCGGGTTTTTTTGCTCAATGAACGATCGTGATTTTAAAGCGGAAAAGGGAGATTTGTGGTAAAAATTTATTTATGTAGTTTTATAACGGTCAAGGAAATGAACTTTGCTTCCGTTATTTCCATTCAATTCCCTGAAACCATCTTATAATTAGTGTTTTTGGCCTTTGTGTTCTGGCTTTCGAAAAGTTTCGGATTCTCCACTCGGAAATGGAAATAGAATAGAATAGAGTAGAATAGAGTAGAATAGAGTAGAGTAGAATAGAATAGACTAGAGTAGAGTAGAATAGAATCGAATAGAATAGAATAGAATAGAATAGAATCGAATCGAATCGAATAGAATAGAATCGAATAGAATAGAATAGAATCGAATAGAATAGAATAGAATAGAATAGAATAGAATAGAATAGAATAGAATCGAATCGAATCGAATAGAATAGAATCGAATAGAATAGAATAGAATAGAATAGAATAGAATAGAATAGAATAGAATAGAATAGAATAGAATCGAATCGAATAGAATCGAATAGAATCGAATAGAATCGAATAGAATAGAATAGAATAGAATCGAATCGAATCGAATAGAATAGAATAGAATCGAATAGAATAGAATAGAATAGAATAGAATAGAATCGAATCGAATCGAATCGAATAGAATAGAATCGAATCGAATAGAATAGAATAGAATAGAATAGAATAGAATAGAATAGAATCGAATAGAATAGAATCGAATCGAATAGAATCGAATAGAATCGAATAGAATCGAATAGAATAGAATAGAATCGAATAGAATCGAATCGAATAGAATCGAATAGAATAGAATAGAATATAATCAAATCGAATCGAATAGAATCGAATCGAATAGAATAGAATAGAATCGAATAGAATAGAATAGAATCGAATAGAATCGAATAGAATAGAATAGAATCGAATAGAATCGAATCGAATAGAATCGAATCGAATAGAATAGAATCGAATAGAATAGAATATAATCGAATAGAATCGAATAGAATCGAATAGAATATAATCGAATAGAATCGAATCGAATAGAATAGAATCGAATAGAATAGAATCGAATAGAATAGAATCGAATAGAATATAATCGAATAGAATCGAATAGAATCGAATAGAATAGAATAGAATCACAATGGAAATCGATTTCTTTCTTATTTCAAAGAGAAACACAAAATTTATCGCGTAAAACAATAATTTCAATCACTGACAAAAACAAAGCGGTTTGCAAATGAAAAAGAAGCGACGGAGAAAGAAATGATTTGAAAATGAAAAAGAAACGACGACGCGGCGCTCCCATCGACTACCTCCAAATGGTGGCGACGTCAATTGGAATGCGACGTTGCGCGAAAATTAACAATTAAAATTTGCGACAGAAATTCAACTTTAACATGAAAGTCTCTCGAAATCATTCTCTAAGAATTATTCTTTATTATGTGCTACCTTTCAGAGTAGAGTTCAGAGTTGGAATTTCAAAATCTTTACTTTACTTGCTTGGTGATGGAAACGCAAAGTCTGGCTTTATAGTTGCTTCATAGTTCCTTTATAGTTCCTTTATAGCTGCTATTTGGTTCCTTTAAAGTTCCTTTATGGTTTCTTTATAGTTCCTTCAAAGTTCCTCTATAGTTCCTTTATACAGTGCGGAGCAAAACCATACGCCACCCCCTAAATTTCAATTTTCTGCGGCTTCCGTGCCACTAACAAAAAAACTGAAAACGTAGTTAGATTCAGGACCAAAAATAACCCTTAAACCCCAAAAATCATCGACATAGCATGAGTAGAGAAAATGTACCAGCCAAGAAACGAAAATTCACCCGGTGCAAAACCATACGCCACCCCCCAAATTTTGGTGTTATTTCATACTTTTTTTTCTAGTTTAAAAGCTAAATCTGCCTCTGGCAAACATAAGTCCCGCCCTTTCACTTCAGATTCCTTATAAGGAGGCCTAAAGAGCTTACTTTGTCTTACTTCAACTTCAAAAAAAACAATGCCGAAAGCAACTCAACTCTCTGACGGGGAGCAAGCTCAACTCGACCTCATGCAGCAACTTGGATTGTCAATTTCCGAGATGAGTCGTCGAACCAATCGCTCAAGAGACTGCATCAACCGTTACCTCAAAGCTCCACTCAAATATGGTACCTCAAATGCGCATGGTCGTCACAAGAAGCTATACAAACGGGCCGAACGCCATATCAGAAACAAAGCCTCAAACTCTACGAGATCGGCAGATGAAATCAAGCGTGATTTGCAACTTCCAGTGTCAAAGTGGACCGTTCTGAGAACCATCAACTCTTCGCCACATCTCGCACGTCAGGTGATGAAGCCAGCACCTCGTTTAACTGTCATCCACAAACAGAACAGGTTGCTCTTTGCTCGCGCAAACATGGCAACTGACAGGAATCAGGTATTTAAACTTAGAAAACAAATTTTATTGGTTTCAGATCATCTACACAGGCGAGAAAAAGTTCAACCTGGATGGGCCTGATGGTGGACACTCTTATTGGCGTGACTTGCGCAAGAATCCATTACGGTTCTCAAAGCGAAACTTCGGCGGGGGTTCGGTGATGTGTTGGGGCGCCTTCTCATCTCATGGAAAACTGGAAATCGTCTTTGTCACGTCCAAGATGAACTCACAAGATCGATGTGCACCTTCTTCCATATTCTGCAAAGTCTTCCACAACACCAACTCACCCTACAGCAAACAGCGCCAGCATCCACGTCAGCCGAGCAACCAAGTCATGGCTTCAGTCAAAACAAGTGCCTCTTCTGGATTGGCCTGCGTGCTCCCCGATCTCAACCCCATTGAGAATCTGTGGGGAATGATTGCTCGTCGAGTTTATCACAATTCCACACAATACGCAAATGTTCAAGCACTCAAAGATGCCATTATCCGCGAGTGGAATGCCATTCCAAGAAGCATCATCAAGAAGCTAGTTGACAGAATGCCGAGTCGAATATTTGACGTGATCAGTCGCCAGGGACAAGCAACAAAATATTAGACTGTTATTGTTATAAATAAACCTTGTTATTATAAAAATTGAATAAAAATGCAACAACGACACCAAAATTTGGGGGGTGGCGTATGGTTTTGCACCGGGTGAATTTTCGTTTTTTGGCTGTTACATTTTCCCTATTCATGCTATGTCGAAGATTTTTGGGGTTTAAGGGATATTTTTGGTCCTGAATCTAACTACGTTTTCAGTTTTTTTGTTAGTGGCACGGAAGCCGCAGAAAATTGAAATTTAGGGGGTGGCGTATGGTTTTGCTCCGCACTGTAGTTCCTTTATAGTTTCTTTATGGTTTCTTTATAGTTCCTTTAAAGTTCCTTTATAGTTCCTGTTTGGTTCCTTTAAAGTTCCTTTATAGTTCCTTTATAGTTCCTTTAAAGTTCCTCTATAGTTCCTTTATAGTTCCTTTATAGTTTCTTTATGGTTTCTTTAAAGTTCCTTTATAGTTTCTTTATGGTTTCTTTATAGTTCCTTTATAGTTCCTTTATAGCTGCTATTTGGTTCCTTTAAAGTTCCACTATAGTTCCTTCATAGTTCCTTTATAGTTCCTTTATAGCTGCTATTTAGTTCCTTTAAATTCTCGGGATTACGGTATTTCAAAGAATACCTAGAGTTTTATAGTAAACATTTACAGTAAAGATTTATAGCTTTTATTGTAACTTTTATAGTAAAAGAGAGATTTGACTCTCAAAAGAATACTTTAATCTTTTAATCTGTAAGTCTTTGTAAGTAAATCTTTGTAATCTACCGTACTTCAGCTTTTTATAGCCTTTAAAAAAAGCTATAAAAGCTATAAAAGCTATAGGCTCAATAGAGAATTTAGAGGGAAACTTTTTCATTCAATTTAGTGCATTAGAAAGAGTGTGTTGTGATAAGCACAAAGTGCAGGAGATTATCATGCTAGGCCAAATTCTAGGCCTCACCGCGGCCGAGCAGTTATAAAATTCCTATAAACTTGAGCTTTATGATAGCAATAAAATAGAGAAATAAACATAAATAAAACATGAAGAGGGTTTAAAAAGAGAATTGGATTGGAACACATAACATTTCTAGGTCTATTGTCCTACCGAATACCCTTTTCCCTGTGTTGGGATACAAGGGAAGTCCTTCAGTCCTTCTGTCCTTCAGTTCTTCTGTCCTTCAGTTCTTCTGTCCTTCTGTCCTTCTGTCCTTCAGTCCTTCAGTCTTTCAGTCCCTCAGTCCTTCAGTCCTTCTGTCCTTCAGTCCCACTTCTCTTCCTGAGAAAACACCGAAAAATCGACTTTCGGCTTTTTGGGCTTTTTCGCGCCTCGAGACAAACAGTGGGTTGACACAAAGAGAGAAAAAAAAGGAGAAAAAAGAGATTCGAACAATTACAGGGACTTCAAAGAGCCTTTCTGGCCCGTAGACAGATGACACACGAAGCAGCCCTTTCTCTATAGATTGGAGTTCCTTTTTTTTTGCAAAATAAATTGAGATTGAATTAATTTAAATTAATTTAAATTAATTTAAATTAATTTAGATTAATTTAAATTAATTTAAAAGCCATTAAAGCAATTAATGAGTAGAAATTTGAAAGAAAAACTAGAAATTTGAGTAAATAGCTGGTAGTCTAAGGCTGGTGGTTAGGCCAACAGTCTAAATCTAGGACTAGAGCCAGTAGGATTTGTAGAACCAGTAGGGTTTGTAGAGCCAGTAGGATTTGTAGAGCCAGTAGGATTTGTAGAACCAGTAGGATTTGTCTGTAATAAGATTCTACAGCAGGATTGCTACAGTAGGACATTGTTACAGTAAAAGCTAAAGTTTGCTTTAAGCTGTCTAACTAGGGATGCTTTTGGGTTGGAGCTTTTGGACACCTCAATTTTGAGCTTAGCAAATCTTGTTCAGCTGATTCCGATCGTTTATGTCGTTTGGGGATGATGGTTTTCAAATTTCGATATTTCGCTTCAAAGCTTACGTCAAAAATGAGCATCCATGCATCCACGAGCCCACGAGTCATAAGGCTTCTATAGAGGGTTTGTAAACATGAGTTCATGGCGTAGTGGAGAAGGTTGAGAGCTCTTTTGTCCCTGGTTTAGATCCGGATAGGGCTGAGAGCTCTTTTGTCCTTGATTCAGATCTGGATAGGGCCGAGAGCTCTTTTGTCCCTGGTTCAGATCCGGCTCAACTTTTTGCTATTGCTATTGTTTACATATTTTTTCCCAAGTTTCTTATTTATCTAAATATCGCGTAACATTTTGTTTATTTTACTCGCAAGCTGATAAGAGCCAGCTCGCGGCGGCTTATCAGTGCCTCAACGTTGGTTGATCATCTAAGGCCTTCTACCACACCCGCCTCGAAATTCGAAGCTATCTTCGAACCCCGAAGCCTAAGCCGTTCTATAACGGCATGGCCGAGTGGTTAGCGGTTAGCGTTAGCGGTAGAGATTGGTGTGTTTCCATCAAAAATTTTGATTAAAAAATTTAAAGAACTCTTGCAAGAGTCGAACCCGAACCCATCACCCTGCCGCTGGCGTTGGAGACGAGCGCGCTAACCACTCGCTTTTACTGTAACAATGTCCTACTGTAGCAATCCCGTCGTATGTTCAGGATTCGAGGCAAGTGAACTAATAGCTGTCAATAACTGTCAACTAATAACGGCAAAAATCAGTGTGCCAGAAATTCGAGAAAAGCCTTCATTTTTTCGAAATTCAAATGGCTATAACTTTGTGCGTTTTGCCGATTAGCGGTTTTTGAAAAACGCTTTCGTACATGTACATGTTCGCTTTCGTACATGTTCGTACTGAACATACATTTTCAGGCCTTTCTTTTAGCACCTACCTCATATTGTAACTCGCGGGTAACTTGGGGAAGGTTCCCTGGTAAGCTAATAGGTTGATGCATAAGTGTTTTCGTTCCTTTTCGTCTGCCGTTTCAAGCCAACAAATGCACCAATTAAACCCACGGTTGTTTTCATTAGAAAAACCAATTGATTTTTCTGCAAAATAACATTAAAACGGGTTTAAAAATATTTTATGCCTGGATTTTCTTGAGAGTATGAAGTCGGGGTCGTCAAAAAGGGCTAACTCGATGATGATTAGAGTGTGCTCCTTGTTGACAGACAATTTGTCAGACAAATTTTCATTGACAGCTTTTTTGTCCGACAATTGATCCGACAAACTTCCGACAACGCGTTTTCTAAAAGGTGCGCTTTTTAAGCAAAGGTATAAAGGTCACTATAAAGGTCGCAAAGCTATAAAAATTTGCAAGCTTTTCTTAAAATATAGTAATGGATAGTTTTATTTAAGGATTTAGGTTTTTTAGGGCGTGGAATTTTTTTTTTGGAATGATTCTAGTGCAAATGTAGACAATAGGCCTGGTAAATTCGTAAATAATATCATTTTTTAATAGTGTTTCTTAACTTTTCCCATTTTAAATGTTTTCTTTCATTTTAAATGCCATTTAAAAATTTTTAAGTTTTAGCGAAAGAGTAATAGAGTTAAGGAAAGAGTAATAGAGTTAAGGAAAGAGTAATAGAGTTAAGGAAAGAGTAATAGAGTTAAGGAAAGAGTAATAGAGTTAAGGAAAGAGTGATAGAGTTAAGGAAAGAGTGATAGAGTTAAGGAAAGAGTAATAGAGTTAAGGAAAGAGTAATAGAGTTAAGGAAAGAGTAATAGAGTTAAGGAAAGAGTAATAGAGTTAAGGAAAGAGTAATAGAGTTAAGGAAAGAGTAATAGAGTTAAGGAAAGAGTAATAGAGTTAGGAAAGGTAATAGAGTTAAGGAAGAGTAATAGAGTTAAGGAAAGAGTAATAGGTTAAGGAAAGAGTAATAGAGTTAAGGAAAGAGTAATAGAGTTAAGGAAAGGGTAATAGAGTTAAGGAAAGAGTAATAGAGTTAAGGAAAGGGTAATAGAGTTAAGGAAAGAGTAATAGAGTTAAGGAAAGAGTAATAGAGTTAAGGAAAGAGTAATAGAGTTAAGGAAAGAGTAATAGAGTTAAGGAAAGAGTAATAGAGTTAAGGAAAGAGTAATAGAGTTAAGGAAAGAGTAATAGAGTTAAGGAAAGAGTAATAGAAAAAAAGAGCGCAAGATTTTAATGTACATTTGCATTTTGAAAAATTTGCTGATGCAAAGCATGGGCTTACGGTAGCTTATCCTTGGCGTGCGCTTTTTAGAAAACGCGTTGTCTGCAAGGAACACACTCTAATGATGATAGACAGATAGACTAGACACCTTAGCTAAAGAAAACCGATCTTCGTGTGAATAGATAAAAGATAGAAGCGAATTTGCTTGAAAGTGAACCGAAATTGATTTAAAAAGATGCAAATTGAACAAAAAAAAACAAAAAACACTTTTTTTTATAGAGCAAACTATAGATTATTTTGGTGAATTTGTTACTTTTTAACAAAAGTACGAACGAAAACGAAAAGACTTATGCATCAACCTAATATATCCCAAATAAGATCTTGTTTACGATCTATAGCTATAAATATGCCCAAATTTTGCTGTATTTTTTGGCTAGAAAACTCATTTGAGCCGGCCTTTAGAATAAAAAGTTGATTTATTCGACACGAAGAAGAATGAATTCCAACGCAATGGAGGGAAGAATGAATTCCAAATTTTTACTCTTAATTCCCCCTATTACCCAAATGTTGTTAAGAAAAAGGAACCCATAATAATGGGAAAAGGAATCAATCTTTCTAGCCGACGGGATCGAACCCTTGACCTAGGAGAGAAGGCTAGGAGACAAGAGTAGCAGACAAGAGTAGGAGACAAGGCTAGGAGACAAGACTAGCAGACAAGTCTCCTATCCGGTCGGCTACGAAGGCTGATGGAATAGTTTAAAGTTTGTAGTTTTGAGTTTTGTTAAAAGCGTTCGAATACAAGCATGGAATAAAAAGGAGAACTGTTTGAGTAGAAATAAATGCCAAAAAAAGGAATTTGATTGGAAAAGTGTTCGCTTAAAGTTGCTAGAAAGTGCTAGATACCTATCTTCGTGTTTGGTGTACCTATTAATTCGTGAATTTGTTACTTTTTAACAGAAGTACGAACGAAAACGAAAAGACTTATGCATCAACCTAATAAATAAAAAGTGTGAAAAGAAAAAAAGTATTTTGTATTTTGGTGTATTTTCTGGTGTTGAGGGTCATTTCAAAAAAAAAATTCAAGATTATAACGGAGATTTGCCTTCTTTTATTTGATACATAGAGAGCTTTATTACAAAAAACTTTATTATAAAGCTGAACGACAAAGTTGCTCTAATTCGATGAGTGAATGTGAGGTGAGAAAAGTGCGACGAACGTCATCAGCTGTGACAGCTAAAAAGGGAATGAAAAGGGAAATGAAAGGGAAATTTCTATAAAATTTCTATAAAATTCCATTTCTACAGTATTCTATCGATCTAAGAACGGAAATAAGTTGAGAAAAAAACCTGTTATGACAGCTATTAGAGCTACGAGACGAGCTTGTCTTGTTAGATCCGACTTTGAGGTTTCTAAGAGTACCAGGCTTGCCTAAAGATGAGTAGAATGAAGCAGGATTCATACTGTAGCTATAGCAAGGTACAGTAGAAAGCTACAGTCAAAAGCTACAGTATAGCAAGCTACAGTATAGCACAGTGCTACAGTATAGCAAGCTAGTATAGCAAGCTACAGTATAGCAAGCGACAGTCAAAAGCTATAGTATAGCAAGCTACAGTATAGCACAGTGCTACAGTATAGCAAGCTACAGTAGAAAGCTACAGCATAGCAAGCTACAGTATCCCCAGCACAAACCTGAGTTTGAATACTTCGAATCAAAATCGGATCTTCGAAACGTCCATCTTCTGAAATCATTTAACTTTGTACTCAAAAGGCACCCTTTCTAGTGCACTGAATAGCATTATTTTTTGGAATTCTACACCAGCCGCTTACCAGCTCTGAACATGATAATCGTGACGAGAGTCCATTGCTCTAATGGAGTCAAACTCACTTCATCGATCGCTTTTGCCACTAAACGAATTCGCTCATTTGAGGGCAAATCTAAATATAGAATATAGAAAATGATCTTTTTAAATTATTTATTACCTGATAATTTACTTGTTCCATATTTTTGTATAACATGAATGAGAAAAAGAGAGTGCCATGAGTTTGAGAAGAGAACCTAAATGAAATTTAATGCAAAAATGTTTAGATGTTTAGAGGTTTAGAGGTTTCGATTACTCGTTTATCTTGTGGATTCAATTGAGAGATTGGTGGCACAACAGCACACCATCGAATGATTGAAGTGAGAAGGGAAAGTGATTGCGGAATGGGCACACCTTTCCCTGCAACGGAAAGAAGGCGGTGAATGGAGAAACCTGAAGAGCTTGAAATAGAAACGCTATCTTTCTGGTGCACTGAATTCAGATCTCTTTATCTTCTGAATATTCAGAAGATAAAGCGATCATTGGAGAAAATCGAGTGCACCAGAAAGGAAGGGTTTGTTGAAGCAAAGTCTGAGTCGAATAGATTGATTGGTTATGAATGTCTTCCCCTTAAATAAATAATTATTTGACTAAATTTATTTAAATAATGTTTTTATTTGACTAAATTTACTTAAATAATGTTTTCATTTAAATAAATTTAACCCAAATGTCCTAGGAGAGCAAAAAAAGTGCGTAAATGTCCCAGGTGGGCAAAAAAAAGTGCGCAAATGTCCTAGGTGAGCAAGAAAAGTGCGCAAATGTCCCAGATGCGCAAAAAAAGGTGAGGAAATGTCTTAGGTGAGCAAGAAAAGTGCGCAAATGTCCTAGGTGAGCAAGAAAAGTGCGCAAATGTCCCAGATGCGCAAAAAAAGGTGAGGAAATGTCTTAGGTGAGCAAGAAAAGTGCGCAAATGTCCTAGGTGAGCAAGAAAAGTGCGCAAATGTCCCAGATGCGCAAAAAAAGGTGAGGAAATGTCTTAGGTGAGCAAGAAAAGTGCGCAAATGTCCTAGGTGAGCAAGAAAAGTGCGCAAATGTCCTAGGTGAGCAAAAAAGGTCGCGTTTGGAGAATTCGCTCAATTGGAAAAACTATGACAAGGATGTCCAGAGAAGCCAAGGGAGCTTATGTTACGAAACAGAAAGTCAAAATCGACCACAAATGAAAAAAAAGACCTAATTGTGCCAATAAAAGCGCTGAAGGCGTCCTACGGTGGAGGAGATCAAGTCATTTCTGGTGAGGATTCGCTGGAAATTGCTATGATAGGAAGCCGATTTGAAGAACTGCCGTAATCAACGTCAAATAAGGCGTTCTAAAAGTCAAACTCTAAAAGCGCCTTAAAATTTTGATCGAAAATTTTGGGCGAAAATTGCTTTCAGCTTTTGTTTTATAAAAGCCTTCCCAAATAAAATATTCAGTCAAACGACTGAATAGCTTTTGTGACAGTTGTATATAAAGGGCTTCTCGAGTGCTTCTTTCACCATTTTTTTATGCGAGTGGGACAAACGCGACCTTTTTTTGCGCGCCTCGGACATTTCCTCACCTGTTTTTGCGCATCTGGGACATTTGCGGACTTTTCTTGCTCACCCGGGACATTTGCGCTCCTTTTCGCCCATTATAACAAAAACTGCCCTAGACTCAAAGAATCCTTTAGTTAGATTCCTATTGACTTACGGTTTTAAGAAACTGACACGACTGTTTTCTCATGTTTTACATTTGTCTCAATTATTGTTTCATATTACATCGCATTAGCTGTTACTTCTATGTCTCGCTTTGTTGCTTTTAGCCCCGGCTTTTCTTTCAATATGTTATTTGTTGAATGATTTGTTGTTTTTATTGTTTGTTTTTTTAATGTTATGTTTTGATAGATAAAATGCTTTAGAGTGAGAAAACTACCATCAAGAAGACAGGAAAGCAACAGATACCATCAAGAAATGCCATTCCCTTTTTTTATTGTTAAATAATATGCAAAGGTAGGTAATTTTTTATTGATGGTGAATGTCTTATTTGAGAGGAAGATACTCTAGTCAGAAATCGGATCTTTCCTAATAGCGGCGGCCCAAGATTATTGACGGCCTACTACTTCTGAAGTTTCTCACACATTTATCCGATAACATTTAGGCCTTGTAAACCAGCGTAACATTTAATGAGGCCGCCGATGATCGAAAAATGGGGCCGCCGATAATTCCCTTGGGCCGCCGCTATTAGGAAAGGTCCCAGATAATCTTTAAGAAGCAAAAGATTGAAACTTAGAAAATAGCAAAAGATTGGAACTTAGAATTCGGTTTAAAAATAAGCTTTATCAGAAACCAACCAGTCTCCTTTTCGAGGTTTTCCTTTGAGAAATCCCTTGCCACGGTGACCATCGAGTACGGGACACTGAATTGAGGCAAAATTTGCGAATTCCTTTGTTTCATTTACTTTGTTACTAAAAATGGATAATTCTATAATTCTACATTGTTACGAGTGTATTAAGTCCATTATAATCAGCTTGGACTGTTCTGTAGACATGTTTTGGTCCTTGCGCTCACTCACTCATCAATTCCGAAATCCTGACTTTTCCGTGGTTTCATCGGGCACAATGTTCTCTCGTTTTGGACAGCTAAACTTTGAAACAAATTCATTTTTCATTAATGAATCAAACCATGACGATTCATCTTCATTTCCAGACATTTAACGAAACGACAGGACTAAAATGGGGAGGTTAATTGCTGTTGTTGTAATTGCAATTGTTGGTTTTATAATTGCAATTGCTGTTGTTGTAATTGCAATTGTTGTTTTTATAATTGTCAAAAATGTAAACCCATCGCTTCTAGTATAAATTTTTCAATAGAATCTTTTCCACAAAAAGTTTAACTTTTCAGCTTGAGAGGGTCGAGGGAATCCCTTTCGAAAAATCCTTCCATTCTCATGCCTCTTTGGCACGACTTTGGGGGAGATTATCCCAAGAGATACCGTAGCTTCTCGACGGGAAAGAAACCAAGTCTTTAGACCCTCAATTTGCTCAAAAAGTCTCAAGAAGTCCGAAAAGTTATGACTGGATTTGTGAGTGAAGCCTAAGCCTAAGCGAAAATGAGTTCTAGAAAACAAATAAATTCATCTGTGATCACAAATCATCTGTGATCTCATTTCACAAATTCTCATCTGTGATCAGGAGAATTCCCTAACCTGACACTGATTCCTTCTCACAACGTCGACAATGCAATTGCCGCCCTCTTTGCACGCGTAGACAAGATTTCGGCGAATCGATCTGAAATTTGGATATAAAAAGAACTTTCTTGAGGGTAGTTGTGCACTAATTGGCGCACTAATTGACCCATATGAAAAAGCCACTAAATGACCGTTTACTGTACTTGATTTGATTTCTCAGTAGATCATCACTTTTCTGATTTTCATTAAGCAGATCTTAGTTTGCTTAATTCATAGTTTATGAAGGGAAAATTATCAAACACCAAATTAGCATTTGATTTCTTAAATTCGCTTTTAAAAATGGATACTTTTCGAATAGGAAAATCGAAAGAAGCGAAAGGAAAATCGAAAGGAGCGAAAGGAAAATCGAGGAGCAAATTTTGCCCCCTCGAAAAATGCATTTCCGGGACTGTATTTTAACTGCAACGTTTAAACTTTAACGACGATGCGCTTCTCCGACATTTGTGCGTTCAAGGAATCAACGGCAATCGATTATTTCGTTTAAGGAATCGACGGCAATCGATTATTTCGTTCAAGAATCGACGGCAATCGATTATTTCGTTCAAGGAATCAACGGCAATCGATTATTTCGTTTAAGGAATCAACGGCAATCGATTATTTCGTTCAAGGAATCAACGGCAATCGATTATTTCGTTTAAGGAATCAACGGCAATCGATTATTTCGTTTAAGGAATCGATGGCAATCGATTATTTCATCACCAAAGGAGTCATCTAGTCATGGATTTGCAACTGTGGCGAATCGATGAAAGTCCGCTCAAAGGGAAAAGATCTATTTCGCTGGGTATGTGACACTTGCGCACGGCGAAAGGTCCCCAAGCATTCAAGAGGAATTCGAGTCGATAACTTTTTGCAATAAAGCAAGCTCCCGTTCGTCACAATTTGTAGCGCTGACAAAATTTGCTTCCCCGATTTTCCTTTTGCAATATCGGGGGGAGCCCCGATATTGCAAAAGTACCTAAAAATAGCGCAAATTTAAAATAACGCAAATTTCCCAGTAGGTCATCACTTTTCTCATTTTCATGTCATGATGTTTTAAATTCTATTCTTCTTAACGGCGATCCCGATTTTTCTGCTGTGAGTTTGCTTTTTCTTTGATTTTTTGCTAAAGGTCAAATTTAAATTTTAAAAATTCCTTTTATTTAGGCATGATTTTGTAAAAATTCTTGTCTAAAGTGAGTCTAAAACATTATTTTTCATTTAGTGGGGGAAAAAAAGTCTTTCAAACATGAGCCACCGGTGAAAGTCACTTCTTGGATGGATGTAAGCTCAGGACCGTTGAAGGTAGGACTTTTGCAAGTTTGGTTTTAATATTTTGTTAACGTTTACACAAATTCCAAAGCTATTTTCTATTTTTAGACTGAGGAAACGGAAACAGCTGAGTTACGAGTGCAGCAGTTGTGCTAAACGAAATCTAAGGATGAAGCAAGAAGTGAAAAAACGAAAACAATCATTACAAAATCCGGAATTCAATGCAAATACGACGTCAGTGTTACTTTCATGATAACTTGATTAATATGGTTTTAGGAAGATCAATGTGAAACCGTTGAGCAAAACAAAAGAAGTGATTGGAGATTACGACAATCATCACACATGGGCAATGAAGCTCGATGATTGGTGATTGGTGAAATATTTCATGCTTAGTCTATAATCTATATTTCAATCTATGCTTTATGCTTTGCTTCAGAAACGGCAAAAGAACGACAAGCCAATAATTGTGTATTGTTCAGCTGGCGTTGAACGGACTTCAACTTGCAGTTTGAAGTACGAGTTAACTATTGCAGCACTTGGTTTGCGGCACTTGGTTTGCGGCACTTGGTTTCTTCTAACTTTATACTTTAGGAATCGACTATGCTTGCTCGTTGATTGGAAGCAACATATGACAGACGTTGATTGAAAGCAACAACATAAAAGAGATGCGAACTCAACGAGAAAGAGTAAGCAATATTCTTGTGTAACTTCAAGCAATTTCTTTGTTTAGTCGATTCAAAGTGCCACACAATATTGCTTCCTCCACGTCTGCCTACTGCCTTTCTCCGCGTAAGTCTTTTAGCCTTTACAATCATTATTTTTGTTTTTAAACAGGACAATCAAAAAGAGCAAGAAGCTGAGAATACGCGAAAGATGAGAATTCAAGGACGAATACGCGAAACTCGCCGAGAAGTTTATCAAAAAGAAAGGAGAATAGAGTTTAGTCAATAAATACTTCATCATTTCTCTTGTTTTATTAATGTTGATTGAATAAATGCACCGAAGAAAGTCGAAAACTGATAGCTTACCTTTTGAAGAAACCTCGACACCCATCACAAGAGAGAACTCCGTAATGTCTACCTGGATATATAGAGTTCAAAGTTTTTCAAATGGTCCATCTTTATAAACAACCTGAGGCTCGATCTCCACAAACAACACACGGAATCTCAGCTTTTAACATTGCAAAGTGAATATGTCAAGAGTTAAGAGTTAGTTTAAGAGTAACTTTTCAAGAAACAACTTTTAAAACAGTCTTTCCAAAAGTTGAAGATCGTCAAAATGGCCCCATCCTTTGTCTCCTTTATCTTTTGAAGTGCAAAAGGGGATGAGGGCACCGTGGGAATCTGAGCGGATCTCCTTACATGCATAACCATTTCACTAAACTTCTTTCTCCGCAAGGCTTTTACGTCAACTTTCCGATGTTCAATTGGATTTAGAAAAGTTTTGAGTTAAAATGTTGTGGAAGGACGAGCAGATTCAGTCGTAACGAAAAAAAAAACACATTGAGAAAAAAACTTATATATAGTTTTTTCTGCGAAAATTATACCGTAGTTTAGAAATTGTCGCTTTTTATTCTGCGCGATTTTGTCGCAGACGGGGAAAATTTTTCCAGTCATTCGTGAAGTTCAGTAAACTTTTTTAGTCAACTTGTTTTTTCTGCGTTCTCTTGATTTTTGCCATTTCTAGGGAGTGGGACAAATGCGACCTTTTTTTGCGCACCCGGACATTTGCGCACCTTTTTTCGCGTTTTAAAAAGCTCTAAAAAGCTAATATTAACCAATTTCTATTCCAAAAGTTGTTTTTCTAGGTAATTTTAGGGCGTAGAATTGAAATTTTGACATAACAGAGCTTGTGGAAACAAACGGACGGAGTTATCCAAAGAGAAAAGTCGACAATTTTCTGTAATTTGACCTAGCCGTTTTGCCTTTCAAATTGGTTCCACACGCTCTGTTATGTCAAAATTTGAATTCGACACCCTCAAATTACCTAGAAAAACAACATTTGGAATAGAAATTGGTTAATATTAGCTTTTTTAAAACGCGAAAAAAGGTCGCATTTGTCCCACTCCCAAAAAACACATTGAGAAAAAACTTGTATATAGTTTTTTCCGCGAAAATTATACCGTAGTTTACAAATTGTCGCTTTTTATTCTGCGCGCTTTTATCGCAGACGGGGAAAAATTTTTCAGTCATTTGTGAAGTTTAGTAAACTTTTTTAATCAACTTATTTTTTCTGCGTTCTTTATTTTTTTATTTTTGCCATTTCTAATGTTTCTATTTTAGTTCAAGCTGGAAATAGAGCATCGCAAGCGAATCAAAAGATAATATTTGCAGAAACTCTACACAATCCATCCAACCACAACTTTCAACATGCCCATCGTAAGTTTTTTTTGCTGCTATAGTAGTTGGGGGCCCAGTTTACATTAATGAGCCAGGGCGCACTAATTTTTGCTGCTAGGGTTTTTAATGGCGTAGATCCATAATTTGGTATTTATTTGAGCGTTAGTAACTATTTTCTAGCTATTTCAGGCAGTTACTGAGGTTTTAAACCTTTTAATTTAGCCCCGGACCTCTAAACCCAGTGGAAATAGAGCCACTCGTGTAGGCTCGGAATTGTTGGTCAAACTGGCATAAAGGTTGTTCATAATGGTTTGATAGATGCTTCCAATGAATTCAGTGCAATTAATTACCCCAGAGAAAGTTTTTAAAACTAGTGGCAAGTTCGAAAAACCGGTGTTGACAAATTGCCCCCCCCCCCCCAATTACTAGAGCACCAAATAGCAGTTTAGTAGGTTTGCTATTTGTTCAATTTCTAATTTTCCTATTTAGACCAGTGAGCCATACAAGACCGACAAGCCGGCTACTGATCAAGCGGAACACCGAATCCGCATCACGTTGACTTCGCAAGATGTCAAGTCACTGGAGAAGGGTGAGTGTTCCAAAAAGTTACATTGGCTAGTTTTATCATTTTAGTGAGCGGACAATTGGTCTCGAGCGCTAAGGCTAAGGAATGTATTGTGAAAGGGCCAATCTACATGCCAACAAAGACGATGCGCATCACGACTCGCAAGACTCCATGCGGTGAAGGCTCAAAAACTTGGGATCGTTATCAGGTAAGAGTCTTTTCTCTGCACTGTGGCATGTAACATTTACCTTACTCACTTACTAGTTTTGCTTTAGATGCGCGTGCACAAGCGGCTCATCAACTTGCACTCTTCTTCCGAGATGCTCCGCCAGATTACGGCCATCTCAATCGAGCCAGGAGTTGATGTTGAGGTGACGATCGCCGATCAATGATAAAAGTGATCGCAGTTCGTTTTGAATTTATTGTTATTTATGATAAAGTTTTAATTTCAAATTGCACCAATACTGCTCAAACATCTTTCACCACCAGTGCTGATCGCTGATCAAAAATAAACGTTCAAAAAAACTGGTGATCCGCGTCTATAACTGCTAAGTTTGGATGCGAGTTCTACCAAAGCTGGAGGCAATCCACAGCTCAAAATTGAATTTCTTCTTTGTTTCGCTTGGTCCCCAGCCCTCATCTACCTGATTATATTCTGAATTGACGGTTGTTTCAATCGTGATTTGAGTTTGAGTGAGCGAGTAGATTGCTTGTTTTTATTGGATCTGATCAGATTTTATCCAAGTTAATTAATTAATCAAACCTGTTTATTCGATACCCGTTTTTACAACCAAAGACAAGAAAAAAAGTAACAATGCTAAAATAAAATATTAATAGATTGCGGTCGGTCGTATCTCCCTTTAACCAGTGTCACTAACCCGTGATGTAGATAGTCTAAAACTTTAAATAGACTTTCAGCGACACAAGAAACATTGATTTTTTTTTTCTTAACAACAAACCGAGTAGCTGATGAAAATTGACTTCACATGTAAGAAGCATTCTCTTTGGTGACATCAATCAATGCCGAGATCAATTCCCTTGCCGCTTTTTTAACCTCCTAAAGCCTTGTGAAGATATTTTTATAGCTACAAGCCAACCTCTTCCGAATCTGGATCATCTCCCAATTTCGAAGCCCACATAAGCCATGATTCAAAAACCGATGAATACTCCTAACGACGCATTAAAGCATTAAAACGAAGAACAGATCTTACTTGAATGTAATTGTCTCTTGGCAATACTTTAGCAATCGTCGTTCGTGCCACCAACGCTGCCAAACACAAGTATGGTTCTTGTCTTGTTGCAAAGGAATCCACCACTGAGGAAAGCTGGCTGAATTAAAAAACTGGATTGTATACGCAGGAACAATACTCACTTGCAAACTCGAGGCATCGACATCGAGCCGGGGCCCAATTGCATGATCGAGCATACTGTCACAGTACAACAGGCAAGCAATGGGTAGTCATTTCCGAGCAAATCAAGATGAAGTCCGCCAGCATTTGTTCGAAGAAGTGGAAATGTGAAATAGTCGAGAATCGGAGTCAGGCGATTTTGGGTTGAGTTTATGGCGAAAGTTTCCTCTTTTGTTAGTCGAGTCCCAATGTAACGCGTCTTTGCTTGCACTCGCTCATCGATAATTCGACGCCATACCTAAAAATGATCATTTAGTAACAGGATAAGGAAGCCATAATTACCGGCAAATTTTGTTGTTGTTGTTTCGTTGTCTTTGGCTTTTCTATAACTTTTGTCTTCGTAGCAAGTGAGATGGCTGCAGTATGTATGCATTCTAGTAGCTCGTACCTTGAATAAAGTGTCATTTGATAAATAAAATTACATTGTTACCTCGTCGTCATTGTTCCTTCCGCCGAAAATATATAGTCAGCCGCTTTGAAAGCAAATTCAGGATAGAGCACGATCAACTCCGAAATGTATTTTAAACGAAGCTCCTAAAGTTCATCAGTTTCTTGTAATGTTGAAGAAACCAACGTTAAATCCAGGATATGAGAATTTGTCCTGAAGAAAGATGAGTTTTCGTAATAAATTTATCTCGCTTGTACTAAGCCCACAATGATCATGGATACGATAGAAGCCTGAATTAATGTTTCTTTAAAATCTTGAAAAGCGGTAATACATACGTTCAAGTCCAACAAAAGCCGAAATCCATTTTTCACGATTATCCCCATAAAGCCATTCGATACACTCTCGAAGATAAGATGGCGGCGGATGTTTCGATTGAAGGTCTTGGTTCAACTGCAAATACAAAAATTCATCGTCTCAAATCAGCTTGAAAATACCTGATTACTGAGTAATTCCTCTTTGGGAGTTTGATAGGCCGCAAAATCCAAATCATCATCACTATCTAACGCCGTCGCTTCGATCATTACTTTGGCTTGTTGAACATTGCACAGCTTTGATTCTTTCGCCTCTGCATTAGTCTTAAATTTGTAAAATAGGTAGTTACGTATAAATAAAGTCTAAAAAACTACCTCTTTCTTTAAAAAATCATCACGTAGTTCATCTCGAAGTTTCTCAATTTCGGGATCTTTCAGAATTTGATTTTCTGGCTCGCCCATCCATTTTCTGCTTTCCTCTAACATCAGAATTCCCAAATTCATGATCTCCTTTTCGGGTCGCTTCATGTAACGATCGATTTTACATATAATTGGCATGAAAATAGGCTCCAAATAATCCTTTTCGTCATCTTTCCATAAACTAAACGTGATCACCTTTCACCTAAACTTTCACCTAAATAAACCTATTTCCCAATTGCAACAACACTCGTGTTCGATGAGCCAAGACCAAATATGACGCAGTCGCAATCTCCGAATTGTCCGTCCAGATGCTAATAAAGTCCTAAAACTTATCTAGATTCTAAAAAACCAAATCAAACTTATCTCAATGAGTTTCCGCAAGTCGTCTCTGTTCATCGTTTGCGTTAAATAAGCAACCAATATTTTGATCAATTTTCCACTGTTTATGTTCTTCTAAAATTAAAAAAATTGAAGCAATATAAGCAATTGAAAGAGACGTTTCTGAAAGAGACCTGAAAGAGAATTTTTCGTATGCCATTATGTTGAATGCTATTGATTCGAGAGCCAGTGGAACCAATAAATCTCTAAAAGCATCAGTTTAATTTAAAAAGAATAATTCTGAAGAACCTTTAGCTCTAATGGATTCGACACAAATGGAAGAAACCCTTCAAATAAAGCTTCAGTGTATTGCAAACCAAAAGATGTATTGGTAAAGACCTAAAATAAGTCAGTTTTTTTCGTTTTTGTTAGCTTTGTGCTAAAGTGCTTAGCTTTTAAAGTGCTTAGCTTTTAAAGAGCTTAATTTTTAAAGTGCTTAGCTTTTAACGTGCTTAGTTTTTTTAAAGAAACTAACTGATTCGTATATCCAGCTGTTTATAGAGTTTTCGTTCTTTTGCAAAAGTTTTTCGCATACAGATTCCAAAAAGAGTTTCCCATTCTAAAAGTAAAGTTGCTGTGATCACAGATTAAAACGTGGCTTAGTGTGCAAATATGAATGAATAATAAACACAAACCGACAATTGAAGATTACGCAAGCGAGCAAACGTATAAGTGACCAAGCCAAGGTGAACCGTTTTACCATCTGCTCGCAACTTTTCCGCTTGATAAAGACATTCACAACTCGTGTCAAGAGTCCAGTCAGCAATATTTCGAATTGAGGCCAATTTTGACGACTCTAGAACAATAAAATAGCAAAATTTAAACCTAATTACCTCCAGGCTTTGTGGAACTCAGAAGTAAATCGTGAACAGCGAGGAGTCCATCTAACCACATTTTTTCCAATGGTTTTGTTTGCTCTTAAAAAGACCACGTATATGACTACTATTTACTACTAACCAGTTAAATCGAGCTTCAGACTTTTTGTGAAAATATTGCTAATGTTCTGTCTCAAATGGCGTTCAACAATCGGCAATGCAAGACTTGGCTTCTAAAATGAATAAGCTTGAAAAAGCAAAAATTGCTAAACTACCGTTGAAGCGCAAACTTGAAGAGATGCAGTGAATTCAAAGTCGTCAAGTTGATGAAAAGTACATTCACATAATAAAGATTGAATCTAGAAGAGAAATGACTAGATTGACTAGACTGAACTTGACATTTCTTGTAAGATCACCAACTTCTTGACTGTGAAGAAAGCGAGCCAACTGCAAGGATACCAGAAAAAGTTTGCGCATCATCAAGTACCTTTCATGTGAATCCTGTTGTTTGTTTATCCACTATAAAGATTTTATCATTATAAGATAGATCAAACAAACATCTTGAGCGGTTTTGGCTACACTTTGAGTTTCTCCTCTTGAAGTACATCTATGAAGCTGTGAAATCAAGTCATCCATCCTGTAAAATAACGTTACATAGACTGCAATACATTAATAATGAAATGGTTTCAAATGACAAAGTAATTAAGTTAATTAAGCTGATGTTAATTAAGCTGATGTTAATTAAGCTGATGTTAATTACTAACTAATTACTAACAACTAATTACTAACAATTAATTACTAACAATTAATTACTAACACTTGAATCTTTAACAAACAAACAAACAAACGAACAAACAAACGAACAAACAAACTAGCCACCATGCTACAAGGTATTTTCCAGTGCTTTTAACTCTTTTTACGTTAGATAAGAATTCGTAAATTTTTATTTAAGTAATAAAAAACACAAAATAAAATGATATGTCAAACATTAAACATTGTCAAACATTTCCGAGCTATTAACCGATCTATCAACCATTCCTCTAACCATGTACAAGTTCGAAATCGTTACGCCTTTGTGATATCACGATATCCAAGAGTTTCCCATTCATCTAAATTCTTTGTTATTTTTAGCCTTTAAAAGAATAGTATAAATTAGCTTTAAAGATTTTAAAATTTACCTTTATCCATTAATCCATTATCCATGCGACATTTAAAATACTCACGAGCGAGATCCCTGCACTCGGAATTATGTTGCTTTTTCTCGTGTAAACAACACATATACCTAAAAGTTAAAGAAAAATATGATAACCCCAAATAAAAACTAACTTTAGCATCTCTAGTTTGCATTTCCTGTCATGATCGAGAGGAAAGGATCCTTTTAAGGGCGGAGATACCGATTTCACTCGGTTAAATGGCCCAGCCTAAACAACTCCCAAGCAACATTTCGATTTTTAGAAGATAATTGTGTTTCTTAAGCCCAAAATCCTTACTTGATCCATACGTTATAGCGACAATTCCAAATACGATTAACACTTCTGAAAAACATTTTATAATACCGTAATACCTCTAATAGTAGCGCCCCCTTCCCCTAACGACGGGGTATTGCCGCGCAGTCTAACTTTACACGCTCCGTACTCCGGGCTGCTTTATGCTACAGCGTGCGCTTGGGTGCCAAATGATAGCCCTTGAAATCTAGTATTTTTTGGTACTAAAAGTGTAGTTGGGAAAAATCTAGAAGCTGAGAAAAAAATTATTTTCTAAAAAGAAGCCAGACTACGCGACTGTACGGGGGGCTACTATTAGAGGCATCACGGTATATGCATTTATACCTTATTGTTGTTTAAAAATTGCATCCTAAAAAGGATTTATTTACGTGTCAAAAGAATTGTATTATTTTTATTTACAAGCAAAAAAAAAAAGACAATAATTGTCAGTCCAATAACAATCTATTAACTAACACATCTAAAATTGAGCATAAAATCACTAAAATTTAATTTATCAAAAAGCAACCTAGGGTTTCCGTTGTTTACTTTCTTCTTCCAATCGTTTTAATTTATCCCAAGCTTGTACCGGCATATCTTGTGGAGGACGGCTTTTCTCCCATTTTTCGTATATCGCACTGAAAAGTAGGAAGTCAAAAAAAATGATTTTGATAGTAGCAACAAAATTATGGTTATTTTAGCTCTAAATATTGGGTTGTCCAGTTATGAATGCGCGTTTTTTACTATTTTGTAAATTTCTCAAGATACCGAAATCAAGAAAAAGATAGATATGAGTATTATTCGAAAGCTGAAGATCTCCTCTACATTTTGATATAAAAAGTTTTTGAATTTGTTCAGCTTTTGGGCAAATTGATGGCACAGAAGAAAAGGTGGCCAAAAAATGGAAAGGTGCCTTTGGATCAAGTTTTGGTTCCGCTCAAATTGAGTTAACCGTTTGATGTTTGGCCAATAGATATATCAATACAACTTTTTTTAAAAATATAACAATTTCAGAGCATCTTTTCTTTTCTTTTCTGGGCGGTTATTTTACACCATAAAACTTGAGGAATAGCTAAGCTGGAATGGGTTTTTTCGAAAACGATCTCTCCCTTTGTGCAGTCAAATTCCCAAAAAGTTGAATAAATTCAAAAACTTTTTATTCCAAAATGTAGAGGAGATCTTCAGCTTTCGAATGATATATAACACTCATATACATCTGTTCGATACCTTAAGAAATTTACAAAATAGTAAAAACGCGCATTCATAACTGGACAACCCAATAGAATAAACAACTTGTAAGCAACTTACCCAGTAGCCAACGCCATACAAGCACCCGCAATCAAAGTCCACTGTTGGATTTGGCTTCGTTTAAGCTAAAAAATGTTAATTTCCGTCAAAATTGAAGCATTTACAATCATTTAATCACTCTCTGAAAGTTTATCTTCTTCGGTTAGTTGGGCCCAACTAAAAAAAGTAATAAATTTCAAATCAATAAAATGCTTTACCGATTAATATCTTGTATTCGTAGGCGTGTGCCTGATAATCCTCCAAAAGAGATGATGTCTTCACAAGAGTAGTAAAGTGACGATAGCTAAATGCTTTAAAATTAAAAGTTATTTAAATTCAAATAATATATATATAAAATGTATGTAAAATCTCTAACCTTTGGAAAGTTGACGTAGACTTTTCTTCGATTGCTTTCGCTGCGACGAAGAGCAACAAAACTGGCGTAGGAAAGACCTAAAAATGGAGATATTTCGAGTCAAAAGCAATAACACACCAAAAATGGCCACTTCGACGAAGATGAACGCTCGAACGGTTGTTGAAAGTCGTGAACGAGTCGCCAGCCTGACTTCTGATCTAAAGTAATGGAATTAAGCGAGAAGTTCTGGAATTAAGCGAGAAGTAAAATTAAAACATGAGTTTGAAAGAAGTGCTAGCAAAAAGCGCCGCGTTTTTTGCGCCAAATGAAAATGAAAATGAAAAGCTTATGAAAATCACTGTAATAAATCACTTTTTCCCAACTTCTAACCAACTTTTTTCAGTTTTCTTCTTCATAATTTTAGTTCTCACTGTTTTCATTTAGAAAACGTTGAAATACCTATACAAATCCCAAAAACAGTCATTTTTGTCTTCCCTAATGAGCTTTTTACTCTCTATATCGATCTTATGCCATTTTCAGATCCGGTGAAGGCGGCAAAATAGCGAATAGAAGAAAAACTGAAAAAATATAAATGATGAATCAGAGTTGGTAAAAAAGTGTGTTGAAAAGCGCAAATTTTACGCAAACGACACGTGGCGCAAATAGTTTGGCGCCTTGCTAGCACCTTTTTTTTTAACTCAAAGCTCAACAGCTTCGTTTGAAAGCTGTTTTTAACTCAAAGCTCAAGTTTGAAAGCTCAACAGCTTCGAAGGAAAATACAGAAATCGAAGGAACAGCGAATTATATCCAAAAATTCTAAACTGAATAGCTTTTATTTTGTTGGCGAATTAAAAGATATTCAATCCAAACCATGCTATAGGTTAAAGCAAAAAATTGATTATGTAGAAGAGGTGAAGCAAATGCTACCTTTTTTGCGCGCCCGGCAATAAGCTCACTTTTTTGCTGGAAAAAGCTTTAGGAAAGACCGTAGAGCTTCAAAAATGTTTCCACAGAAGGGAATCGTATGCGTAGATTCCGAATTTCGACAAATTAGACCTCGCTGACGCAACTTAACGCTTTTCCGCAGTTTTTGCCTTTTGACCCAAATTTGACGTGTCAGCGAGGTCTAATTTGTCGAAATTCGGAATCTACGCATACGATTCCCTTCTATGAAAACATTTTTGAAGCTCTACGGCCTTTCCTAAAGCCTTTTCCAGCAAAAAAAGGTGTGATTTTTGCCGGGTGTGTAAAAAAAGCTCGCCTTTGCCCCACCCTCATGTAAATCCCTATATTTTTACCGAAAGCAAGTCACTGACATTCTAAAATGCGCTCATTTGTGAGTATAAAAGACTAAGCAAGGTAACTGAAACAGATTCTTTCATTCCCGTCCTTTTCATTCAACATCCTTCCGTGCTCCTCCAATTAACGCCTTAGATACCCGCGAATCAAAAATTCTTTACCGGTCAACTTTCTCAGACTTTCTCAATTCTTTCTTTTTCTCACTTTTTGATGAAACTTTTTCAAACTATTGAATTGTTTAGATGGATGAGAATGATGGGATTACGCGGAGAAGTTCACGGAGATCCGCAGTCGACAACAAGGTAACAGCTTTAATGGTTTACAAAATTTTACTTGATTTCGCATTACTTCGCTAGATTAGTTTTTGGGAAACCATTTAAAATCTAAAAATATTAACATTTGAACTTTTCATTTGTTTATTTTAGCATTCAAAGAAGCTCGAGACGTTGAAGGCCATTCAAGAGGCTCGCCGAAGTGGAACTTCGATCAGAAAACATGTGAGTTGCTATTGAAACGCTCGAAGAAACAATTTTTACGATTTTTAGCTTGATGGCTCTGAAGTAAATGACGTGTATTATACGGTGGATGAAAACGAGTACGAAGAGCTTTTGAAGAATCGCCAACAAGATAACTTTGTGGAAGATGATGGCAATTGACCTGTTTAGTTCCACAATAAACTTTATCTAGATGGAAATGGTTACGTGGATCATGGAGTCGATTTCTTCGAGGAGAGCGACGAGGAGGAGGAAAAAGTGCAAGCAAAAAAGAAGGCCAAAAAAGGTTTTTAAAGCTTTTAACTTCACAAAATCTTTACTTTTCTAGAAAAGACGAAAAAGGGCGGAATCACTTCTTTTTTCACTGGTCTCACAAACACAAATAAACCGAAAATTGATGAAGTATGTTTGTTAGGTATATAATTTAGTTAATCTTTTTAGTCCAAAGTTACATTGGACGTTGATCATGATTTGATGGACGTGTTAGCGGACTTTTCCGAAGATGAACCAGTTGAAGGTATTGTTTTTTAATTGCTTTGGGAACAAAAAGTAGTTGCAGAAAGGCCATTTGTCAGTCGTAATCAATTCAAGAGAGGACGTGAGGCAAGATTTATTATCTATCATCAATTACGGCAAGAGTTCTTTAGAGCTCGCCACCACTTGCCCCAAAACTTGTTGCTACTCGGAATGTACAACTTTCTAATACACTTGTCCGGCAATCATCCCTCGATTCACCTCAAGTCAAGAAATCTTTTGCACTAGAACCACCAATGAAAAAAGTATATCTATTTTGAAATTTAAAATTATTTAGCGCCAATCCTAGACTTGTCCTGAATCTATTCCGGATTCGCTTCCAATGGATGATGGAGGTTTCGATGATTCGGATGATTATCCTGGACCTTCTTTTGATGATCAGGTAAATCATCATTTTCTATAGTTAGAAAAGTTATTCAATCTTTAGGAACCTACCCCTGCCTTACAAGAAGTTGCTACTCAAAAAAACACCGAAAATCAGAAAGATATGATGGAGTGGCCGGTGGAAGAGGAAACTGAGTAGGGAGTTTTTGTCCTTTTATAAACGCAAAGTTACAGAGCACCCGAAGAACCGATTGAAGTAAATGTGGGAGAAGAAAAATTCTATCAGGTACTCTTGTTTTCAATTTTATTCTCTATTTTTTTGTGTAGGCTCTTGAAGACAAAGATGCACAAGGAAACGTCACTCAAACGCCAATTATTCGTTTCTATTGGATTGATGCATTTGAGGATGCAAACAAAAGACCAGGTTAGCTTTTGATTTTATGATTTATCAATTTACAAATCTAGGCACCGTCTATCTCTTCGGAAAAGTTGAGGTGGCTTCTGAACACTTTGAGAGTTGCTGCATTGTCGTGGAGAATATTTACCGCAAGATTTACTTCATTCCAAGAGATACGGTTTGTAATTAGCAACTTCCCTTAATCTTAGAAGTTTAGAAAATGTGGAACGGCGTACTAACGGAGATCCCTGTCGCAAAAATGGATGTCTACAATGAAGTGAAAGATTTACTGAAAGATAAATTCGACATTATCAATTTCAAATGCGCTAAAGAGGTTTGTTTTATGTCTAAAAAGATACAAAGTAATTGAATGTTTTTAGTCTAAAAAACGGTTGATGAATTGCGAGAACGATGGAATGCCCGGTGAAAAGATGGATGTGCTTGAAGTCCACTACAGCGTATGTTTAAATTTTAACACTTGTATATTTGCGTTTTTCAGAGCAGTTATGCGAAAATTCCTGTTGACACAAACGGAGAAACGTTCCGTTTTGTGGCCAATACAACAGCGACCGCAATGGAACGTCTTCTCATTGAAACCGAAATGAAGGGACCTGGATGGATGAACATTGCACAATTTGGTTAGTTTTTGTTATAAACCACCTCATTTTTCATTTAGTTCCCGCGACTGCAAGGATTTCTCATTGTAAGTACGAGTTTACGGTTGACATGGAACGAATGAAAAACATCGTGTATTTGAAAGATCAACCGCAGGTATAAAATCCTTGGCTACGATTAAAAAGACATTTTAGCAAACTCCTCCACTTCGGATGTTGGCGTTGACTGTTTATACAACTCTAAACAACAATCGAGATAATGAAGTTTTAGATCTTTTTTTTTGGTTACATCAATTTTTTTTAGATAAGCATGATCTCGTGTCGCATTACCAACAAGTGTAACATCAATTCGACAAACGTGAATCCTGAACAAATGCAACGTCTATGTTGTAAGACTTTAATAAATTGCGTTAATAATTTTGAGTTGCAGTTTTTGCACCACCTCCAGGCGTTGCTGCTCCTATGGATATTCGGAAAAGATTGGTGGCGGAAAAACTCGATTCATTTGTTCATCAGGCAACCAATGAAAAGCACTTGTTGAATATGTTTCTCTCAAAGTTGAAAGCACTTGATGTCGATTTGATCATTGTGAGAGTTAATTGCCCATTTTCATTATGTTTGGTTCTTTAGGGGCATGATGCTGTTAGCAAAGTTGGCAAACTGATTGAGAGACTTGAAAGACTCAAAATCCCAAATTGGCATATGATGGGTCGAATTAGGAGAAGTATTCCGTTGAAGGTAATTGCACTTTTAAAAGTTCTTGATCTTAAAAAGTTTAGGTTGGTAGTTCGAAAACGGCTCAATGGGAGATGACAGCTGGTCGATTGGTCTTGGATATTAAGTAGGTTAACGCTCAATGCAATATTTATTTGTTTTTAGGAACTCGGCTATGGAATTGGTCCGTTGCAAAAGTTATGATTTGGAGGATCTTGCTGAGAATCTCCTCAAATATCGCATGCGAGCAGTGTATCCAAATGAAATTCCAAGCTTTTTCGCGTACGTTTTTTATTTAATGACCGTAAAAACTACTTTGTTTAGCAATTCTGATCAACTACTCAAGCTAATCGGGATTGCTTGCCGAGAACCCACTTTGGCTGTTCGACTTGCCAACAGTCTCAACGCCCTCCCTCTCGCCTTTCAAATCACAAATGTTGTTGGTGGAGTTGCTGTAAGTGATCTTGTCTTTTCAGCAAGTTTTGTTCGTTTAGTCACGCACCCTTATGGGAGGTCGATCGGAGAGAAACGAATTTCACTTGCTACATGCTTTTTACAAGAATGACATGATTCCGCCCGATAAATTTCAATCACATTTCAAACACAAAGGTTATTTTTGATCTAGGTTTATTTGATAAATAAAATTTAGGTGTAGTCACCGAAAAGATCAAAGTGAAGACTGAAATTAAAGAAGAACCAATGGTTAGGCTTGATGCTTGTTCTTTTTGATATAGATTTTAGGATCCTGAAAGTGAAATCAACGATACTCATTTGGAAACTGAACAGGAAGCAAAGAAGAAAGCTCAATACTCTGGAGGCTTGGTGCTAGATCCGAAGAAAGGTTCAATAGTGTTGACTTTTTTAACGACTTCTATCATTTTAGGTCTATACGATACGTTGATTCTTCTGCTCGACTTCAACTCACTTTATCCATCAATAATTCAAGAATTCAACATTTGCTTTAGCACCGTGAACTATGTGGATAAGGTAAGGTAATTTTCTGAGAATATACAGTTTTGTTTTGTAGGATGGAAATGATTTACCACCACTGCCGAGTTCCAGTTATTCTGAGGGTATACTGCCATTAGAGTTGCGAGGACTGGTAAGTAGTGCTGATGTTGATGGACATGGCATTTAAATATAGGTCGAACGACGTCGCCAAGTCAAAGGATTGATCAAAACAGCAAAGACTGATTTAGAGAGACAACAAGTAAACATTATTTGCATCTAAAAGGTCACTTGTGCTTTAGTTTGATATTCGGCAAATGGCTTTGAAGTTGACTGCTAACAGTATGTACGGCTGCTTGGGCTTCCAACAATCTCGGTTTTATGCAAAACCCTTGGCTGCTCTTGTTACGGCTAAGGGTCGTGAGGTGAGTGTTTTTTACAAGTTCATTCACAAGTTCATTTACAGATCCTCATGCACACAAAAGAATTGGTGGAGAAAATCGGGTATTCTGTGATTTACGGTGACACAGATTCGATCATGATTAACACGAATACAATGGATCTTCAACTTGCAAAGAAACTTGGACTTGATGTTCGTTAATTTTGGCTTTAAAAAAACATATTCCTTTAGATCAAAAAGCAAGTCAATCAATGTCACAAACTTCTCGAGTTGGATCTTGATGGAGTCTTTAAGTATGTGCAAAACTAAATATGAAATTCAAGTTCAATCTAGACGAATGCTTCTGTTAAAGAAAAAGAAGTATGCGGCGTTGGTCATCAATCTCGACGATGAAAAGACAAAGAAGGAAATGAAAGGTCTCGATATTGTTCGACGAGATTGGTCAGATCTGGCCAGACATGAGGGAACGTGAGTGGTATTTTGTGAAACTAAAAATTTCTGCTTATAACTTTTAGTCAAACGAATTTAAACTTTAGACGGATAGTCGATCTGATCTTGGATCCAAAGTTGAGCCGAGAAGAACTTGTAGCCGAGATCCATGATTCTTTGCGAAGCTTGAGAACAAAAATTGACAACAGTGAAGTGCCAATTCATGATTTTGAGATCTTAAAGGTATGCTTACGATAAATAGTCGGACACGTATATCTTTTCCGCTTTAGCAATTGACGAGAGATCCAAAAATTTATGGTGATGCCAAAGCGCTTCCACACGTCACGGTTGCTCGTCGATTGAATAGCACCGGGAAATTCCAATTGAAACAAGGTGATGTTGTCAAATATGTGATTTGTGAGGTTTGTTGTTTTGAACTCATGCCACTTGAACTTTTATTTATAGGATGGAACTTCAAATTCCGCTACTCAAAGGGCTTACCACTTATCTGAACTCGACGCGGAGGGATCTAATTTGAAGATTGGTAATGGTTTTACCTGGCTACAAATGGTTACCGATTACTAGATGTGCATTATTATCTCGCCAATCAATTGCATCCGGTGATTTCTCGTCTATGTGAGCCGATTGAGGAGGCGGATGCAGCTAGCATTGCTGATGCTTTAGGTTGAAATTTTTGCATTATGGCATATTTATAAAGTTATTTTAGGCCTTGATCCAGCTCAATTCAAGAATCGCTCTGTTCAGCGAGATGGCGAGTGGCTGAACTTTAGCGAAGAGTCTTATGATGGTTGTGAAGCTTTCAAGGTTGGTTATGGTCCTGTATCAATCTATGGCATGTTTTTAGTTTGTATGCTCTCATTGCAATGCCGAGAATGTTGTCGACAAAATTTTCAAGGTTATTTTTAATATTTAATATTAAATTCAAAATCTTTTTACAGACGGTCAATGGTTCTGTTCGATTAAGCGTGGATAGCTGCAGCAAATGTGAACGACCGCTTGCCTCAGCCGTCACGGAAATCAAGAACTCTTTCGAAATCCAGCTTGATGAATTTGATGACAAAATGGCGAAATCTCCACTCAAATGTGACGTGAGTAAAGTTTGATTTTTGGAGAAATTGATTCGTTTTAAGATTTGTGATACCGAAAGTGTTTCCCCTGCAAGCGTATCTCCGGATGGGACTGCACTTTGTGAAAATCCAGATTGTTTTGATGGAGTTGCGCGGAAAGTAGTTGGTTTTCCATTGAAGCTACTTAAACAAATATTTTTTTAGTATGGTGAAGCGCAACTATATCGACAGCAAAAGTATTTCGAGATGTTAGTTGATGTTAAGAGAGCTCAGGAGCGCCTCAAGAACAAAGAGAAAGGTTAATTCGTCAGTTATCCTTAACTCTAACTATTTTAGATCAACCACCTCCAAGTCCGATGTGTGATACGCTTACTGAAATGCTGCGGACTGTAAGACAACATATTAACAAAAACCCATATTCCCAGGTTAACCTTGCCACACTTTTTGCTCCGCTCAGTTGTCATTAGGTATTACAGTATTTACATGCTTTACTCAATATTGATAGTAGTTCTACATTATCCTATTTTTATTATTTATACGTGTTCAATTGCAAAATTTATACGTTTTGTTCTGTTTGTTTGCATACTAAAGATAAAGATTTTTTTAACTCTTTAACTTTTAACTTTTTTAACTCTTTTTTTTTTTTTAACTTTAAATAAAAAGACTTTTCAATCGTACGGCAAACAAAATATCCGGTCGTGGCTGGCTCCGTGATCTTGCTTTACTGTAATCCCAATTAAATCAATGACTTAGAAGTGAATTGGGAACAACTTTCAGTAATATTCGTGATGGTTTCTCTTTCTCTTTAGTGGTCACTTCCTGGGGATGGCCCAAGCCCTTCGCCGGTGCCCAGTCATGTGGGGGTGAAGGGGGCGACGATTTCCGGGACGCTGTCCAGTCCTCCACCACCAGCTAGACCCACTCCAACCGGTCTTTGCTCTCTTTCCTTTCTGTGTGTGTGGAAAAGGAAAGGCCGATCGGACGCGTCCCGGAGGCCCTTTTGTCCGCCCCGTGCCTCTTACAGGACGAGGCCTTTTGACTTGGGTGAAGGGGGAGATGGATAAGACAGAGACTCGGGTGGACACACCTTTCCCTTTCCTCCCTCTCCTCTCTTCCATCATTTCCCCACATCTCCCCACATCGGCCCCTTCAAGGGAAATATGGTCTTTGTATTTGGACTCGATTTTTTAGTGGATATTAGTTATTTGTCATTTAGCTAATTTTAGCGTCAATTTTGCATTTAGCAGCTTCAGCAATGGAGCTGTTAAATGCAAAATTGCTTTAACAGCTTCAGTAATGGAGCTGTTACTTTAAATCTTTTTTTTTTTCCACTAATCCTTGACTTTCAAAATTTCTTCAATCTAAATAAACTGCTAGATCGGCCTTTCGTCGGACCCTACCCTGAGGCCCTTTGTTCTCCGTGTCTATCTCTTTTCCCACAAGGGGGTGAGGGGCTGTTGACTCGCGGGCGGAGAGAGTTCACAGAGAATGCGGAGACACAGGGAGGAGAGAGGATGGGCGCGCAACTCCCATCCCATCCCCCCTCAACACCTCCTCTATGCCTTTCTATCTCTTCCCTCTCCTCTCGAATCCAATCTCCGCCCCTTCACCCAACAATTCTCTACCACACTCACCTCTCTTCTCCTCACACAATCTCTCAATTTCGGGACAAGAGGCGGCCCCTAGCGGCCTCTATCGATTGAGAGGCCCCTTTTGGGCGCTTTTCTTTCTCCTTTCACCCCCCCAGAGCCACAAACATTCCTTCATTTCTCCGCCCACTACTCGACCTAGCTTTCGTTTTGTTTTTATCTATGCTTACTATTAATTCTGATTAATGCTAACTTTTGATATACCCTGGATATTTTGGCTTGATTGACATGATTCGCTTGATTCGCTTGATTGGCTTGATTGACTTGATTGGCTTGATTTATGGAGAGAATTTAAAGCAAATCTAATTTCGAATTGCTTATATTTTGTGTAGAAATTTTCTTTGCAATAGTGAATTTTTTTTGATTTTAATCGAATTTATAAGAATTGAAATCTTTTATACGCTTTCTTTTACGATTCATAAATTTAATTTTATTACTTTCATTACTTTCATTACTTTTATTAGTTTAGTTGAGTTGAAGCCTTTAACCCACCTCTCCAATTCTCTACATCAATCACGAAAAGCTTTGGATGGCGAATCGAAAAGCTTGGAATCATATCGGCTTCTTTACGAGAGATGAAGCGATGCAGGTGAGCTAGAGTTTGAGTTTTTCAATTTATAGTTAAGTTATAGTTAAGTTATAGTTAAGTTATAGTTAAGTTATAGTTAAGTTAAGTTATAGCTAAGTTAAGTTATAGTTAAGTTATAGTTAAGTTATAGTTAAGTTATAGTTAAGTTAAGTTATAGTTAAGTTAAGTTATAGTTAAGTTAAGTTATAGTTATAGTTAAGTTATAGTTAAGTTATAGTTACGTTATAGTTAAGTTATAGTTAAGTTATAGTTAAGTTAAGTTATAGTTAAGTTAAGTTATAGTTATAGTTAAGTTATAGTTAAGTTATAGTTAAGTTATAGTTAAGTTAAGTTATAGTTAAGTTATAGTTAAGTTATAGTTAAGTTATAGTTAAGTTATAGTTAAGTTATAGTTAAGTTATAGTTAAGTTATAGTTAAGTTATAGTTAAGTTATAGTTAAGTTATAGTTAAGTTATAGTTAAGTTATAGTTAAGTTATAGTTAAGTTATAGTTAAGTTATAGTTACGTTATAGTTAAGTTATAGTTAAGTTATAGTTAAGTTAAGTTATAGTTAAGTTAAGTTATAGTTATAGTTAAGTTATAGTTAAGTTATAGTTACGTTATAGTTAAGTTAAGTTATAGTTAAGTTATAGTTAAGTTATAGTTAAGTTATAGTTAAGTTATAGTTAAGTTATAGTTAAGTTATAGTTAAGTTATAGTTAAGTTAAGTTATAGTTAAGTTATAGTTAAGTTATAGTTAAGTTATAGTTAAGTTTTAGTTAAGTTATAGTTACGTTATAGTTACGTTATAGTTAAGTTAAGTTATAGTTAAGTTATAGTTAAGTTATAGTTAAGTTATAGTTAAGTTTTAGTTAAGTTATAGTTAAGTTAAGTTATAGTTAAGTTATAGTTAAGTTATAGTTAAGTTTTCCAAGTTATAGTTAAGTTTTTTATTAAAATAATCCTTTAATCGAGATTATTTTCAGTTGTTGGGCGATCGAAATGTCTCCCAGAAGCGACGAGTGAAAATGAAAGAAGGAATGCGAATTGTTTACTATTGCAATGTGCAGCGCTCGTCTGGTTGTCGTTATGAGATGAGTGTCATTGTGCCGAATGATAAAGATGCTAAGGTTTGAGGTTTTTTAGCAATATTAGCTTATTACCTTAAAAAGCTTATTACCTTTAAACAGCATCGTACTATTGTATCGTAAGCATCGTACTATTGTATTCTTGAAAAATAGTATTCCCGCTATCGTATTCCCGTTTGAATTCACATTTGACACTCTTTTTCAACTTTCAACTTTCAACTATCCTTACGGAAAGTAGATTAACTAGGAGATTAACTAGGAAAATAACTAGGAGATTAACTAGGAGTTAAATAGGGAATTTATAAAGAAAAATAAGGAAAAAAAAAAGGGATTAACTAAGGGATAAGTTAAAGATTACGAGGAAAAAAGAAAAGGGAATAACTAGGAGATTAACTAGGAAATTAACTAGGAAAGTAACTAGCTAACAATTGGTTTTCTAAAACTGATCCTTGGTTTTTTTAAAACTGGTCCTTGGTTTTCTAAAACTGATCCTTGGTTTTCTAAAATCAGTGTGCCCCGACTACCGTACCGAGTCGAAGTGCATGAGGCTCAAGATCTAAGCTGATCCAAGCTGATCCAAGCTGACTCAAGATGATCCAAGCTGATCCAAGCTGATCCAAGCTGACCAAAGCTGATCCAAGCTGACCAAAGCTGATCCAAGCTGACCCAAGCTGATCCAAGCTGACCCAAGCTGATCCAAGCTGACCAAAGCTGATCCAAGCTGATCTCAAGCTGATCCAAGCTGATCCAAGCTGACCAAAGCTGATCTAAGCTTAGCTTGGACCAAGTTGCTTACTGTCATTTAGCTGTCATCGCAATTGTGAGGAGTTCAGTCTTAAACCTAAACTAAAGTACCGTAGAAAGATATTGTATTTCGTTTTCAAACCTAGGAAACTCTTTCACTATAAGCTAAACTTGAAAACTAAGTAGCTAATTAGCTTTTTTAGGTTTCGATCGATGACATCAATGAGCACAGCTGTGACTCGACGTCGTCCAGGTGAAAGAAAAAAAAGCGTTTTTAGTACTGTAGTTTTACTATAGTACTATAGGTTTTTTTGGGTTAATTTAGTTGGCAAAGTTTAGAGTTAAGGCTTTACTTAGTTAAGGCTAAGTTTAGAGTTATGGCTTTACTTTGCTAAGTTTAGAGTTTAGAGGCTAGTCATTTACTTTACTTTTTAGAGTTACTCGAGTTGATAACTGCTTTTCTGGTTTACTATAGTCGCTATTAAATGACATTAATTTGCAAATTTGATATCGGAAATTTGAATTTTATGAAGTCTATTACAACCTATTACGAATCTTTATCCTTTAGACGAAGACGCCCAAAGCCAACAGTAACCGATTTGGATAAACCATTAATCAAAAGAAATCTCGACACTGGCCTCTCATTTGTAAGTGTTTTTTAAAAGAAAAAGCTCGATTATTCATTACTCAAGTGTTAAACGATAATTTTCTTAATCTTAATCTATTTTATCTATTGAACTATTGATCTTAAAGCTAAAATCTCATCATTTTCCAGCATTTTTCACACAATAAAACGAGATTCGAGTAAGTTTCCCCCTCAATCGATATTTTCTTTTTTCGTGTTTTGTCAATGGAGTAAACGTGATTGTCATTGAGCTTTCTTTTACAATAATGTACATCTGTAGTTGACTGTAGCTGACTGTAGCTGACTAGCTGATTGTAGCTGACAGTAGCTGACTGTAGCTGACTCTAGCTGACTGTAGCTGACTGTAGCTGACTGTAACTGACTGTAGCTGACTGTAGTTGATTGTAGCTGACTGTAGTTGACTAGCTGACTAGCTGATTGTAGCTGTACTCTAGCTGTACTCTTACTATAGGATTACTCGAGCTTATCGATTTCATTTTCAGTTACCCACCACTGATCTATCGCTGGCTTTCCTCTCATCGCAACTATGCGCCTCGGCTCAGCCAGTTTCTCCGTCGACAAGTGTCACGAGTGAGACGAAACCGGGAGCTCTGGTAAATGTGAGTTTTGAGAAATCAGATGTACACTTTGGACTCTAAATTCTAAACACAACCCTTTCTCGCGCACTCAATCCTTTCCGTTTTCTGTTATGCGAAAAGAAAATGCGGAATTGAGTGCGCAAGAAAAGGGTGTGTTTAACTCGAAAAGCACTGCTTAAAGCTTTATTTAGAGCTTTATTGATTTTCTCTCTCTATTCCAGATCAACACCCTGAACCCGTTGCCCGGCTCATCCGATGGACTTGCCCTTTTTCTTAATCAAATGAGCGAGCAAAGCAAACTTTTGAATTGTGTAAGGATTGATTTCTTTGTTTTTGAATCTAAAAAACTGACTACTCTAAATTTCTGGTGGCTACGATCCTACAATAAGCCATACAGTAGCTAGTGTCTTACAGGATGATCTACAGAATGCCTACACTAATCTACAGTAGTCTATAGTAATCTATAGTAATCTACAGTAGTCTACAGTAGTCTACAGGACTCTACAGTAGTCTACAGGGCTCTGCAGTAGTCTACAGTAGTCTACAGTAGTCTACAGGGCTCTGCAGTAGTCTACAGTAGTCTACAGGGCTCTACAGTAGTCTACAGGGCTCTGCAGTAGTCTACAGGACTCTACAGTAGCCTACAGTAATCTACAGTCTGCCTACAGTGGTAGAACCCTAACTGAAATCGAGAATTTCAGTCAACTCCCTCTCCATCGGATTCTGGTCATCCTTGGCAATGTGTCGAGTGTGAAGTGGTGGATTTCTCGCGAGTTTCCGATCGAGATTTCACACATATGTTTCATGCAAGGTGTACGGTAGGTTTTTTTAAATTTCTGAATTTAAAATGAATAAAAAAGCAGCCAACGAATCGATGAAAAAATGTTTCAAAAAAATTTTTTGACTTTAAAAATTTTTGAAATTTAAATTTGAATCGAAAATTTGATTTGAAATTTGAATTGAAATTTGAATTGAAAATTTGTTTTTGAAATTTTCTAAAGCTTTAAAGCTACCGTAATAATCCCTCACTAAACTAGCCATTTCTCGATTTGATTCGACAACTTACAGTACTCCCATTTCACGTATGCATCGCCGCTTCGAGGCTCGACACTTGAAGAGGTCACGAAAGCCGTGAGCACAATGATTTACCTTTACAATCCACCGGAGCGGCTTCGCTTCGATCCGATTTTGAAAAGTTCGTTGAGAATTTGATTTGTTTTATATGTTGATTTAGATTGAACTTATCGCGGACGTCCAATTTAGATTACAGTCTATATCGGACGTCTGATTTAGATTACAGTCTATATAGGACGTCTGATTTAGATTACAGTCTATATAGGACGTCCAATTTAGATTACAGTCTATATCGGACGTCCGATTTAGATTACAGTCTATATAGGACGTCCAATTTAGATTACAGTCTATATCGGACGTCCGATTTAGATTACAGTCTATATAGGACGTCCAATTTAGATTACAGTCTATATCGGACGTCCGATTTAGATTCAATCTAAATCTTATATAGATTGAACAATAATATTGGGTTGATGCATAATTATCCGGACTTCTTTTTGCGTGCTTGTATCTTTTTTGTCAAAGTTTTTGTCGTGCGTCAATCGATCGCTCAAAAATTGGCAAACAAATAAGATCTACAACGATTTGGATGACTTGATAGACGATGTTAAAGCGTGGATTGCCTCCAAAGATCGTTTATTCTTCGCTCGTGGAATCGATCGTCTTCCAAGCAAATGGCAATCAGTTATTGATGTAGGCGGTGAATATGCTCCAGAATAATCAATTAAACATATTTTTCTAACTATTTATGTTATTTTTTGTTAAATAAAATCATTTATAAAAGAAGTCCGGATAATTATGCATCAACCCAATATAAAAATGCTTAATAGATGTTCTTAAGCGTTTTCTGTAGTTTTCTGCATTTTTCAAAGGTCTTTTATTGATTACAGTCGATAGTTGAGTTTTCTTTTCACAAAAAGACAATAAAAGACCTTTGAAAAATGCAGAAAACTACAGAAAACGCTTAAGAAAATCTATTAAGCATTTTTATATTATTGTTCAATCTATATAAGATTTAGATTGAATCTAAATCGGACGTTAAATCGAACGTCCGATATAGACTGTAATCTAAATCGAACGTCCGCGATAAGTTCAATCTAAATCGGACACAACATATATATATATAAACAAGGCAATAACATCATAAAAAGACAAGAAAATTTTCAGCGCTCGGCTTAGAACTTGAGATAAACAGAGATTTCCCGACGATCATCATCGATTTTCACACGGATCCGAAAGCGCAAAGGTACCGTTGATACCATAAAGGTTGATTACCTTTGTAAAGATCTTTGATTACCTTTGTAAAGGCAAAGGTAATCAAAAGTCAACCTTTATAAAGCAAAGGTCAACCTTTATAAAGCCTTAAGAATATAAGAATTTAAAGAAAAACTCAATTTTTAAAGCTCAAGCTTTAAGCTTTAAGCTTTAAGCTTTAAAGCTTTAAAGCTTTAAAGCTTAACCTTTAAAGCTTAAGACCATTCTTATTTTAAAGGCAAAATCATACGACTCTTCGGCAACTCGTTTTGGGATGGCTCTTCGAGCACGGGATTCGCGACGGATGGGCCGATCGATTAACGAGGATAAAAATGGAGCACAACAATGAGCTGGATCGGGAATTGGGTGAGCTTTCGAGTGGATTTGAGCCAAAAATTGCTCACCGAAAACATTTCTCCAGATTGTACCCCAGCCGAGAAATTCTTTCGTCGAGACGCGCGCTCACAGTCGGCCGACGACACGAACACATTCACCGGGCTCGAGCCAACAACGCACGATGCTTTCAGCGAGTGTGGCACTGAGGATGCTACAGGTAAACGTTTTGTCGTAGTTCTTAGTTGTAGTTCTTACAAAAGGAATCTATCCGAAGCAGGCTCAGGACAGAAGTTCCTGTCCTGAGCCTGCTTCAGAGTGAGCCTAAGCCTTAGCCCAGCAAAAGCCTTACCGGAATCTAGCCTTGCCTGGTTTAGGGCAAGGCTAGATTCCAGTTCACCTTCACTAACGAATTTTTCAGATGAACACGTCTCCCCGGAACCGGAGCTCTTTCAAAAAGTCAAACTCGAAATCCCGACAAGCAATTGAAATCAATTTTAGTATTACCCTCAAATTTCAGACAATGAAACCTATTCATTTGTGCCTTATTGTGCGTACCTTTTTGAACAAAAATTGCCTTATCTTTCAACTCCGAATCAGTGCCAGTTTTAAGAGTAGCTAAAAGAATCTTTACCTCAAAAATGATTATGTTTTTGTTTTGGTTGAATTCTTTCGAATTAAACCAAAACTTTTTGATTGTTCGTGTGTCATATTTATTCATATGTAATAAAATAAAATAAAAATGTAATAAAAAATAAATAAAATAAAATTTTACAAATTTATTACCTTACCAAGTAAAACACGAAAATAATCCACAGGTTTTCACAATGGCGGTCACTTGTTTCAGGACGGCAACTGAGAAGAAGTCACACTAAAGAAACAAAGAAAATCACTTTGAATTGCTTTTTAAAATAAGTTTTTACTAGACAAAGTTATCGCGTTTTAATCTAAAGCACAAGCTGGAGGTTCGGCTTTTTAAAGTTGAACAAAAAAAACTAGCTAATAATATATTTTGCAAGTTTGGATCGAAAATTAATGCCTGATAACGATATCTAACTTCAACAACAACAACAATCCAACGATATCCAATCAAGCCAAACTCACATAATTATACGTCCTTGCCAGGGCCCATTTGTCCGTCTTGCACACATCACAAAATCCACATTGAACATAGCAGCGAACATGCGAGTCGAAAGCCAACAACTTCATCTGATCACACGTTGTGGCTGGTGCTGTCTAAAAGGATAATTTTAAAATATAACTTTCAATAAGATCGCAAGCCGTAAATTCACAATTTGACTAGTTTCAAAGTTTAACCTTCAATAAGAAGATAGGCTAAAAGATAGCCTAAAATTTCCCATGCCTTTTTAATGTCGTCTATGCAAGCTTAACAACACTAAAGCAATCTACCATAAAGATCCCTTCGATAGCATCTAGCAAGCAATTCGTTGTACAGTTTGCCCACAACTTTCCCGTAGGTGACAGCCGAGCGATAGCCACTAAAGCCACAGGTTATCCAACGAAAAATTAAATGGAACCCACTAAATCGTATACAAAGCTGATAGGATTAAGAAAGTTTCATTGCTTTAAAATTAAACTCAAATCTATTCAAGAGAAAAATAATTCCCTTACCGTCCTCATTGAATCGACGACAATTTGGATAGCCGAACGCGGTGAAATATCCCTTTGGTCCACAACTCAATTTCTCCTCAAAGCATTTGTACGCGTCGCATTTTGTGCAGTTACCCGGCAGAATTGCGCCTATTAACTAAAAGAAAATTTCAAATTGCTAAAAATCTTCGACACTAAACTTTCATAAAACTAACTAACCTCAAAAAGTCCAAGAAAGATTCCAAAAATGAGTGAACGCATTTCAAAGAACTCTGAAAGTTCAAACTCTTCCTTTTCAATATAAACAAAAAAATTTTCAGCTGCGATTAAAAAAAGCTTCGAGAAAGAGAGCGATGACCATGAGAGAGCGCACAGAGATGCCCCCAACAAAAAGCAAAAAAAAAGGCCTTTTCCGTGTAACCCTTGCCTTCCATTTCATTTTTTGAACAAATTTAGAACAAATTTATCTACCCGCAAATCATAGTTGCTAAAGAATGAAAAAAAAATTACGAGGAATCGCTTTTCAGCTTCTCGACGACTTGTTCGACTGTCAGCCCCTTTGACGCAAGTATCAGAATCTTTGAACGAGATTTTGCACCCTAAAAAGATAAAATATTAAGCATGGCTCAACTAATGAAATAATAAAAAGTCAATGTCAAGTCACCTTATCGAAATAGAGATCGCTTTTTGAAACATTGAGTACTGTGCGCAAATGTCGAATCAACTCGTCATTTGCTTCTCCATCTCTCGGTGGGGCGGCTATAGATATACCGATTTCTTCAGTTCCAACCTCTAAAAGAAAAGTACCCTTTTAGCCACGCAAATATTGCTAACGAGTCGAAAGCTTTACCCATGACTTGGCTTCGTTTTGCTCCGGGTTTTGCTCTTACTCGCAACTCAATATTGCCATCCTTAACTGATATCACTCGAAAAACAAAACACTATAAACCTTGCGCACAAAAACCGCCCCTTCACGAGCCTGTGTAGAATCACTCGCCTAAAAATACACAGCTTGGTCTATTTATGCAAACAATATGCTTAACCAAATCTTTTTGATTTCTTACGACAAAACTAACGACTCACTGACCTTCTTGCTTGCCATTGCACGAAGCAATTGTTTTTGCGCAGCAATTAGTCGCAACAGTCTCACTTAATCAACGACATGAATCCATCCAACTTAACTTCAGACATGTGCAACAATGTTTGTGTATCACATAAACTGCTTTTCAATATAGGTAGAATATAGGTGAAAAACAATTTATAAACAATAACGAAACAATTAAACGCCTTTAATGTTGCTTCTTTCGGAACGAGCACCCTTCTGTGAGTTTGGCTTTTCCTCCGGTTGGCTGGCACAAGACGGTATTGCATCCAACGCAGACGACAACCGATTGGGCGTGGGAGAAAACAGTCGTGATCTTGTAGCAACCCGGGCATTTGACGTCCATGAAGAATGAGTTGGGATGTTGGACGAGCCGTTTCAACTTGTGTCTGAAAGAAAAATTATTAGATAAGCAAAGGGAAACGTTTTAAAATTACAATGCTTTTGCTTCAAAAATAAATACACTTCAATTCATTCTTTCTTAAGTTGTGGGCTGCATAAACTTTAAAAAAGTCACTACAATCGCGTAGATTTGGTCTATGAATCTTCTTAAACGTTTGAAATCACGCTAGAATGTTAAGGCTGAGAATTTGACTTAAATCACACCAACATCCATCCAAAAGTTGAAACTTCGTGGGTTTACTTATCAAATCCCCTGCCTTAAAACACCAAATTACTAACAAATACCTTTGTCGCTCTTCGGCTGGATCGGGATGCAAAAGATCACGAGCGAGAGGCATTTTGAACCGAGTTGAGTCTTGCTGAAAAGAAAAATTGAAGTGATTATGAATGCGAGTCAAAGTTGACCAGAAAACTTGAAAGCAATATTGCACAACATTGGAAAAACTCATATTTTTGTTGGAAAAAGTTTCAAAAACAAGGAAGCTACTATAGAAATGATGTTTCGAAATTTGGGAAGAGTAGGATGAAGCTTGCGAATTAAAAACAGGACCCTAGGTTGCGAAATGACCGCGATAGATTAGGAAATCGGGTTTTGACTTTTTAAACAGATCGGATTCACTTGAACGGGCGCGGAAAGGATTTCTTAGCATTTACAACACGCGAGAAGGCAATTTGGAAAAAATTCAAACGTTTAAATCAACGCAAAAGCAAGAACTTTTGATTTAGAGATTTAATTCACAATGAAAATGCTCACGATTTCTCGACGAGCAAACTTCTTTGGGTGGTAAGGTTTTAAATGGGGTCCCGGAGCGCACAGAAATACGATAATTGTTAGAGCAGAATGTGTCGCACCGATCGCAACCAAAAGTCCCCAATGGCAAATGAAAATGAATGAAAAATTTCCGCCACAATCGTCTTTGAGCAAAACAATGTTGATTGTTTAACTGAATATCTTAATCCCCATTTATATTTGGACTTAAGCAAAGCTCTTCCGTTTCCGACTCAAAAATTTTTCACGAAGTTTTCTAGTAAATTTTTTTTTTTTTGAAATGTCGCTTGTTTTATCTTGTTTATCTTTAATGTTTTGTAAAATTTACGTTATTTTTTGTTTGCAGGATGGCTTCGCAAGTCTTAAAAAGGTCACTGTCGTTGTCGGCCGTGGCCCGGAGTGGACAACTTGTGAAAGTCCCAATTCAAGTTCGTTTATTTTGGTTTCTTTGCCTTTTCTTTAAAAAAAGTTGTCAACGATGCGCATTTCTTGCTTTGTACCACGAAATTAATGGATTTTTACATAAAAGCATAAAAGGCGAAGCTGATATACCGTTGATAGACATAGGAATCGATTCGAGTTTTCAAAACTTTTGAATAGAATTGAATCGAATTGATTCGAATTTTAAAGTAGAGAAGTTAGAATAGAATAGAATAGAATAGAATAGAATAGAATAGAATCGAATTGATTCGAATTGATTCAAATTTTAAAGTAGAGTAGAGTAGAATAGAATCGAATCGAATCGGCGATCCGAGTTCAAAAAGTCGAATCGAATTGAATCGACGATTCGATTCGAGCAAATCGAATCGATTTTTTGAAATTCAAAATAGTTAAAGCATACAAATTACTTTGCTTGGGTCAAAAAACTTAGAAAAACATATTTATAAAAAAACACGTATTTTAATTAATAAAAACAAATACATCTCTTAACAATCCATAGACGAATAACTAGCATTCGATGGCGATTCGACTTTGGAACTTTGAATCGAATCGAATCGAATCGATTCGGCTTTTTGAAATTTTCGAATCTAATCGAATTGATTTTTAAAGTCGAATCGAGTCGGTTTGATTCGACTCAATTCGATTCGAGGTCCATACCTAGTTAATAGGCTTAAATGGTGTCTTCATTGAAAAGCGCGTACTTTCTTTTTTTTAATGTAGAGTTGCAAGAGAAGACTTTAGTTGTGATGAAATTACCTTTGATCACAAATCATGGATTCAATTCGAAAAAGAACTTCTTTAGACTCATGGGATCGAGGGTCGTTATGCCTCTGCACTCTACTCTGCAGCCCACAAACAGAACAAGCTTGAACAGGTGGACAAGGATTTGCAAACAGTGAAGGGGATTTTCGAGCAAAACAAGAAGTTCAAGGTTTGACTTTGGTTTGTTGCTTTTTGATCTTGCTTTTACAGGATTTCGTTCTTGATCCAACGCTCAAGGCCGCAAAGAAGAAGCAAGTATTACAAGAAATTACCGCGGCACTTGGCACTTCTCAAGAAACCCGGAACTTTTTGAGTAAGTGTCTTTCCGTTGATCTTTGGAACCAAGTTTAAATCCTTTATTTACCTTTTTTAATTCTTTACTCCACAAAAGAGTATATCAGAGCAGGGGAATAGATGGGGAAAATTTACAAATTAATTCGCTGTAATTGAATCTCATTTATGTTGGATTACATCTTGATTTTAGCACTTCTTGCCGAGAATGGGCGTTTGTCCAAGCTGGCTGCTGTTGTTTCATCCTTCGAGTCGATCATGCGTGCTCACCGTGGCGAGCTTTTTGTTCAGGTTTGTCCATACTAATTAGCAGTTCCCGGTTGTGGATTTTATGAATGTAAATTCACGATCAATTAGTTCAGGTTACCACCGCCGAGCCACTTACAAAAGGAAACGAGAGTGCTTTGAGTGATGTGCTTGCTCAGGTTTTATAATAACCTTTTAGTTTGCAATTCTTCGTTCTTTAGTTCACGAAGAAGGGACAAAAGGTTACCGTCACTTATCAGGTAATTTATATACTTGAAGTTAATCAAATCATTATTTGTGCTTTGATTACCAAGTTCACCCTAGAATGAAGTACAAATCGTTTATTTTAGGTGAAACCCACCATTCTTGGTGGATTGATTGTCAACATCGGAGACAAATACGTCGACCTCTCCATCGCCAGCAAAATCAAGAAATACAAGGTTTGTCTTACTTTCTTTTGATTGTTTAAATGTTTCTGTTTTAGGAGGCCATCGCTTCGGCTATTTAAATTTTTATGAAGTGTATGCACCACCTCTGCGAACCTTTTTCTCGACGTGGGTCGACTTTAGTTTGGTTTATTCCTACATATTTCTTTGTTTGTTAGTGTACGCAACGCGCAAATTGTGTTGATTTGTAAAATAGAGAATAAATTTTAATCTATTTCGAGTTGGTTATGCATTTTAACATGGAGTGTGTAAAAGTGTTCGAGCAGTAGAACAAATTTCATTTTTCTAATACACAGTGAGGAATGTGACTTTGAGCTTTTGAGAAATTTTGAGCCTGGGCGAGCCAAAACAATCAATAACCCAAAGCCATGGAAAAAAAAATCAATCCCGATTTTTGACTAAAGCAAAGCTCGGGGGCAAAATACTCGCGAGAATGAGAGGATTGGAGCAGAGTTTAGAATTTGATAGTGTTTTAAATATTATTACACCCGGGCATAAAAACCTAGAAAATCAAAAATAAATTAAATCAACGAGAAGGAGAATAAAAAAAAAAGGTCGGGGGATAAAATGGGGAGCCCGTATCGTAGATGAGAGCTAGATTGTGAGTGAGAGGACCTTAACAATATTTGAAAGAGACATGTCGACCTGACGAAAAAGAAAAAAAAAGATAAAACGAACGTTTAGCTGCACGAGATTGGACTTAATAGACAAGAAGCAGAGATCAAAAAAAATACAGCAAAACAAAGAATACGCACAAATAGACGAGATCTTGATTTGGGGGTGGCACCGGAATTGTTGGGGGATTTGTGTTCATTCCTTTCTCCGCTTACTGGAGGTTGGGGCTTGCTGTTGTTGAACGGCAGCGAAAGCGGCTAAAGCCGTTGGATCAGCCATCAGAGCGGCGAGTTGTTGAGTGACTAAATTGGAGAAATTGGAGAGATTGACGGCTATAGTCTTACAGTAATCAATTGTCTGTCTTACAGTAATCAATTGTCTGTCTTACAGTAATCAATTGTCTGTCTTACAGTAATCAATTGTCTGTCTTACAGTAATCATTGTCTGTCTTACAGTAATCAATTGTCTGTCTTACAGTAATCAATTGTCTTTTGTCAAAGATTACAAATATGCCAAACATTTCCAACATTTCCAACAACTTACCAGCTGCATTTGCAGCAGCGGACGAGTTCTGCGCTCCATTCACCACACCACCCATTCCCATCAAGGCGAGACTCTGATATAAGGCAGCCTAGATTCAATTTTCAATTTGTAAACTGGTAAGCCAACATCAGTCAATCTACAAAAGCTGAAAGGTTGATTGACTCACCGTTTGCTGTTCTTCAAGCGATTGTTTTGTTGAGGTGCTCGCGTTTAAACTCGACATTGAATACGAGGCCTGAAATATAGAGCTTTTTAGAGAAACTTTAGACGATAAGCCTGGTAGTCTGATAGCCTCGTAGGCTGGTAGGCTGGTAGCCTGGTAGCCTGGTAGGCTGGTAGCCTGGTAGGCTGGTAGCCTGGTAGCCTGGTAGCCTGGTAGCCTGGTAGCCTGGTAGCCTGGTAGCCTGGTAGCCTGATAGGCTGGTAGCCTGGTAGCCTGGTTTCCTTTTCAGTTACCTGTGCTGCTTGTAGCATGAAAGCTTGTTGCAAGAGTGATTGCATCTGTAGCGCTTCCATTTGCGCTTGTTGCAACTTGGCGGCTGATGAAGTGCTTGTCTAAAAGTTTTCGCTTTTCATTCGCTATCTTGCGATTTGTTTACCTGGGTTGGGATTTGCGCAGCTTGCATCATTGCTAATAACATTGCTTGCTGTTGAACGTTGGCATTGCTTGACGAGGCTGGAGTAGAGAGAGATGAGGCTGATGCCAAGGCAGCCAATGCCTGAATCAGAAGTTAGAAAAGGATCAGCTAGATCAGCTGATCAGCTAGAACAGCTAGAATAGCTAGAACAGCTAGAACAGCTAGATATCAGCTAGAACAGCTAGATCAATCTATTAAATCAATCTTCTACTCACTTGTTGTTGCGCAAGAGCATTTGCAGACGAAGTAGAGGCAACAGGAGTAGCTGACGGGGTTGGTGTGGCTGCGGGTTGCGGTGTCGCCACAGTACTACCAGCCATTAGAGCAGGCGGTGTCTGTGATTTGCCTCTCTCCTTCTTCCTCTCCTTCTCCCTCTCCTTCTCCCTCTCCCTCTCCTTCTCCTTCTTCCTCTCCTCCTCCGTCTCCACAACAACACCTTTCGGGATTTCGCCTGGCTCTGAGTTTCTTCTCCTTTTTCGGTTCTTCATTTTTCTCCTCATCACTTTTCGTGAGATCAAGCGAGGTGCCAGGATCGATCATTTGCTCAAGCTTTGGCGTAGCTGCAGGCACTGGTGTTGCGGCTGGTTTTGGAGTTGAGAGCTGAAAGTTTTCTTTGATTCAGAGCTGTTACAGTTGAGAGCTACTACAGTACTACAGTACCACAGTAATACAATAGCTCCTATCTTACTGCAGCTTACTGTAGCTATACTCACCGCTGGGGTGGCTGTCTTGCTGCGTTGCGGAGTTGCCTGAGTGGAGTCACCACGAAGGTCCACCTAAAAAGTATTGAACTGTCGATCTTCTGCTTACTTAGCTTGGCGCTGAGCTAGCCACTGAGCTAGAGCTTCTTTCCGCAAGAAGAAAGAAGAAAGAAAGGAAGATAGGAAGAGAGGAAGAGAGGAAGAGAGGAAGAAAGAGAGTCAGTCAGAGTCCTCACCTTGTACTGTGTATTCTTCTCCAAGAACTGAATCAACGTTGCAATTGTTGGATGCTGATCATTAGGTAGAAGCTCATTAGTGGTCCGATGTCGACAAGGGACTTTTGTATCTAAAATCTACATAGTAAACATCGAAGTTCAATCATTCTATAGCTACCAATAGGTCTATAAACTAAACTACCGTAATCCTAGCTTTTTCTACGAACCTGGGGGCATATTACTCAACAGAACATAGTCTTGAATCGTTAATCCATAGGCGGCTAGTTGTGCGACTTGTAGTTGAAGGAGAAGCTCGGCTTCGGTCATCGTTCCTCCCTGTGATGTTGCTGAAAGTCCAGCAGCTGCAGCTAAAGCAGCCATTGCTTGAGCTTCAGAATTCGCGGCTCTAGCTGTAGCTGTAGCTGATGTCGAAGCTGAGGTGGCTGCTTTCGAAGTAGTGTTCTGAAATCAGCAAGTAGATCAATCTCTTCAGCTAATCAACCTTTGACGTCGATGGAGTCGTTGTTGAATGTCTGGTTGTTTGAGTGCTTGGTGCCGGTGTTGATGCTGGAGTTGAGCCAGCTTGAGCCGCCAACATTCCCAACAAAGCTTGCTTCTGTTGTCCATTCAATCCCAAAGCCGCTAAATCTTCTTGACTCGCGCAAGCCAACAATGCAGCCATTGTCGCTAATTGAGCTGCTTGATCACCTGAAAAACAAGCTTGGCTGGAGCCGAGGATCTAAAACTTACTATTAGCGGCAGCACTGGAAGTAGTCGTTGATCTAGACGTTGTCTGTTGTTGTGCTTGTTGTTGTTGAAGGGCTAATATAAGCAAGAGTTGTTGTGCAGCAGCTGAATCTTTTCCGGATCCGGATTGCCCGGCAGCCATCACCATTTGCTGGATCATTGCCGCTTGGAGTTGCTCAACTACCGCCTCAGCGACTGTCTAGAAAGAAATAATTGAACAAGTTCTTTGGAAAGTGCTGTGAATTGTATATCTACTAGACTAAAAACTTCAAAATTCAAAATAAGTGGTACGAGGAGTCGGACCCGGATCCGAACCCCGATCGTGTGGCTTGTAGACAACAGCGCTCCCGACTGCGCCATGACGATCCGTTGCTAGCTTGCAAGAGAAGCCACATAAACCCGCCTAACCAGTTTTTTCGGCTTCCGGGTCAAGAAGAAACCGAAAGACCCGGTTAAGACCAGGTTTTTCTGAACGGGCCGGAGTGGCGCCGTGGTGCAGTCGGGAGTGCGCTTCCCCATAGCCCAGAGGACCCGGGTTCGGTTCCCCGTAGTGGATTTTTGAATTTTCAATCACTCAATTTTGAATTTTTATACTATAATACCATTCTAGTCTTGATTTAGTTCTATTATTTCTCTTGAACCCACCTCTTGTGCCGTTTTCGCAGGTCTCTTTCTACTCCTTGAATTCGAGCTTCTTTGACTCGTCGACGTCGACGGGGTAGCTGAAGCTAATAAATGTGCAGCTAGCAATTGTTGCATTTGTTGTTGCGCGGCATCAGTTCTCGGTTGTTGTTGTTGTTGTTGCTGTTGCTGTTGCTGTTGCTGTTGTTGTTGTTGTTGTTGTTTTTCATCTTGTAACTCATCCAATAAATATTCTTGTGAATCTTGTGGGGAATATTTTCCAGTGAGTAGAGTGGATGAAAGATCGATGACTCTTTTGAAAAGGATTGATTCAGTTGGGCGGATGATTTTTTGAAAGAGAGTTTTCCCGAGAATATTTACAGAAATGTCCTTGATCCCGTACTCGTTGGCAACCTGAAGGGATTAGATTGATAGGGTTGAAAGGATTGCTATTGCTAGCTTTAGAATTGATAGGATTGCTAATGCTGGCTTTAGGATTGATAGGATTGCTAATGCTAGCTTTAGAACTAATAGAATAGCTATTGCTAGCTTTAGAATAGCTATTGCTGGCTTTAGAACTAATAGAGTTGCTATTGCTGGCTTTAGAATAGCTATTGCTAGCTCTAGAATCTCTATTGCTGGCTTTAGAATCAATAGAACTAAGAGGATCGCTATTGCTGGCTTTAGAATAGCTATTGCTAGCTCTAGAATAGCTATTGCTAGCTCTAGAATAGCTATTGCTAGCTCTAGAATAGCTATTACTATCTTTAGAATCAATAGAACTAATAGAATCACTATTGCTGGCTTTAAAACTCCTAGAATTGTTAGAATCGCTATTGCTAAAGAGTACAATATGTTTCTTAAGCTCAAGCTATATCAACTCTTTATCATGATGATTTCCAATTCTCAACGAACCATTAACAACTCCTTATCGTGCTCTTCACTCCATCCAGATGGAAGTCCTTCTTTGGGACAAAGAGCAATCTTCTCATCAAACGCATCCAATCCATTCTTCCCATTCGCGCAAACCATTGAGATCTTCTTCAGCAATTGTAAACGATTGAGGATTGATTGAGCTGTGTTTGCATTTAGAAGATCGTCACTCATCGGAGCTGCTGAAGCGAAAGCAGACGGCATATCGGCGGCAGCACCCTGCAATTCGATTTTTAGAATTTCAGAAGATTTATAGGATTACTACTATTGTACATATATGGAATTGTGTGGATTCCGAAGGTCAGACAAAACCAGGGATGAATCCTGGCTTGAGGCTTGAGGCTTGAGGCTTGAGGCTTGAGCTTGAGGCTTGAGCTTAAGGCTTGAGCTTGAGCTTGAGCTTGAGCTTGAGCTTGAGCTTAAGGCTTGAGCTTGTCTCTACCTTGTTTCTAAGCCAGAGAGCTCACTTCCTCAGCTTCTTCCTCAGCTTCTTCCTCAGCTTCTTCCTCAGCTTCTTCCTCAGCTTCTTCCTCAACTTCTTCCTCAACTTCTTCCTCAACTTCTTCCTTACCTTTGCTTTAAAGCATTGAGCCAACACGGCGAACATGTGCGCTTGTAGATCGGCATCGCTTTTCTTGTCAAACATCGGCGATCTCTTTCTCACAGCACTCCAGTCAACAGCCGTGATGTCGACATCCCAGTCTTTGATCGGGAAAGTAGCGATTAGACGCACGAATTCCACTTCCTAAAGTTTCAAATTTCAATTTAAACTAAAACCTAAGAGAGTAGAGTGAGATAAATGATTTCAAGAGTACGGGAACTTATTTGGCCTTAACATAGGCCTGAACCTAGGCCTCAACCTAGGCCTTAACCTAGGCCTTAACCTAGGCCTCAATCTAGCCTTTCTCCTTTCCCCACCTGGCTTCTCGGCCATTTTGTCGGTTGTTTAGCGGCCAGCTCTTCTGAAATGGCTTGTGCTGTTCGTTGTTGGATTCTTTTCAATCGCAAGAATATCTCATTCCCCGTCGGCATTACATCGACTTTTTCCATGAAACACAAAGTCTCATCAGCTTTCATCGCATCCGGATTTTCCATGCCTAAAAAGGAAAATTGATTTCACTTTTTACTAGTCTGTAGATTAGGTCTTCTACAGTACTTTAGCTACAGACAGTACAGTACACTACTTTAGTTACAGAGTACAGTACCTTCACTACAGTATAGTACAGTACTTTAACTAAAGTACAGTTTTTGTTTTTGAACAAAAAAGCAAAAGAGTTCAGAGGGGGGTCGAACCAGGGTTCTATGGGGCGTGGGGATAGCATACTATCCACTAGGCCATTCGGGTGCTTGTTTAAGGGAAGTAATTCGGCGTTATATCACGGCCGCACCGTATCAGAAGTTTGCGTTTTGGGAAAACGGCGCCGCCACGGTATAACGTCAAATTACTTCCCTTGCCAAAACAACCGGATGGCCTGGGGGATAGTGTGCTGGGCCCTGGCTCCCACGGGTCCTGGTTCGATTCCGCTCACCGTTAATTTTGCTTGTTTTTTAAAAAACAAAAGCCAAACTTCAAAAGCTTACTGCACAGTTTACAGTAAGCCGTTTACCGTAGGCTGTTTACCGTAGGCTGTTTACCGCAAGCCGTTTACAGTAAGTCGTTTACCGTAACCAGTTTACAGTAAGCCGTCTACGTAAGCCGTCTACAGTAAGCTGCTTACAGTAGCCAGTTTACAGTAATCCGTCTACAGTAAGCCGTCTACGTAAGCCGTCTACAGTAAGCTGCTTACAGTAACCAGTTTACAAGTCCAAAAGTTACAGGTAAAGTTACAAGTTACAGGTAAATTTTACAAAGACGAAAGTACAAAAAAAAAGCTCACTGACCATGTTTGTAGGTGCCAATGATGAGACTTTTATCACAAGCATTATCCCATCCATCGACAGTCATCGGTTCAACTGGCGGCAAGAAGACCAAATCGATTTCCTCAGCTTTCTTGCCCGCTTCCACTTCTGGTTTCCTTTCTTTTAGCAATCCTTCAAAGAGGAAATGCATGATTTCGACTTTAGAAATCAATTTATTCGAGTAGCGATGAATATGCCGTTGAAATGATGTGTCAAGAACGAAATTCGGTGGATTGTATTCGGGTAAAGCCGCCCATCCAGACGTCAATTTATTCCTCGAATCTTGCTTATAATTTCGCGCATCTTTCGGCTCAATAACGGCATAAACGTATTCTCTTGTGCGCTCGTCGCCACGAAAATCGCGTAGATTGTGAAGGAGAAGAGTTCTCGACAAGTGCTCGATGTCGATCTCGGTCGCCTCCATGTCACCTTGTTCTTTGAAGAGTTTCCAACGACCCCAACCATACGATCCAATCAACTTCTCCACCTAAATCGTATTTTAATAGAAAAGCTTATCTTTTGTGCCTTAAAAATTCTTGCAAAATCATACTGAGTATCACAGAAAGACATTGAAACTAGAAACGCTTGTAACTTGTTTTAAATCTATTGGATTTAGATGTTCTATAGCTTAAAAGATAGCTAATCTAAAGGGCTTTCGAATGAAAAAAAGCTGATTGAAAAATGTTAATCCTAACGGAAGTTACATGGTTTTAAAACAAACTTGTGGTATATCAGACTACAAACGCTTTTAACTTGCTTTAAATCTATTGGATTCAAATGTTCTATAGCTTAAAAGATAGCTAATCTAAAGGGCTTTCGAATGAAGAAAAGTAGATTGAAAAAGCTTGCTTCTAAAGAAAGTTACAGTTGTTTAAAGTCTGGTCAATTGATTCGAGTATGGTTTGTTTTAAAACCATGTAACTTTCTTCAGGATTAAGATTTTTCAATCTACTTTTCTTCATTAGAAAGCCCTTTAGATTAGCTATCTTTTAAGCTATAGAACATCTAAATTCAATAGATTTAAAAAAAAGTTACAAGCGTTTCTAGTCTTTCTACCCATCCCCCCGTTTACTCACCTTAAAGTAATCGCTTTTGTTGAACGCCAATTCATCCGGGCGATACCGAACATACTCATCATCATCATCATCTCTTCGTCTTTTCTTTCGTCTTTCCATTCGTCGCTCAAATCGTCTCTTTGACGCATCATCACTGTCATCACTCGGCGAAACATCACCCTCTTTTAACGTGTCCTCTTCAAATCGCTTTTTTCGATTTCTCGGCTCACTCACAATCAACTGTTTTCCGCTTTGTCGTTCGCGAACTTTTTCCAAATCAACATTCGCTTTTTCAGCCCATTTTGTCCAAAAATTCGGATCATCAATATCAATTTCATCAGTGTTATTACTCGATCCAAAGCTTGCTTTCGAAAAAGTCGATCCTTTTGCGCCGGCTTCTAACGTGATTGTTGTGGCTCGTCTTTGCAAAATTGTCTCAATATCTTCTTCACTGAATTTACTTCCTTCATTTGTTTCATCCATTATCGATCCATAGGCTCCTTTCTTCAACAATTCCTCGATTTCTTTCTTCGTTAGTTGTTCCTTTTTCTCCATTACTGTCGTCGATTGAAGAACCGCTTTGTCAAGGCCGAGCTTCAGAGATGCCTGTAAAATTAGATTGCTTATTGATTACTTACTTACTTTCTTATTTCCTTACTTCCTTCTTTACTTCCTTCTTTAGCTTAGTTCCTTACTTAGTTCCTTCCTTAGCTCCTTTCTTCCTTCCTTCCTTCCTTTCTTCTTTACTTCCTTCCTTAGCTCCTTCCTTAGTTCCTTCATTACTTCATTCTTTACTACCTTCCTTCCTTCCCTCCTTAGTTCCTTCATTACTTCATTCCTTCCTTCCTTCATTCCTTCCTTCACTACTTCCTCTCTTACTTCATTACTTCATTACTTCCTTCTTCCCTTCCTTCCTTCCTTCCATCTTTACTTAGCTTAGCCTAGCCTAGCTGATCAAATTTCAGTTTTAAATCTGTCTAATGAATTTTCTATATTACTAGAATTATAAGTTTACATTCGATCAGCGAAATTTTGGTGTCATTTTGGTGTCATTCGATGAGGAATCAAAAGGCTCAGGCAATCATATCAAATTCAGTTAATCAAACTGAGACTACAATAGTTTTTTTAGAATAGAATCCTTTTTGAAAAGGAGCTCGTCGACTTTTCAAGCTCGTCGACTTCAAGCTCGAGCTCGGCGACTTTTCAAGCTCGAGCTCGGCGGCTTTTCAAGCTCGAGCTCGTCGACTTCAAGCTGGAGCTCGTCGGCTTCAAGCTCATCGACTTCAAGCTCGTCGACTTCAAGCTGGAGCTCGTCGACTTCAAGCTCGTCGACTTCAAGCTGGAGCTCGTCGACTTCAAGCTGGAGCTCGTCGACTTCAAGCTGGAGCTCGTCGACTTCAAGCTGGAGCTCGTCGACTTCAAGCTGGAGCTCGTCGACTTCAAGCTGGAGCTCGTCGACTTCAAGCTGGAGCTCGTCGACTTCAAGCTCGAGCTCGTCGACTTCAAGCTCGTCGACTTCAAGCTGGCTCGTCGACTTCAAGCTCGAGCTCGTCGACTTTTCAAGCTCGTCGACTTCAAGCTCGTCGACTTCAAGCTCGAGCTCGTCGACTTCAAGCTGGAGCTCGTCGGCTTCAAGCTCGAGCTCGTCGACTTCAAGCTCGTCGACTTCAAGCTGGAGCTCGTCGGCTTCAAGCTCGTCGACTTCAAGCTCGTCGTCTTCAAGCTCGAGCTCGTCGACTTTTCAAAAACTTTTTGCACTAAAAACACTGACCTTATCAAACATTTCCCTTTCATAAGTGTTCGCCGTGATCAACCGATAGACTTTCACCATTTTCTTTTGACCAATTCGATGACATCTGTAAAAAAGATCAATTAGTTATTTAATATAAAATTTCGATCTAAATACCTACCTTGCTTGAGCTTGTAAATCATTTTGTGGATTCCAATCCGAATCAAAAATGATCACTGTATCAGCGGCGGTTAAATTGATGCCCAAACCGCCAGCTCTTGTACACAACAAGAAGAGGAAACGATCAGAGTCTGAAAAATTGAAATGTAATTGATTCAACAATTTTCTATACAACTTTATCTTTACAATCATGCCAAAAGCTTCTTCATTTTCGTATTCTAGTTACTTTAAAAGTATTCTAGTTTCTTTAAAAGTATTCTAGTTTCGATTGAAAAATCTTAATCCAGAAGAAAGTTACATGGTTTTAAAACAAACCATACTCGAATCAATTGACCAGACTTTAAACAACTGTAACTTTCTTTAGAAGCAAGCTTTTTCAATCTACTTTTCTTCATTCAAAAGCCCTTTAGATTAGCTATCTTTTAAGCTATAGAACATCTGAATCCAATAGATTTAAAGCAAGTTAAAAGCGTTTGTAGTCTGACATACCACTTCAAAAGTATTCTATTTTCGTAAAAGTTTTTAGATTCTATTCTAATTAACCTTGTCTTGAGAAACGATCGATTGCTGCTTGTCTTAAATCACCGCGAACGTTTCCATCAATTCTTTCGTAAAGATATCTGAAAGGAAAGAAAGTTAGAGTAGGTTAGAGTAGGTTAGAAAGGTAGGTTAGAGTAGGTTTAGATTATGATAGCTTTGTAACGATAGCTTTAGATTATGATAGCTTTATCTTATGATAGCTTTAGATCAAGATCGCTTTGTTACGATAGCTTTAGAATACGATAGCTTTGTTATAATAGCTTTATCTTACAATAGCTCTATCTTAAGATAGCTTTGTTATAACAGCTTTAAATTACAATAGCTTTATCTTACGCTTTAGATATCTTATGCTTAGCTTTAGACTACGATAGCTTTGTTACAATAGCTCTATCTTACAATAGCTCTCTCTTACGATAGCTTTATCTTACAATAGCTTTAGACTACGATAGCTTTGTTACAATAGCATTGTTACAATAGCTTTGTTACAATAGCTCTCTCTTACAATAGCTCTCTCTTACAATAGCTTTGTTACAATAGCTCTCTCTTACAATAGCTCTTACAATAGCTCTCTCTTACAATAGCTTTGTTACAATAGCTCTATCTTACAATAGCTCTCTCTTACAATAGCTCTCTCTTACAATAGCTTTGTTACAATAGCTCTCTCTTACAATAGCTTTGTTACAATAGCTCTATCTTCCAATCCTAATCCATTACTAGAAATTTTCAAAGCCAAACCCCATATTCGTAACGAATTCCTCAATCAAATCAAGCACTTTGACCATTTGAGAGAAGAGAAGGACCTAAAAATATCGAAAAATTGAAAAATCTTTGATTATATCGAAAGGGAAAGCTAAAATCGATTAAAAAAAACGATTATTTACAGTAACGATGTGATACATTAGCTAATAAAATCGTTAATTTAATAATATCAGCTAATAATATCAGCTAATAATATGGTTTTTAATCAAATCCAGTTAATAAATTGCCGTTTTAATCAAATCCAGTTTTTTTTTTTTATAAAATTTTTTTTTTAATTTTTTTTTTTTTTTAAAAAAATTTTTTTATTATTTTTTTTTTTTAAATATTTTTTATTTATTTTTTTTTTTTTTTCATTATTTTTTTTTTTAATAAAATCTAGTTTAAATCGTTTGAATCATTTGAATCATTTGAATGAGCTAATAAAAGAGGCTAAAGCTAGAAACAAAGCTTTATTAGTAGCTTTTTGTAGTAACTTTATTCGTAGCTTTATTGGTAACTTTTTTGTAGTAACTTTAATAGTTAATAGTTAAAATTCTTGAGGAACTTCTAGACTATAGTCTTTCTACTTTACTCGAATGACGAATTTCGCTTTTCATAGTTTCCTAGCTTAGATTCCTAGCTTAGATTTCTAGCTTAGATTTCTAGCTTAGATTCCTAACTTAGATTCGTAGCTTAGATCCCTAGCTTAGATTCGTAGCTTAGATCCCTAGCTTAGATTCCTAGCCTTTTCAAAATCACTCACTCGATGTCCATCTTGTTTCAATTTTGGCAACAATTTCTCAATGAGAACCATTTTCCCGGATGCGTCGACTAAAGCTTTCTTCTGCGCTGTGTCCTCATCGATTTCTGGATGAAGAAGACGAACTTCGGAAACGATTTGTTCTTCAGCTCCCTGCAAATTTTAGATATAGATGAATAGATGAATAGCTGAATAGCTTATAGCTGAATAGCTTATAGCTGAATAGCTGAATAGCTAAATAGCTAAATAGCTGAATAGCTGAATAGCTTATAGCTGAATAGCTGAATAGCTTATAGCTTTAGCTTATAGCTGAATAGCTTATAAAAGCTTATAGAATGGATGATTACCTGAATCAAGAAAGGATGATTACAGCATTTCCTCAACTCCATCATTACATTCATCAGCGATGGAGCACTGCCTCCCTAGAAAATAGAAAATTGTAAATTGTAAATTGATTTTAAAAGAAATCCGTAAATAGCAAAATGTCATGTGCGTTCCAGCAAAGAGAAAATTACAAAAAATTGTCGAAATTCATTTTGCGAAAATCGAGATAAAAGCGTGAAAAGCTTTCGTGAGTCTAGATGAAGAAATTTTCAGAAAAGATGCTATTATTTCAGCCAATTTTATCCAAATTGGAATGCACATGACAATTCGAAAGGATTTCGAAGTGTCTAATTTCGAATTTCATTTCGAATTTCATTTTTTACTCGTTAACTTTGTAACTTTGTCAAAATTGAATCGAAATTTCTTGGAAATCTTTTTTTTAGTCAAATAAATTGCAAAAAATAAAGTTTAATAACCTTTTAGCGATCATTTTTATCTAGTAAAGTAACTTTTTAGCAATCATTTTTTATCTAAAAAACCCAAAAAACCCATTATTTTCTCAAAATACCTTGCACAAATGAGTGAAATTCTTCTCAAGAATCGCTCGATAGTATTTCTTTTGCGCATCCGATAATTGAACTTCAATGATGACTTCTTCGCGTGGTTGCAAGCTTTTTTCAACGTCCTCTTTCAAACGACGTAACATCATCGGTTTAAGAATTTGCTGAAATATTGGATATAAGCCTAACAGCTGGAAAATCAGCTTAACAGCTGAAAAATTAGCCTAGCAGCCGAAAAATCAGCCTAGCAGCCGTTTTAGAGCTTTATCTAGCTGTCTAGCTACCATTTTAAATCAAAATAGTCAAAAATAGAGATCGAGCCGCACTACCCGGGATCGAACCCGGATCGTGTGGCTTGTGGAAGAGACCCCTCCCCACTGCACCATGATGACAATAAAAGGCTGTGCAAGAAAAGCCTGATAAACCCGCCGAACGAGTTTTCCGGATGCGCATCAAGACGAAGCCGAAAGACCCGCTTAACAACCGATTTTTCTAGCCCGGCCGAGATGCCGTCGTGGCGCAGTCGGCAGCACGCTGGTCTACAACCCACACAGTGCGGGTTCGACGCCCGACTCTCCCATATCTTTTGTTTTTTAAAAAATGAAATCTGAAATGCACAACTATTTAGAATTCTACTCATAAGAAATTAAAAATCAGATAAATCGGCCTACGAGGAGCCGGGAACTTGTTCGTACAGACGGACGGATTGATAGACTCTTTTATCTATAGTAAATTGACACAAAAAAACCAAGAAGCTTTAGAGACTTACAGTAATCCTACTGTAGCCTTAGCCTTAGCCTATTTTCTATAGCTGAATATCTTTTCTATCAAATTCTTTAGTCAAACCTGTAACTGCGTGACTTGCTCATCGGTTTTGCACTGTCCGAATTTCTCAAGGAAAGCCTCAGAGCTGAAAGTTTCTTAGATGAGTACAAAGCCAGCCAAGAGCTGAAACTAGAGGCTTACAGTAAGCTGCTTAGATCTACAGTAACCTGTTGAGATCTACAGTAAGCTGCTGAGATTTATAGTAACCTTAGATCTACAGTAACCTGCCTAGATCTACAGTAATCTGCTTCGGTCTACAGTAAGCTGCTTAGGTCTACAGTAAGCTGCTTAGATCTACAGTAACCTTAGATCTACAGTAACCTGCTTCGGTCTACAGTAACCTAAAAAATCCATTAAAGCTCACTTCGCAAATTGCTCTGGATGAAGGAAATTGAGCAATGAGAAGAGCTCTTCGACATTATTCTGCAATGGTGTGCCCGTCAAAAGTACTCGATGATCCATTCGTAATGAAAGCAATCCGCCCGTTAACAGCTTGCAATTGCGATTCTTCAATCGATGCGCTTCATCGATGATGCAAACCTGGGAAAGAAAGTTTTAAGCGCCCTTTCTACCGTACTTAAGGCTCTCTTCGGCTCTAAAGAGTCGCCATATCCCAGTCTAAATCTATTTAGCCGGGTTACGGTAACTGGTTTACGGTAGCCGGGTTACGGTAGACGGATTACGATAGCTTTTCATCCAAAGCTTCTTTAGAAATCAATTTCTATTATCTAAAGCTTTATAAAGCTAGAAAAAAAAATGTTTAAATTCGAATTCTTTAACATTTAAAACATTTTTTGACTCTCAAAACCAAACCTTCCAATTGATTTTCCTCAAGAATTCGACCTCTGTCACAACCATTTCAAAAGTCGTAATCAAAGCATCAAATTTAACAAGATTACGTCGCCAAAGCTAGAAAAAAAGAACTTCGATTTTCAAGAGATTTTCAAGATTTTCTTTTTTAAAAATCACCTTTGCATCCTTTTCTTCGTCTGGTTTTGAATAAAAAATCTCATTATTTTCAATGATTTGTCGACCATTTGAGCTCCCATGATAGACTACCTGAAAAGTCTCTTTGAAAACGCTCAATGCAACCAGAAAGTACACAGTACAGTATAAAGTACAGTCTAAAGTATCGTACAAAGTACAGTCCAAAGTACTGTACAAGTACAGTCCAAAGTACTGTACAAGTACAGTCCAAAGTACTGTACAAGCTTTCACAAAATCCCGCTTTGTTTACTTTGTGCCTGGAAATTTGTACCCTTTCTATTGCACTGAACTCTTTACTTTTCTATGCTGTTGTGAGAGAGGAAATCACGGATTCAGTGCACTAGAAAAGATGCGTTTACCGGTAAGCAGAAAGTACACAGTACAGTATAAAGTACAGTCCAAAGTATCGTACAAAGTACCGTACAAGTGCAGCCCAAAGTACTGTACAAGTACAGTCCAAAGTAAAGTAAAAAGTACAGAACAGCACAGTACAGTACAAGAACAGCACAGTACAGTACAGAACAGCACAGTACAGTACAGAACAGCACAGTACAGTACAGTTTGTACAAAGTACAGTAGAGTACAGTGCAAAGTACAGTACAGCCCAAAGTACCGTACAAGTACAGTCCAAAGTACAGTACAAGTACAGTCCAAAGTGCAGTCCAAAGTAAAGTAAAATTGCAGTCCAAAGTATCGTACAAGTACAGTGCAGTCCAAAGTACCGTACAAAGTATAGCACAAGTACAGTACAGTACCATACAGTACAGTACAGTACAAAGTAAAGCTATCTACAGCTACAGCTACAGCTCTAATTCTATTCAAAAAAAAAAACTTACCGCATTCATATCAGTCCAAGTCTCGAATTCTCTGACCCAATTGTGAATGGTTGAAAGTGGAACAACGATTAGAAATGGACCGTGGATACCATACTCATAAACCTAAATATTTTTTTAAAAAAATTATTTCGTTATATAAATCTATATTTATAATAAAATCTTCGGCACTTGCGTTCTTTCCGGGTACTCATCACGCTTTAAACGCCAATAACTTTGTTCAGAGATCGTATTTTTGCTAACTTTTTTATATCATTGTACAGAGGAGATTTCAAGCTTTCAAATGATACCAAAAAGAGGTTAATTCGATTTTTCATTTCCCATACAAACAAGGCGACAAGACACTAGAGTTGGATAGGGCCTTTTTTTGCTCAGATTTGATTTGCTCTGATTTTCTTGATTTTTGAATTGAAATAAAGCTCTCTAATCACTGCTTGCAAATGAAGAAAATAATGTTAATGTTGTGATTAGCTGAATAGTATTGTTATCATTATTTTTTTTACGTTGTTTTATAAAACAAACCCTTGACAGAAAAGTGATTGTTTGAACGGTTTTCCCGAGTCCCATTTCATCGGCGAGAATGCAGTTTTGTCTAAAACGTGATTTTTTTTTTTTGATCAATAGCCAGCTCAATATTTATTAATACCTGTTTTAAAATCTATTTTATCAATATCATTAGAATATAAGATAATTTAGTGTCATGAATGCTTTAGAGCAGTAGAGATGAGCTCTAGTGGGCTCTAGTGCGGTCTAGTGCGGTCTAGTACGTTCCAGTACGCTCTAGCACGTTCCAGTACGCTCTAGCACGTTGTAGCACGTTCTAGCACGTTCTAGTGCGGTCTAGTTCGCTTGAATGCTTTAGAGCAGTAGAGTGCGGTCTAGTGGGCTCTAGTGGGCTCTAGTGGGCTCTAGTGCGGCCTAGTACGTTCTAGCAAGTTCTAGCTCGTTCTAGTGCGGTCTAGTTCGCTCTAGTGGGCTCTAGTACGTTCCAGTACGCTCCAGTGGACTCTAGTGGACTCTAGTACGCTCTAGTGGACCCTAGTGGACTCTAGTGGGCTCTAGTACGCTCTAGTGGGCTCTAGTACGTTCCAGTACGTTCTAGTACGCTCCAGTGGACTCTAGTGGACTCTAGTGGACTCTAGTACGCTCTAGTGGGCTCTAGTACGTTCTAGTACGCTCCAGTACGTTCTAGCACGTTCTAGTACGTTCCAGTACGTTCTAGTACGCCCTAGTACGCTCAAGTACAGGAGAATTCACTCACCGATGATAATAGCAATACGTCAACCAGTTCACTCCATCGAATTGATATTCTCTCAAGCAATTCCCATTTTTCCACTCGATATCCGTTGGTAATTTCTTCCAACCGCCAACTTCGGGACGAGCTTTCTCTTTCTAAAATTGAAATTGAAATTGAAATTGAAATTGAAATAAATTAATAAAGTGAATTATAAATTTCGATCTTTTAAATCTCCCCTACCGCTTTTGCTTTATCAATCTTTTGCCATTTTGTCCATTGTTCGATTTTCTCTTCTGGTACAACATCCACCGTTTCCCAAGTGACTTCATCATAAGGAAGATTTCTTAAAAAAAATTATTTTAATTGGGGGGGGGGAAACTTGATACTCTACAACTACAAGATTTACGAAATAACGGCTGTATAATTTAATAATAATTATATGATATTTATAAAAATAGATGCTCAAATAGGAAAAAGCTTTTTAATTGCGATGCTTTTTTCGGTGTGTCTTTTTGTTGTTTGTGTTTAAAGTTTATTTAACCGTAGGCACTGGGATACAGTATTTCTGTTTGTACTCCTTGTTCTTTAAGTACTGTACCGTACTAATGTCTGTTACAACTTGTTCTTGTTCGATTTGTGGTTGTGCTTACGGTAGTTAAGCATTATTTACTATATATAAAAGTGTCTGTCCGTCCGTCTGTCGTCTGTATCGGTTTTCTCAATCTTTTGGAGAAAAAAACTGGAATTCTTTAAAAATAGGATAGTTTCTAGTATAGTTTTAATTGGCAGGATTAAAATGGCAGTAGGGGGAGTCGAACCAGGATCCTGTGGTTTGTAGACCAGCGTACTTCCGACTGCGCCACGGCGACCGCAGGTTGTCGTGCGAGAAAAGCCATAATAATCTGCCGCCAAAAGACCGCCGGTGGGTTTTTCCGTTAGGCGGATTATTCTGGATTTTCTCGCAAGCCTCCGTTCTGTCACCGTGGCGCAGTCGGGAGCGCGTTGGTCTACAACCCACGGGGTCCTGGTTCGACTCCCCGTCGTGTCATTTAACTTTGAAATTTTGCTTTTATTTTAAATATCAGAACTACAATTTATTCTAAGGTTTTCTAAAGAAGTTTAAGCCCGTTTAAGCTCGTTTAAGGCTCGTTTAAGCTCGTTTAAGCTCGTTTAAGCTCGTTTAAGCTCGTTTAAGCTCGTTTAAGCTCGTTTAAGCTCGTTTAAGGCCGTTTAAGCTCGTTTAAGGCCGTTTAAGCTCGTTTGAGATCTTCTCTACAAGCACTCACTTCCACTTGACTAGAGCATAATCGCCATCATCTTGATAATCCATTGCCAGCACTCTGTCGACGACAAGGAAATCATCATTGATCTCTTCATCCTAGATTTTCTCAGTACAATAGGGTACTCAGTACAATCGTGGTTAAACGAGTAAATCGAGTAAATTGCTTAGTCATTGCACTTACCTCAATTCCCGAAGCTCTCTTTTGCTTGTATCTTTTCAGTTTTCCCAGTACTCTTTTATCAAGTTCTTCCAATTGAATCTAAATGAATTTGAATATAATTTTTTCTTTATTTCTTATTAAAATACTTGTGTTTTCCATTCACAATGCATATGCGATCGTCCTTTCCATTTCACGTAAAATTCCTCATTCTCTTCACCTTCATTTCGTAAGGCCAAAATCTAGAGATACAAGGATTTTGATATGATTTAAGAATATAGATTTAAGATTATAGATTTAAGACTATAGCTTTAAGACTCTAGACTTAAGACTATAGATTTAAGACTATAGATTTAAGACTATAGCTTTAAGGCTATAGATTTAAGACTATAGCTTTAAGACTCTAGACTTAAGACTATAGATTCAAGACATAGATTCAAGACATAGATTTAAGGCTATAGATTTAAGGCTATAGATTTAAGGCTATAGATTCAAGACTATAGATTCAAGACATAGATTTAAGACTATAGATTTAAGACTCTAGATTATTGTAGCTATTTTATCGTTAGCTCTAATCTTAGATCTTATTGTTTATCTATCGATTTAAACCTTTTCAACGACAAGTGGCATGTGAACAGCAAGCGGTAACGAGTCCTCATCTTCGTCACCCAATGGCGTACCACCTTCACTCTCTAAAACAAAAAGAAATATGCTTAAAATTAATATAAATAAAAATATATTAGATAATATTCTATAGAATAGAATTCTATAGAATACCGTATTCTCTCTAATAATAGTGCTTTCTAATAATAGTGCACTCTAAGCGTTGCCTAAATTGCTTGAAATCTCGAGAACCGCTTATTAGAACCTATTGATCTATTGATCTATTGAAAATATGTAGCTAACGATGAGATCTTGTGAGGGATTAGAGTTTTGAGCTTCTGGGAAAACTTAGAAACGATAAAATAGTCATCAACTCGGGATGCACTAGAGAATACGGTATATATAAAGCTTTTCTCTAGACATTAAAACTAACCTGGAATAATGAATTGATCAAATTCATCCATTGACGGCTCAGCATAACTTTTTTGATTTCCTCGACGACCGGAACGACGTTTCTAAATGTTTTAAATGAATTTCTTTTCTTTTCAATACAATACTTTTTACTTTTAAACTCTAATTTTTCAATATTTATCTTCAATTCTTACTTCATTGTCGAGAAATTCGGTCGGAAATTCTTCTTCAACGTATTTCTCCTTTTTCGTCGCTTTTTTCTTACTCGATACGGCTTTTTTCGTCTTTTTTGAGCTGAAATGAATCGAATGGAAATTAAAGCTTGTTTTTTTCAGATTTAAAACCTTCTATAGCTAGAGATCTTTTAAATCTATTGTAAACGAATCTCCCGATTTGGTTCCTTATCTCTGTAAATCTCTGTTCGTCTGTAACGGCTTTTTCCTCAGCGGAAACCCTTTCTCAGTCGAATACCAAATCAAGCTTTTAAACCAATCAAGCTTTTAAACCAACCAAACCAACAAAAGCTAAAACTTCGTTTAAAAAATCTTAGACTAAAGTATAGTTGTGATATTGAAAATCAAAAATTCGAAAAACAAAATTCTCCGGCACTAGGGGGGATCAAACCCGGATCTTGCTAATTGTCGACAAGCGTACTCCCGACTGAGCCACAGCGGCAACGAGCTCAGAACCGAAAAAACCCGATCTTAAGCAGCATGTCAGCTGCGAGATCGGTTTCAAGAAAAAAATCTCTTACCTCATCTCTAAGGGATTTTCGTTAAGCTCAAAAATTTGCATGTTAACGAATTAGCATTTAGAAATGGATTATGGTAGAGGTAGAGGTAGAGGTAGACTGTAGACTGTAGAAAAGACGAAAACGTTTGAAGAGATCGATTGAAAAGATGAGAAAAGAGTTTTGGAAAAAAAAAAATGAGGTAAATTTTTGGATATTTCACATATCTCACATAATTCGATGATTTGTAAAAGAAAAAAAAGAGGAAAAAGAGAATTGAATCCCCTTGGAAACGGGAGAGTTTAAAGAAAAAAAAGGATTCATTGTAAAATTAAAATGGAAAAAGGAAAAGAAAAAAATGCTTCAAATCCGTGACCCATTAAACCCGAAAATAGACGCATTTTTTCGGGATTTTTCTCTTTTTTTTTTTTATAGTAAAATGAAAGAAATCAATGCCTAGCAACGGAAAAAAAAAGAAATTTGTAAATTTTTCGAGTAAACAATAAAGAGGAAAGGTTTTTTTGAGGATTAAATTCTCGATGTACTTTGCGCTAAAGTTTGTAAACAAAAGAGGTCTTAATTTCGGCATAAATTCGAAGTAAACTGAATCAAATGAATAGTTTCAATCGATTCCCCGTCCCCGAAAACCCCAGGTACAGCTGAATAGTACAAAAATACAGCTGAATATCTTTTTCTTCAATCTACAAAGCAAAAGAAAGAATTTCTGGGTGTTCTTTGTGTGCTCTATGTGCGTTCTTTATGCGACCGCGTAATCGCTGGCTTCCTAGCACACTCTCTAGATAGATAGGTGTTCCTTTCTGAGTCATCTGGCTAGACGAAAATACCGTGGGAGTTCGACGCGAGAGCCTTTTGAGTCGATTTTGCGCCAAAATTTCAACTGCGCTCATGGTCTAGCGGTTGTGCTTGTCTAGCGATCGGATCGGGCTAAATCCTTGGCGGTTCGAATCCTCCCCCATTCGACAAACTTTTGCTTTTCATTTGATCTTCTCAAGATTAATTATTTCAATCAAGCTCTATTTGGTTTTATTGAAATATATTGGTTATTGGTTCTAATACGGTTCCTATTTTGATCCAATACGGTTCCTATTTTGATCCAATACGGTTCATATTTTGATCCAATATGGATCCAATATGGTTCCAATATGGTTCCAATATGGTTCCAATATGGTTCCAATATGGTTCCAATATGGTTCCAATATGTTTCCAATATGGTTCCAATACGGTTCCTATTTTGATCCAATACGGTTCCAATACGGTTTTTTTATTGAAAGCCTGTGTTCTAGTCAGACTAGCACTGCCAATCAATCAATCCCACCTCGTCGTTGTCTCATACGGTTCATCATCATCCCAATACTCGACATAGCTGCTCTTTTTAGTGCTTTTTCGGCCCGTCTTCTTATTCGTTGCTTTCGGCTATAAGATTTTGATTAAGTAGAAAAATTTCTTGAAAACCTTAGCCGCTTTCGAAGTTGATGGTTGTGGAATGATCTCTTCCTCCTCTTCTTCCTCTTGTTCATCCAATGCCGGCTCTGTTTTCTCTTCATCGCCTTCTTTGCTTTCTGCTTGATCCTAAAGATTTTATAATGAATGTCTCAAAGCTGAGAATAGATCTTCCAACGGTTTTAACTGGTTTTGGGGAATAAGGCCAGATCAAACTTTGATCTAACTTTTCTTGACCTAGCTGGGTTGATCCTGGATCTGAACAAGTTAGGCTAAGGCTAGTAAAGTAGAAGAAGCAGACCCAGAACCCAGATCTTATTAGGACTGAAGGTAATGGGATGCCAGTGTAGCTTATTGGCAAAGCGTTCGTCCGGTAAGCGAAAGGTTGCGGGTTCGAATCCCGGCGTCAATCGAGCCAACTACTGGCTAGATTGGCGTGTCCAACTACATTCAAGTGAGCCAGACAATTCTGAAGCAAGGCTAGATTGACAGAAGTCTCAGAATTGGCTGATCCATTAGCTAAATCAAATTCCCACCGTGTCCCTTGTCGCTTCTTCTGTAGCTGGTTGACTGGGTGTTTGTTCTTTTTCTACCTCTTCTGCCTCTTCCACTTCTTCTTTCTCTTCTGCCTCTTCCACTTCTTCCTCTTTCTCTTCTTCTTTCTCATCTTCTTCTTCCTCTTTCTCTTCTTCTTTCTCATCCTCTTCTTTTATTTTGTCTTCTTCTTCCTCTTCGACTTTCTCCTCAACTTCAGCTTGAGTCTCAGCTTCACTCTCTTCTTCATTCTTCCCTTCTTCCGCTTCTTCCTAAAGTGAAATTATTTAATCAATCATTAGCACAGAGTATGTAGCTATTTTTAAAAGTTACCAGTAGCTGAGCCTCTTCATCTTCTTCTAACTTGCTCGTCTGCACCTCTTCTTCAACCACTTCTTGTTCTTGTTCCTGTTCCTGTTCCTGTTCTTGTTCTTGTTCCTGTTCCTGTTCTTGTCCTTCTTCTTGTTCTTGTTCTTGTTCAGCTTCCAACACCAATTCTTTTCCTTCTTCAAGAATTTCTTCTTGTAAAATCGATTTCTCAATCTCTTCATCTTTTCCCTCATCTTTGACCACTTCATTCAATTCTTCCTAAAATTTCAGACAATTTAAACAATTTATCGATCTATACTAAAGCTTCTTTTTGCAAAGAATTCAATATCAGATTTGTTTCTATCAATAAAACCTTACCTCTTGATGTCCATTTTCTTGCACATTGCTCGCTTCATTTGGTTCATTTGGCTCTTCTGGTTCCTCAACAATCGGCTCAGCCACCAACAACTCCTACAATTTCAGCTCTAAACTTTACAATAACTGATAATTTACCTGATGATTGACATCTCCGATTTCTTGTCCCTCATCCTCTTCATCGGGTGGTGGTTGGGGTAATGGTGCTCGCGGTGGATATTCCATCATACTATCAATTTCTTCTTCTTCTTCTCTTTGTCGTGCATCTCTTGAGTCCTCTTGTTGATCGTCTATTCGATCTAGTTCTAAAAAGAATTCAATCCTTGCAATTTCTTACAAATTGTTTCGATCTAGTTCTAAAAAGAATTTAATACTTGTAAGTTCTTACAAAGTTCTTTCTAAAATAAGTCAATCATTGAAACAATTTGAAATTATAAACACAAAAACTAACATCAACCTATCAACCTATCAACCTTCAACCAAACTACAAACTACAAACTATCAAACTATCAAATGTTTATAAACACAAAGTAAAGTAATCAAGTCAGTAAAGTAATCAAGCCAGTAAAGTAATGATAGTCAAGTCAGTAAAGTAATCATAGTCAAGCCAGTAAAGTAATCATAGTCAAACCAGTAAAGTAATCCTATCCAAGTCAGTAAAGTAATCCTATTCAAGTCATTAAAGTAATCATCATAGTCATAAACCTTCACTCACCACTTCCTTGTATCATTGGCGGTGTTGCATCTCGATCAATCGTCTGCTCAACCTTGAGTTTTTCTATCGGTGCCTCAATCTGTTCAATCTTGATCATCTCATTTGCCACTTGTTGAGGTAGAAGCTGTAAATTCACATAAACAAATTGCTAATCAAATCCTACTTGGTTATGTTGTTGTCCATAAGTTGAAGTATGTCCATTCATGTTTGGTGGATGCTGAGTAGTAGTTGGCAGGGGATAGGGAGCTGTTGTTGGAGCAGCGATTGGTGCAATCTAGAAATTAAATAGTTAAATGGCGAAAGAGTGCAACATCTCAAGTAGAATAGGTTCTTAGAACAGCTTAGAAAAGCTTAGAAAAGCTTGGAACAGCTTCTTAGAACAGCTTCTTAGAACAGCTTCTTAGAATAGCTTCTTATAATAGCTTCTTAGAATATCTTCTTAGAGCAGCTTCTTAGAACAGCATTTAATAAAAATTACCTGTGCTTGCGTATTTGGTTGCTGCAGTGATGTGACAGATTGAATTTGCTGGATTTGTGGCGGAGATCGACTTGATGGGACAGGCTCGGGTGGGACTGAGTCCTTTGGTGGTTCGAATTGTCCATTGCTTGCTCCTCCACCTAAAGCTTTCAGATTACTATTTGTTAAAACAATTAAAGCCTTTTTAATCGTAAATCTTTAAAAAACTGACCATCTGGATAGTTCTGATGATAGACAGAGATCAAGGTTTTCCCTGGGAAATCTGGCTTGATGTTTACCTGAAATATTATTCGATTTCGATTTATTATTAAATAGAAATAGATTTCGATTTATTATTAAATAGAAGCTTTCTAGAGCTCTCTAAAGCTCTCTAAAGCTTTCTAAAGCTTTCTAGAGCTCTCTAAAGCTTTCTAGAGCTCTCTAAAGCTTTCTAAAGCTCTCTAAAGCTCTCTAAAGCTTTCTAAAGCTTTCTAAAGCTCTCTAATTAACTTGAAAGTTGATTACTTGAGATTTCTCTAAGCCAACTTGGTTTTATTTGGTATTAATCAAAAGCTAGAACTGTTTTTTTATTTATTAAAAGAAAAGAGAAAGAAAAAATATTGTATTTAGAAGAATTTATGATGTTTAAAGTCTGATTACTATCGGAAATTGACAGAATATTTGGAAAGATTCTTTAGAGAGAGCTTTAAAGAGCTTTAGAAAGCTTTAGAAAGCTTTAGAGTTCTTTAGAGAGCTTTAGAAAGCTTTAGAGTTCTCTAGAAAGCTCTAGAGAGCTTTAGAATTCTCTAGAAAGCTTTAGAAAGCTTTAGAGTTCTTTAGAAAGCTCTAGAAACCTTTAAAGAGCTTTAGAGAGCTTTAGAAAGCCCTAGAAAGCTTTAGAGTTCTTAGAAAGCTTTAGAACTTCTAAAGCCATTGTATTTTGGATTTGAATCTCAATTGTTTCTTTTTCTAAACCCACTTGCACTTGGCTACCACTTTGAGTGACGGAAACAGGATTTTGGGGTTGTTGACCGGGGATCATCCCCGACATCGGATTAGCGCCAGGAGCACCGCCGGCTAAGTTTAAATCAATATCAAATTAAAAAGACTATCGTCTTATGTAACTATAAAATTTTTCAAGAAAATTCCCACTTACCAGAAGCTTGTGAAGTCTGAGAATGGTGGTAGGGGTTTGGGGTGGTGCTGGTGGAGAGTTGACTCTAAAATTGGCTCTAAAAATGGCTCTAATAACTAAAAATGGCTCTATTACAGAACGAAGTTCGTACTCGAGTTTACTCTAAAGCTGTAAAAGCTGTAATTCGTTTAAATCATTTGCAAAATCTCGATTTCACCTGTAAATATGCGATTCTTTGCTCGCATTTGTGTAGCTCTTGCTCGATCATTGGTGTCCGTTGCTGTTGGTAGAGTTGCTGGATTCGTTGATGCAGTTGTGAGAGTTCCATTTGCATTTGACCAATCATCTAAACGTTTTCATTTTTGAAAAATTTCCTCTAGCTTTTTCTATAGCAGTGAAAGAGATAAAGAAACATTTTCTCTTCTTCCTCTCTTCCTCAAATACCCCAAAAATCAACTCCAATACTTTCTTCAAATCTTTCTAGCGATCAAATGATTACTGATCTGATTGCTGATCAAATGATTGCAAAGAAACCTGTGAATTAAATGACGATTGATGATGTTGTGGCATTGCATAAGGATGCATTTGCTGTTGATAGTGCTCAGAAGTTGGTGGATTCGTTGAATTCATCGATTGCTGAAAAGAGATTGATTTGAAAGAGCTTGATTTGAAAGAAGAGCTTGATTGAGCTTGATTGAAAGAGTCAGAAAGAGTCAGAAAGAGTCAGAAAGAGTCAGAAAGAGCTGAAAGAATCAGAAAGTCTTTTCAAAAGATTTATTAGAAATAACTGTCAATCTTTGTCAATCAAATGTGTTACAAAACTCTCGTATTCTCTCTAATCGCAGTAGTCTAAAGCGCAGTAGTCTAAAGCGTTGCCTAAATTCCTCAACTTCGACAAGCGCTTATCAGAACCTATCAATGTGAGGTCGGAAAATGTCGATGATCGGGAAAATGTCGAAAATTTGAGCACGGATCCGATGGACACACGAAACGACGCCAAGAAATCCGATGGACAAACCACTTATCTCTATCCCCCTCGGCTCCCTATCACTAAACCCCCTATGCCAGAAAGTGCGCGATTGTGGGTGTGCATAGAGAACACCGCAAGAACACCCCCATGATCTCTAATAGTAGTGCAGCGTTGCCTAAATTCCTCAATCTCGAGAACCGCTTATCAGAACCTATCGATGTGGGATCGGAAAATGTAGCTAACGACGAGATCTAGTGGAGGATTAGACTCTTGAGCTTCTGGGAAAGCTCAGAAGCGATAAAATAGTCATCAACTCGGCTCACCGGGGTGCACTACTATTAGAAAAAAGCCGGTTCATAACAAACACTTTTAAATGGCGCACCGAGCCCTCTAGGCGCACCTAAGCTTGGCCTAAGCCTTCGTAAGCCTTCCTAGCCTTCCTAGGCCTTCCTAAGCCTTCCTAGACCTTCCTAGGCCTTCCTAGGCCTTCCTAAGCCTTCCTAGACCTTCCTAGGCCTTCCTAGGCCTTCCTAAGCCTTCCTAAGCCTTCCTAAGACTTCTAAGCCTTCCTAAGACTTCCTAGGCCTTCCTAAGCCTTCAGTATTTACCTGTGCATTCGAGGTCGGCGTTGAATACGATGCATACGCTTGTGGCGTTTGATGAGCTGGATCGGGATATCCATATTGTGAAGGTATTTGATTGGGTTGCGCCGGGTATCGGCCCATCGCCGGATATTGGGAATATGCGTTTGGTGGATAGCCTCCATACGGATTCGTTGGCGGCATTCCATAGCTACAATTTGAAAGGTTATTAAGCCGTCAACACTGGTAAATTGAAAGTAAAGCTAAAAGTAAGCAGCACTGTAGTTGTAGTCTGGTACAGCCTGGTGCTGTAGTGTAGTAAGTCTGTTACTGTAATCTCTCCTAGGATAGTCGAGTACGAGCTTAAACGAACTACAGTCCAGCCTGTAGCTAGTACAGTACAGTAGCCTGTAACTAGTACAGTAGCCTGTAGCTAGTACAGTACATCCTGTTACTAGTACAGTAGCCTGTAACTAGTACAGTACAGCCTGTAACTAGTACAGTAGCCTGTTACTAGTACAGTAGCCTGTAACTAGTACAGTACAGCCTGTAACTAGTACAGTAGCCTGTAACTAGTACAGTACAGCCTGTAGCTAGTACAGTACAGTGGCCTATAACTAGTACAATCATCTAGTACAATCCTCACCCAGGCGGTCGTTGCTGTGTCTGATGTGCGGGATAGCCGATTCCAGGATACGGTTGCGCCGGGTACCCAGGCGCACGTCCGTAAGCACTTTGTGGATGTTGTGGGTGCCCTTGTGGATAAGCGGTGCTTTGTGGGCCACCCCAAGTACCCTGTGGTGTCGCCTGCGTCTGAGCACCATACATCATCTGTTGTCGTTGCATCTCCATTGGCATCTAGAAATTCGAGTTCACTTCAAAAGTATTTCTTAAAAGGAAACCTGTTGAATCGGTTGAATGGGTTGTCGCATCGGATTGTGTGACATGGCAGCCATACTCGCCATTGGATCATTTGGACCTCCATGTCCCATTCCCATTTGGTTTTGTTGTTGTGCTTGCTGTTGTGCAGCTGCAGCAGCAGCAGCCGCAGCCGCTTCTTTCTTCTTCGAGCGTTTCGTTTGTTTTGCGGGTGGCTGAAAGTGGATACATTAGTGAGGGAATTTCTGTAAGTAAGATTTTTTTTTCTCAATTTACTCTAGTGAACTTTGGCTTTGGCTTAGCTTAATTCAATCAGTCACAGGCTGCAGAAGTGGACAGAGCTGCAGAACTGGACAGAGCTGCAGAACTGGACAGAGCTGCAGCCTGAGACTGATCTGTCCAGCACTGGACCTAGACACAAGACATCTTCCCCGACTCTATACAGCTAGGTTGTCTGAAGCCGGAGTTGAAGCCGGAGTTGAAGCCGGAGTTGAAGCCGGAGTCGAAGCCGGAGTTGAAGCCGGAGTTGAAGCCGGAGTTGAAGCCGGAGTTGAACCCGTGGGTTTTACTTTCTAGTAAGGCTAGGGACAGCAACGTTAACCAATAGACCACAAAGTTGTGCGAACAATCGTTCAAAAATGCTCAAAAAAGGCTTTTTTATATGCTCTAATTGCTCCTATGAAGTTCTAATTGCTAGAATTCTAGTTCTAGACTAATTCTCGACCTCGATGCACAGGAAATGGTGTGTTTTTGTGTACTTTGTACTTTCTGATGGATTTAAATCTTCATTTTCCTTGTGGCAAGCCTAGACATCACTTTGCTTACCTGTGGAGCAGGTGGCGGTTGTTGTTGCTGTTGTTGTTGTTGCATTGGAGGACCACCAATCGGGTGCAACGTCTGCATTTGATTCATCTACAAAACAATGATCTCATTCATCTACAATCAATGGTTTTCATCAAAATACTTTACAAGAAACTAATCCGAATCAAAATATCCGAAAAGAGAAGGAATGGCAAAATTTGGCAGCAAGGGGGATTGAACCCTCGAGCTACAGATGGACCTCTTGCCTGGCAGGCTAGCGCTTTACCACTGAGCTACAGGCACCTTGTTTTCCAAGGAGAAATAAGGAAGACAAGTTAGGGTAGAGAAGAAGAGAAAAAGAGAAGCAATGGCAAAATTTGGGAGCAAGGGGGATTGAACCCTCGAGCTAGATATGGACCTCTCGCCTGGCAGGCTAGCGCTTTACCACTGAGCCACAGGCACCTTGTTTTCCAAGAAGAAATAAGGAAGACAAGTTAGGTAGAATTAGAGAAGACTAGTTTTCAAAGAAGCTTTCCTTATTTCTTTCTCTTTCCCTTTTATTTCTTATTTATCAAGGGAGAAACAAGGTGCCTATAGCTCAGTGGTAAAGCGCTAGCCTACCAGGCAAGAGGTCGATCTCTAGCTCGAGGGTTCATTCCCCCCTGCTACCAATTTTTTGTTTTTCATTTCTTTAACCCTCACCTGATGCATCATCGGTTCTCCATACGGATTGGTCATTCCTTGATGTGTGGATGGTTGTGGATTGTGGCCATACGGGTGTCCATACGGATTTCCCCCGCCACCCATCGCCCCATAGTCGCCGCCCAATTGCGACATCTAAAAGTGAGGTTGGATAAAAGCTTTTGCTACTCTGTAAACGCAACGCCTAGCGCACTGAAATCCCCATTTCCCCAACGAAATCCAGTGCAAGAGAGGGAATTCAGTGCACTAATGTGCGTGCGTTTCTCCTCACACAAAGTCCATCAAAAAAAAAATCGAACCTGAGGCATGTAATCATCGTCTCCGTCCATTTTCGCTTAAAACTTTCGCTCGCCAAATGAGTGTTTAGCAGTTTTAGCAGTGTTGTAGATATTAATAAATATCAGAAAATAATGAAATAACACACACAAAAAAAAGGAGCTTTTCTTCCTAATTTCCTATAGAAAAAAAGGGAGTGAATATTTAATAAAAGCACGGTTCTGATGACTTTCTTTTGATCATAGAAGAACCGATAGGCGAAATGGCATCTGGAAATATTTAAATTTAAATTTAAACATTTAAATAAACAATTTCAAATAACTCTTCACAATTTAAATAATTTTGAAAACAAAAATTTGAAAATTAGAAACAATAGAATTTTGATGAAAAGTTGATTTGTTGAAAAGATTTGTTTTTCCTTCCCTTCCCCCTTGTATTCTTGAAATCTTGAAATCTTGAAAAAAAAAAAGCCAGCAACTCTTGCTGGAAAGCCATTCAATTCTTGAAAGCCAGCAATTCTTGAAAAAAACGAAAGAAAAATCTAAAGCCGGGGTCGAACCCTTGAGACCTGGAAACGACCGCTGTACCACTCGGCCACAGATGCATCTAACCCCGACCTCAAGCAGGCCGCTAAGACCCAAATGAGACCGCTAAGAGCTAAGATCGATGAGAGGAAATCTGCGAATCGAAGCCTCTCACGAAAGGAGGATCCTGATCCACCACCGATGGAGATTGTGCACGCGCACACTAGTCCACAATTCTTGAAAAAAACAAAGAAAAATCTAAAGCCGGGATCGAACCCTTGAGATCTCGCTCTGGAAACGACCGCTGTACCACTCGGCCACGGCTGCATTTAACGGCGATCTCAAGGAGACCGCTAAGACCCAAATGAAACCGCTAAGAGCTAAGATCGATGAGAGGATAATTTCAAAATCCTAACACAACTTTACATACTTATAACTTTTGACACATTTTCATTTAGCAAAAACGGAATATATATTCAGAATCAGCATCAAATTCTGCGTTAAATGGCATAGGATTTGGCCGCTTAAATACTATTGTACTAAAGCTATGCTGTAATGTTTGACTAAAGCTGTTGTAAAAAGCTTCCTTTTTATTACTCAATCTAATAGGGATGTTATGCCAAAGCTTTTTGCTAGCAAAGCTCGTTAAAATTCGAGTTTGTTTTATTTCAGTGAATAAGTAAGAAAGGTGAAATTTTTATATTATAAAAAGGGTTTAAAAATGGTTTAAAAATCGCCTCGAAAATAGCTTTTAAATTAAAAAATTTAATAAATAGTAAAAAGCGTAAGCGTGGAATGAAAAAGAGAAAAAAGGGAGTGTTTGGAGGGCGGCCAATCAATGATTTGCACAGAGAGAGAGGGGAGATGAAAAAGAAAGAAAGGGAAAGAAAGAAAGGGAGGAAGAGGTAGGGAAAGAAAGGAAAAGGAGGGGAAAGGAAGGGAAAGAAGGGAAAAGAAAGAAAGAAGGGAAAGAAAGAGAAAGAATGAAAGAAGGGAAAGGAGGGGAAAGAAAGGGAAAGAAGGGAAAGAAAGGAAAAGAACGGGAAGAAAAGCACTCCGTCTTTTCCTCAATTTCTCTAATCTCTCCACATCTCTCATCCGTTCTCTCGTGAGTGTTGTGAGTAGAAAAGGTCGATGCTCTTCTCAATCGGCCTCCCTCTCTTAGATCTTTCTACCTTTTTTTTATTTCTTTTTCTATAGATCTCTATTCCATTTCTTTTCCTCAACACCACTCAACTAAAGAAGTTGTTAGATTTACAGTTAAGGCCGTATTGAACTATCGGACTTGTTAGCTTTACAATTAAAAAGCGTATTGAAGTAGAGAACTACTGAAATATAGGACTTGTTAGATTTATAATTAAAACCGTATTGAAGTATAGAACGTATTGAGCTATATAACTGGCTAGATTTACAATTAAAAACCGTATTGACCTTCTCAGTCAAACCCTCATTAGAATCTTTGTTTTGGTTACAATTCTCTTTTCTGTTAAAGAATTAGATTCAAATCCAGAAGAAAGGGCACAAAGCTTATAGAAAGCTTTAAAGCTTTAACAGAAAATAGAATTGTATGCAAAACGAAGATTCTAATGACTTTTCAAATCTTTTAATTGTTTTTAAAAAGAAGTAAAAGAATTGGGAAAAAAATATTAAGGAAAGGGATTGAACTCTCGACCTTTTTGTAGGGTTCGACCTTTTGCTTTTCTGGTTTAACCACTGAGCTATTCGGTATCTAATTGCTAGAGAAGAGGAAATACAAGGAGTAAGTGTCAAAAAAAAAAGGTAAAAAAGCAAGATTTCACATTTAAATGACCTCACTACAACGAAAATTGGGGAAAGAAGGGCAGAGGTTGAAAGGGGAATAGAAAAGGGGGAAAAGGGAAAAGAAAGAAAGAAACAAGAGAAACAAGAGAAACAAGAGAAAGAAAGAAAGAAGATAAAGAAGAGAAAGAAAGCAAAGCAAGAAAAGAAAGGCGCAAAAATTTGTGTAGAGGAAATGGAACGGGGTGAAAGGGAAGGTCGCGTAGTTGACCGCCAATTCTCTTCTCATAGCTTTGAGAGGCATACTACAAAAAAACCCTTTCATGTAAACGAACAAATAGGTTAAAAAGCCGACAAAGTCGATAAAAAACAAATTTTTGGCATATTTTGCTTTACCATAATAATACCTGTAATATAATCTACAATTTTTAACAAGGTTAATGGAAGATTTGAAGGAAAAGTTAGCAGAAAAGAAGGTAGAAAAGGTAGAAAAGGTAGAAAAGGTAGAAAAAGGTAGAAAAGGCAGAAAAGTAGGTAGAAAAGTTAAAAGGCAGAAAAGCAGGCAGAAAAGGTAGAAAAGTTAGCAACAAGTTATCAAAAAAGTTACCAAAAAATTTGATGGAAAAACTTCTTAAATTCGAACATTATCCTTTCCCCTATCATCTCATCAAACAAACAAACGTCGCGTACTATTGCGTAGTCTAATTTACGAGCTATTCCAGCTAATACATTATTTCTATAACTCAAAACATCTTCTTCATATTCTAAGATAACGTAAAAATTCTTTACAAAATCGATTTCCTAATCCTTTCCTAGTCCTTTCCTAATTCTTTTCTAATTCTTTCAAAAAGCGTCACAAAGAGAGAAATCTCATGAGACTTATAGCTACAAAATTCTACACAAAAAAAAAGAATTCTATTTTCCTTTTTGCTTTCAATAGTAAAGTCTCAACAATTACAAAGAAAAGAAAAAAAGGGCTACAAAATGGAGAAGTTCTTATTTTATTGACAATAATGATAGACATAATAATGAATGTTTCAAATTTCTTATTTGAAAACTCAAAAAAAGTCTGAGACAAATATTATTCAAAAAAAAAGAAAACTAGTACCATAAAAGCATCTGCTAAGCACCATAAAGTTCTGCTTTCTTTGCTGTTTTTCAAACTCTTTCATTCAATTCTCAATTCAATCTCTATAGATTGAGTTTGGGGTGCGATCCGCTTTAACCTTATCAACGAGGATGATTCTGCTTAAGAATGGCCGAATAGCACAAAAAAGGTTAAAAGGGGTTTCCCCAAAAGCGCTTACAACGTAACAAGAATCCAACAATAGATTAATTAAAAGAATCCACGTAGTATCCAACAATAGATTAATACTCTTGAGAAGAGTACAGATCGGATTGATACTATGTCGATGGTGACACAAATGTTAGTACACAAGTGTTACAAAACCAGTCTCTCTACAATGTTAAACCAGTTATCTAAACAGGATTTAAAACCTGAAGGATAGCATAAAGTAAAGTGAATTTATAACGTTACTGTTTATTAGTACGATGATTCTGCTGACCGAAATGCAACAATACCCATTACAAAAACAGCATGCGCATCAAAAATGAAACAACAACGAGGATGATTCTGCTTAAGAATGACCGAATAGCACAAAAGGTTAAAAAGGGTTTCCCCAAAAGCGCTTACAACGTAACAAGAACACGTAGTATCCAACAATAGATTAATACTCTTGAGAAAGAAGGCAAAAACCCACACACCAAAAAAAAATAATTTCGGGAAGGGAGAGAAAAAAGACGAAAAATGCGACGCGAATAATTGCAAAATAGCAACGCAAATAGGAAGGAAACGGACGCGACCATTGTCTTTAATTCAATCGATTCAATTTTAACAAAAAGCGTTAGAATAAGAGGAAAGAAAATTGATCAAATTGGGAGTGGGACAAATGTGACCTTTTTTTTGCGCACCTTTTTTTCCGCACTTAGCCCATTAGCGCATCTTTTTTCGCGTTTTAAACAAGCTCTAAAAGCTAATATTAACCTAAAGTTGTTTTTCTAGGTAATTTTAGGGCGTAGAATCGAAATTTTGGCATATCAGAGCTTGTGGAAGCGAACGGACGGAGTTATACAAAGAGAAAAATCGACAATTTGCTGTAATTTCACCTAGCCGTCTTTCAAATTCATAATTTGACCTAGCTGTCTTTCAAATTGGTTCCACACGCTCTGTTATGTCAAAATTTTGAATTCGACACCCTCAAATTACCTAGAAAAACAGCTTTTGGAATAGAAATTGGTTAATATTAGCTTTTAAAACGCGAAAAAAGATGCGCTAATGGGCTAAGTGCGGAAAAAAAGGTGCGCAAAAAAAAGGTAGCATTTGTCCCACTCCCGCAGGCGCGTCAAAAATGAAACAACAAAGTCCCCCCAGAAAGAAGGCAAAAACCCTTGAGGCCAAAAAAAATAATTTCGGGAAGGGAGAGAAAAAAAGACGAAAAATGCGACGCGAATAATTGCAAAATAGCAACGCAAATAGGAAGGAAACGGACGCGACCATTGTCTTTAATTCAATCGATTCAATTTTAAAAAAAAGCGTTAGAATAAGAGGAAAGAAAATTGATTAAACTTCAAAATTTTCAAAATCAAAATCATTATCAAGCTAATAATCCAAAAAATTGTGTATTTTTGTGAAATGTTCAAAGCCTCAAAAAAGAATAGACAGAAAAGAATCGACAGAAAAGGATAAGACAACCAAAATACGATAAAGAATTGAAAGAAAAGATCGAGAAAAATAGTGAAGACATCAACGAAGAAAACAGAGAACACAGAAAATAAGCAAAAAAAAAAAAGAAATGAAGAAAAATAAGCCGATGGGCATCGTCAGTGGTGTCTGTCGCCCTCTCAGCGCATCGCTTTCCTATCTGCTTTCTGCTTCTCTTTCTTTTCACCCACCATAGGCCAATAGATGAGAGAGTAAATGAAAAGATTGAAAAGAAAGAGAGACAGAGAAAAGACGAGAAAAGAAGATGGGGTGAAGGGGGGGACAGATCAATAACCATTTCCCCAATAACCCCTTCTTTTGATGCGCTGACCGATTCCCCATCACTCCAATGGAGGGAAAAGAGCGAAAAGAGAGCCAAAGCTAAAAGAGAACCAAAGCTAAAAGAGCCAAGAGAGCCAGAGAACGGGAAGAAATGAGTAAAAGAGCCAAAAGAGGAGGAGAAGAAGACCAGAGCAGTGTATATGCGATGTGCCGTCCCTTGTAAGAGCTCCCCTGTTTTTTCCCCTTTCATCATTTCAAGCGATCATCCAGATTACTGTATGCATCTTAAAATAGTCACGTGCATCGGCGCAACGGATTATTTCATTGGTAAGAAATATTCAACTTTGAGAAGCTTGAAGACTATGAAATAAATTACGAAATAGGCAAGTCTTATAACCTAACCTTTCATAGTTCCATATGAAATCTTATAGCCGAATAGCCAATATTGGGCATGGAGCCAGATGTGCGTATTGTCTTGCTCTTTTCGTCTCCTTTCCTCGGTCAATCTCTCCCCGACATTCCCCCTTTTTCCCTCTAACTGACCTCGAACTCGTTTCCCCTCCTCTTCCCATCTGGCTACTATCGACTTGACTGACTTCTTTCCTTCAACTACAACAATGAACAGCAAATGAATACCTCAAAATCACTGACAAAAATACCTTTATTAGATCAAGAGATAGAGAGAAAAATATCAAATCGAAGCATCAAACCCGAGTTGTGGCCATACAGAAAGTAGCATAGCGCAGACCTTTCACTGAATTTTTGCCAAAAATGGCCAACTACTACCACTCTAGTAGTAGGGAGAAGCTAAAAAACGAACATACCTAGTTTACCCCCACTCAACAAAAAATCAATTACAAACATCTATGCAGCAAGGTAGGGTAAACATAAAACGCAATCAATAGTCAAAATTATTCTAGAGCACAAATCAATTAGAAAAGGAAAGAGGGAAATGCGTTTATGAAACATAATTGTAAACTCGTTCATCATTCTTATCCCGAATGATATAATCCCTCTCGATGAGTGCCTCGATTCGCTGCTTGATCAACAAAGGTGTCGGACAGAAACGAGTAGACACTTGGGAAATCACCTAGAAAAAGGATTAAGTAAAACACAAAGCAATCTCTTACCTCGGAAAGCAAATTGTTGTGGGCAAGCCTTTTACGCGATTTCATCACACGCACAATAGCGCACTCAACTGCATGTTTGCGGTCCTCGTCTGTCTAAACATAATGTTTAAATTTAGGCCAATGTGTAATGTTTCAAAGGTGTAAATTTGAAAAGATAACTCTACCTGTTGACGCACTTGCTCCCGATCAACATTCCGACTTTCATTTGATTGATTCTTCCGCGAATCGGACACCATCGAGATCTTGATTCGAGTCAATTTTGACGTGAAGAGATCGTTCACAAAGAAGGCATCAGTACTCGCTAAAATCAAAAAGATTCAAAGAAAATCGAATACAAAATACCAATCTTTCCAAATTCAGCCGCTTTTGACTTGTTAGCCGCTCTTCGCACTAGCACGCGTTGAGCCGCCTTTCCCATAGATAAACTTTGAAGAACCCTGATCAATTCGGCTTCTGGCATTTTGGTCGCTTCTAGCAATGTGGCATAGGTGTAGACATTCTAAAAAGACTTTAGTTAATAAATCATTGGCAAACGTCCACCGACTTTAACGATAAAAGCTGACCTCTTGGTTGAAAAGCATAAGCAAGGCCATCTGATGAGTGGTGACTGTCAGAATCTTCTGCACTTCGACATGAGCGACAGATGAATAGGATGGAAATTCCGCAGTGGATGATTCAGCCTAAAACGCATTTTTGTAAACTTGTAAAAAAGAAAAACAAAGCTCACCTCACTGAACGCAGTGTTGACGGGATTGTAGAATGTTGCTTTGATGTCAGCTGAACCCAGATAGGTGTTACGTACAAGCTTTCGACCATTGTGCCGCCTAAAAAACTTTTCAATAAAAGAAAAATCAATGCATACTTGGTGTAAAAGTCATTGAAAGTCGAATAGGCTCTTTCCACATCATCGGGAAGACAACATTGCATGGTGATTGAGTTCGGCCAGACTCCACAAGTGAGCACACGTACTTGAACATCTAGCGTTGGACGATGCTAAAAAATCAAATAGCGATAAAAAAATGTCTAAACCTTACCCTAGCAAGGCCATCCAAATATTCTCGATAAGCTCCTTGAAGCGTTGGCCAAAGTTCCCGATCCTAAAAAGTGTATGATAAAAAGTTACAATGCTCTATTCCTACCTTAAACATCAGCTCAAGCTTTTGCGTATACTGATACCCACATTCTGTTCTAAGTCGAGTGATCTGTAAGAAAGAAAATATTTAAACAAGATAACTAAACACTAACCATTCGTTTCTCAGCATCATCTGAAACAGCTCGCTCATTTAGCAATCGTCGTGCTAGGAATCGTTTGTAAAAGCTAAACAATTTTTTTTGGTGAAAGTTTCAGCAACAATAAACGAACTGTTCAAATATATCCTTATTTGAGAGAAATCGGAACAATTCCATCACACCAGAAATCGACTGCTCCATCTCAACATCGGTATTCACACGTGCACCCTAAAGATAATATTTGGAAGATCGCAACCAATCAACAAATGAAAAGAACCTACCGATTTCAATTTCTCATCAATGAACACAGCAAGACTTTCAGCTGAATTAGGATTCTTGTTGATGAATTGCTCGAATTCGGCGTAAAGCTTGTTTTTAAAGCTCGAATCGTTACGGAAAGCCTTTGTAAGCATATCGTCAGCATACTTCTTCAGCTCGATAAGTGACTAAAAGCAAAGTTCTTTATTGCAAAAGACAAACTCAACATTGACGTAAAGAATTGGAGAACTTTTTATCTCATCTGATTGAAGAGCGGGATCCGCTATAAGGGCACCCTTTTGGCGAATCCACTCCGTGACAGCTTTGCAAAGAATCTTAACAAACATTAAATTGGTATTTGTGAAACAGTGACCTTACACTATGGCCCCCATTAACACGAGTCAGAAGGTGGTAGATTTTGCGCAAATCGACAATGCGGCCTTCTCCGGGTGATTTGTTGCAATGCAGGAAATGATCTTCAAGCAGAAACGTCACACCGCTCCCTTCCATATCCACAATGGTTTGCATGTGCGCTTTGATCAATTCATTCTCGATGGTCTAAAGGAAACATTTTACTCTACAAAACAATGCTCACCTCCAACACTTTTTTCTTAGTTTCATCCTTGAAAGATCTTTGTGCACGAATTGCTTCATCTGTAATGAATTTCTCCACCTGAAAGCCAAGACTTTAAAACTAAAATTATGTCCTTTACTTGATCAACGTAGACAGTTGACGTGTTGTTGGATATCAGTTCAATACCGCGCTTTCTAAACGATTAATTTGATATCATACTCTACATCAACACCAACTTGTAATGCTCGGCAGTCTCACATAGGAATAGTTTCTCAAATTCTTGTTCATAGACACCGATGTCGTACAACATGCTGCAAATTTGTTTCAACAAAAGCCTAGAAATAAAATTCAGATTGGTTGCGTACAAAACGTTACCAATCAATAAGGCCTCCATCACGCTCCTGTTGAATCATATCCAAAAGTCCTCGGCGAATTCGCTCATTGACATCCTTATAGCAAATGACATGCACTCTAAACGTAAAATACATCTCTCCGTTTATAAAAGTTCACTTTACCTTAAACATGAGAGCCCTAAATCATAAACTGGTTCAACATTTTCTCGTGCCACATAAACCTTGTCCAAGTACATGAGCACATCTCTGATCATACTCTAAAGAAGCATTAATGAATGACTTTCCATATAAAACTACCATTGCAACAGTGTGATCTTTCCAAGTTTCTAACACAATCGGCAAAACGTTTCCCGATGGAGCTTTCAACACAGGTTGTCGAACCTAAAGTAAAGGTTTCACTTTGTTTATCAAGAGAAAGAAACTTTCTTCATGTGCGCCTCCAATACTTCGCGTAAGCCATTGTAAACCCTGTGCCCATGTTTGTTTATAGTCTAAATGTACGTTTATAGTCTAAACGTATTTCATTTAGCAAACGAAACTAAAGTCTTACCATGCTATATGCTCGTCGGTATATATCTTCAAAGGATTGCACACTGTTGCATTTCTGTTGAATCTGGATGAGAGCAGTCTTGATATAGGCGCATTCCTGATCCACATACTTTTCGTCCATTGCAGTCTAAAAGGAAACTTGTAAAACAACAAACAAACAACAAACAAACAACAAACAAACAACAAACAAACAGACAAACAAACAGACAAACAAACAACAAGCAACAAACCTTAATAGGAAATTTCGACATTCTTATCGGCTGTGCTTTTGAAGAGCTCGCTGAATGCATAGATGAAGCTCTAAAAAGAACCATGATTAGTTAGCACCAATAGTAGAAAGAAAGTTAGCGAAAATGAAGTAAAACAAACGCTTAAATGATAGCAACCCACTCTACCGCAAAGTTGTGAATTATAAAATGAAAATGAAAATGAAAATGAAAAGCGGTGAAACATTCTAGAAATGCAAAACGATGATATTTTAAACGCGTTAACAAAAATCTTTTGACTACTCCGAGTCTCTGACTTACTCAGAGAGTCTTAGGATTCATCTGGATCATTTCTATTTCAAGAGTTTATAGATTTGGAACGTATCAAGAACTCGACGCAATCTGCAACGATTTGGAGCGCCAGTAGTGGAGATGGGATGGCCAGGACCACTTGCACCGCCACTTGACAGGTCACATCTTATTTCTGTTTTCTAAAACCTACCGTAAATACTGTAATTGGACCCCATTCCCCCTCGTACAGTCGTGTAGTCGCAAAAGTTTTTTAGTATTTCATTTTTTTTCAAAGCACCCGTACTTTCAAAAAATGCGTGTTTGGTATCAAAAAAATAGCCCTGAATTTCAGCTATTTTTTGATAACTAAGCGCGCATTGTAGCATAAACCAGTGTCGAGAAAAACTCGTCCAAAGCTAGACTACGCAACACTCCGCACCGTCATTATGGGGGTGGGGTACTATTACAGTATTTACGGTATGCAATAAAAAAACAATTTGGTACTTGTGGGGGCAACTTTTTTTTCTTCAAAAGTCCTTTTTCTAGAGCAGTTTTTTGCGTAGATTACGAATTTCATAATGAAAGCTTGGGAAAATGCGTTTTAGACCGACTTTTAGAGGCTTCAAGTCGCCATTTCTATAGCGTACTTCACTGTAATGCTCCTATAAGGGCTCAAAAGGATCTTAATAAGCCTTTTCCTGTCCAAAAAAAGACTCTTTCTGAGATAATCTAAAGTCCTACTTGCAATTCTAACCAAATTCGAGTAGAAAATAAAAATTTCTGAAATTTTCACCCACGTGGTGGACCTGGGTGAAAATCATGAAAAATTCGAAATTTTCATTTTTGCTTTTTAAGATCTAATTTTGTTATTTTCATGTTCTGGACATTCTGGACTGGACATGTTAACATTCTGGACATGTTAACCTAAAGAAAGTGTTTTTGCATGCTTAAGAAAATCTTCCTAGGCCTTAGATAGGCCTTAGATCTCCTTATAAAAGCCCGCAGTGAAGTACATTCAGTTCGGGGGTGGGACAAATGCGACCTTTTTTTGCGCACCCGGCCAAAAGCGCACCTTTTTTTCGCTGGAAAAGGCCTTAGGAAAGGTCGTAGAGCTTCAAAAATGTTTTCATAGAGGGGAATCGTATGCGTAGATTCCGAATTTCGACAAATCGGACCTCGCTGACACGTCAAATTTGGGCTAAAAGGCAAAAACTGCGGAAAAGCGTTAAGTTGCGTAGTTTTTGCCTTTTAGCCCAAATTTGACGTGTCAGCGAGGTCTGATTTGTCGAAATTCTGAAACTACGCATACGATTCCCTCTATGGAAACATTTTTGAAGCTCTACGACCTTTCCTAAGGCCTTTTCCAGCCTTTCGGAAGGCCTTAAAAAAAAGGTGCGCAAATGTCCAGGTGCGCAAAAAAAAAAGGTCGCATTTGTCCCACCCCCTTTAGTTCGGTGGTTTTATTGATATTTAGAGATAAAGAAAAATTTTAGTAAAGTGCATTCGATTGACCTTAAAAAATTAGCTGCAAAGCCGAATGAACCGAAATTTTCGAATTTTCGGATTGAACCGAACCTGAACCGAATCGAAATTTGCGAACTTTCGGAAAAATAACAGATTTTTAACATTAATCTGTTATTTTCTGTTATTTTACTCTTAAACAAACGCTCATATCTCGACACCCTCGTTGTTTCAGGTCGTAGGTATCAAATAAAGGGAGAATGGGTGATCTTTTGAGATATAACACAAATTTACAGCTTTAACCAGCGCTTAGAAAAAAATTATTGAAAAGGGCAAAAAGGCCGATTTTCATCTTTTTCTAGCGCTGGTAGCTGAATTTGTGTTATATCCAAGACCCATTCTCCCTTGATACCTAATCGGCGCAACGTACGGGTGTCGGATGGCGTTGTTTAAAGTAACTTGACTACACGACGCTCCTATAGGAAGCCGTTTTATTAGAGTTTTTACGGTAGGTGAAAGGATCAGCTCTACTACAAACATGTGTAGGCTGGTTTATTAAATTCCGTTCTGCGAATGAATCTTCGAAGACAAAGGTCATCCAGCAGTTTAGCTGGATAATGCCAAGTTACTCGAAAATTTTCAAACCAACAAAAGGCTTTCCTTTTGCGGAAATAGCAGAAGAGTTATCTGTTGATCATCTAATACTCGAACATTGCATACACTTTGGTTTAAACCGTATTAGGGTCTTGGATTCCACATGATGGTGAAGCACAACCGAAGAACAACAAAGCCCAACAGAACAACCGAAACGCAAAGCCTTTCGCCAACTTTTACGTGTTGGATTGACCGACCCTTTCGTTAGATTAACTCTATTTGTAAAGTTTAACTCTAACTCTATTAATTGAGGGATTGATTGTTAATTTTCATTGGATTATTGTTATTTTTCATCTTTAGAGAACCGTTGTATCTAAGGCATGCCCTCTTCCTTCAACACACAGCACAAGCCCTAACTGCTTGTCGCTTGTCGAGATCCGGCTAGTTTAAACTACTAGCAAATCTCAAGTTAACTTTCGTACTACTAGCATGTACTTTTGTCCGATTTTTTGTATGTTTATGATCATCAATAAATCCCGAAAAATATATCCGTAAAACGTACACAATTTAAGGCATTTAAGATTGATTTAAGGCAAAAATCAGCATATGAAATTAGGTTGAAATTAGGTTGTTTAAGGCTAAAGTTTTCCTTTTTTGGCGGCAGCATCTTGGCTTAAAGGCACGTTGAATGGATGAAATCTAGAAAATTTTCGACTCTCTTTTAAAGGGACAAAAGACGCACCCATATTTTTCTGGAACATTTTGAAAATGCAATTGAAGTCCTTTTGTTGATGGACGAGCTGGGAAAACGCATCGATGAAGAGAGGCATTGGGATCACCTTGTGCTAACTGAAATGTAGAAAATTAGAAAATTCGAAAATCTTATCTCTGTCGCAATGTCTCATCACATACTTCTAAATCATCTACAACTCTCGGCTCTATCAAATAGGCGTCCTCGGTTTCCTGATACAAACGGTCTCCTGGATAAATGAAAGCAATAAAGCCGCTTGGTTTTCCGGTTAACTAAATGAAAAGCTGATTTTAAAAGGATAGAGATTTTAAAATGAAAATCCCAAAATACCTGTTGTGGGCAGATCACTGTTTTATTATTTGGCATCGTTACACTATTTGCAGAAACCTAGATGAAAATACTAGGGGTTTTATCATTTTTCAATGCTTTAAATACCTGCGACAATCGAGTCAACTCATAAATTTGTGGCGGTGGTAGATCGAGCGCACCATCTTGTGCTAACGGTAATGCTTTAGCGGGCTCAAGCCAAACGGCTGACGACATTTCTCGTGTACAGATGCTAAAATCACATTTTATTGAATGACATCCAGTTGAATCCCATAATCCATCAAGATCACTTACTTGACTTCAGGTTCTCCTTCAATCGGTAGCAAGAAAAACGAAGTCATGTATCGCTTTTTCCCATAATTCGGTGTAAGCCACGTGGCCCATGGTTGCAGTGAACGAAGTGGAAGCGCTGAGCCGACGAGTTTTGATACCTGGATATTAGAATTTGGGAAATGGATCGAAATCTCAAATTTTCTTCCGTACCTCAACAAACGCTGAAGGGTCTTTCTGGGCTCGTTGTTGTAGGTTGGCTAGATCCTTGTTTAATGCGGCGGTTTCTATTTTTCCATCGATGGTTGGCACAAGTCCCGTTTCTTCAAAGAGCTCTCTAAACAAGGCTACTTTATTAATATTAAACTGATAAAAGAGCTCTACAAATAACCCAAAAAGATAAAAAAATACCTCAACGCAGCAACTCGTTCGGGTTGCCCCAACTTTGAGTCCACTGTGTCAATGACACCGCCGGGAAATACGTGCAATGAAGGCATAAATGGCGCGGTGGCACCTCTTCGTAACATCAAAACACGCTGCGTTGTGCGAGACCCTTAACATCGAAACATAAGATTTTATCCCTACAAAAAACTGACACAAAATTATTGTCGATGCCACTTTCCATGGAGTACCCATTCGTCTTTCCTGGATATGCTTTTTGAAGAAAATATCCTTTTCTAATGTTAACAAGTATTTCAGTGCTATTATGCCATTTGTAATTGGTGAATCGGGTAAAAACAATAGAATTTATTTAACTTACATCACAATATCCAAAAAGTTTTACCAGCGTAAACAAGAAATATCAATATTTCGTGAGGGGATCGCCTCACGACGCACATCAAAACAAAGCCGAACTTGGAGAGTCAATTTTTGAGCAACAACAAAACAAATGGGGATATAGTAACGCCTAACAAGGGTACAACACCAAAGCATTGTACAAAAAATGTAACCGCATCAAGGGACGAAAAGATTAACGAAAGTAACATGGAACGTCTAGCGATGTGTTTGGAAGAGGTGCTATTTTAGGGGCAAGAAAGCTACAAGGGCTTGTAGGTTCATGAAAAACAAAAAACCAACGACTAACGTTCATAATTCAAGTAAATGATCAAAGAACCTAGTCTTTAAAATACAGAGCAAAGTCACCGATTTCGCTAATCACACTGGTACACAAATCAGCAAACACGAAAACAAGAACATAGAAGACAACATGATATGAGTAAAGCATTTAATCTCTGGCTAAAGCTCTAGCGCTTGTGTGTCAATCTTCGTCGTGCGCTTGCCAGCTTCCTACCCTGTCCAACTCCTGTCGCTGTAGAACTACTGCTAAAATTTATTATAAATTCGAATAGGCTGCGCAAACAAAAGAATACTCACTTGAAAGCAAATGGAGAGTCGGTTGGTGGCGCATTTCCGAATGATGGAACCTGTGCAATAGGTGGAAGAGAAAAATGAGAATGAGAAGGCTGCGAGTCACCAAATGAGAAGGCTAAATGCAAATACACTCTCGTAAATAATATTGAACTAACTTGGAGCTGGAGCAGCATTGCCTCCGAAGACGAATGGGCCCGTCGATGCGGGATCTCCAAACCGGAAATTCGTTGGCACAGCATCTAAACCGAATCTTGTTAGATGCAACTGCCAGCACAAGGAACCTGGCGCATTTTCACTAAAATTGAATGGTGGAGCAGTAGGAACACCCAGACTGAAAGAACCGGAAGTTGTCGTGTGAGGCAAGCCCAAAGTTGGTGCTGAGGCTGATGATAGCGCTCCGCCAAATCCACTAAAAATCAAATGATGAAGGAAAACCTTAAATAACAAACTTCGATCCAAAAATGAAAGGTGTTTGTGCTGGTTGAGCCAACGGAGCGAGAGTTAGTTTTGCACCTTCAGATGGACCGAAATTGAAGCTAGGTGTTGTTGTTGGCCCTGGTCCAAACAACGGTCGTTTCATGTCAGGAGCGCCATCATTACTTTTGGAAGGAGCCTAAATACAAAAATCAATGCAGAAGAAATGTATTTTACTTCAGGAGCCTTGCTTCCACCAAATCCAATTGAAACTCCATTAGATGGCGCCATCGGAGTAGGTTTGAAAGTTGATGTTGAAGCGGTAGCCGTTTCTCCCAACTTAGTTGTTGTAGGCGTTTGATTCAAATCTAGAGACCGATAAGTAAAACAGAATAGATAAATAAGACTTACTTTCCAACAAACTATTTTTGCTCAAGCTTGGTGCGGCAAATATAGAGGCAGGTGTTTTCGTATCCGTCAGTGAAACCGTAGTTTCCCCAAAAACCTAAACATAATTTTTGGGAAAATCTTTAATTTGAATCGACCTACCTTGATTGGTGCAAAAGGTTTGTCTGTGTCTTTCCGTTGAGTTTTATCCGTTTCAGGTACAACATCGCTGGTTTTTTGTGCATTTCCAAAAACTGGAATCGATGGAATAGAAGAGGCACCATTAAAAGTGAAAGCTAAATCGAAAACATCCTTGTATGTAAAATTCTACTAACAATTGGTCATCGGGGCTGAAGCTGTATTGCCTCCCAGCGTGAATGGAGCAGGAGTAGATGAAGCGGCTCCATCATTGAGTCCTTTCGACACTGTATCTAAAACGTTGATTTAGAAACACAATTCAGCAAACAACAAACCTGAACCGATTCCACCGAATTTCAAGAACGTTGTAGGCGCAGTAGTTGCACTCAAGCCGAAAGGAGTTGACTTTGGTAGACCAAGAGTGGACGTTGAATCTATTGACGGCGCTCCACCAAATCCGCTAAAACTTTATGAATAAAGTTATTTCTAAATAAACAAACCTTGCTCCATTAATAAACGGTAAAATAGCACCATTCGTTTGCGCTGACGGAGCTAAAGCTGGTTTCAAAGCTCCAGAGGCGCTCAAACCAAAACCCAGCCCTGCTCCTGCCCCAAACAATGGTCGTTTCACCTCAGCGTTATCATCCTTGTTTGCTAAGGGAGCCTAAATAGGAAAGTTGTCCAATGCTCAAAAAGATTGTTTCACCTCCGGAGCTTTGCTTCCACCAAATCCAAATGAAACTCCCTTGGGTAGTGCCAGGGGAGCGAATGTTGTGGGTTTGAAAGTTGATGTTGAAGCGGCGGCAGCGGCGGCTGTTTCTCCTGGTTTAGGTGACTCGCAAGCGACACATTTGGCGGAAGTTGCCTTAATATAAATAAATTAATGCAGAAGCTACGACAACACTAACCTGATTTTCCACCCAGCACACTGAACATGTCCATTTAGAAGTTGCAGATGAAGCCGTAGTGGTTTCTCCTGGCTTTGGAGCCTCACAAGCGATACATTTAGTAAATGCTGCCTAAAATTAAAACTAACTCATTTATATATTATACGATGCAAACCTGATTTTCCAACATACACACCGAGCAATACCATTTTGAAACTGTAGCTGTAGTTGGTGTCTTATTCAAACCTATAGCACACCAGATTAAAAAAATTCAAAGGTTTCAAAATTACTTTCTGGTGAAGCGTTTTTGCTTGAGTTTGGTGTGGCAACTACAGAAGCAGAAGTTTCACTATCCGTTGGTGGAGCCAAAGTTTCAGTAACAATCTAAAGTATGACATGCGTGTGTCATATCTGCAGTTCTACCAACCTTGATAGCTGGTGCGACAGGAGACTTTTCGGCGACCTTTGTTTGAACCTCGTTTTGAACCAGTTCGATATCATCGCTGCTATTGCTGCTCTCGCTTTCTGGGCTTGATTCGTCCGATGAGGAGGAAACGTTCTAAAAAAGAGATGTTGAGGGAATAAATTTGATTCTTACTGCTTGTGGACCACGTTCAACAGGAGCTTCAAAATCGAACAAACAATCGTTGATAAATCCTTTTGGTGGCGCCACTTTAGGCAAATCAAGTCTCTTTATAAATACCTAAATACTCTTTAAAAATTTTCAAACAAGATAGACTCACATCAGCGCTGTCCTTTTCTTGTTCTCCATCAGAGTCCTCCATGTAGATGCATCCGGCATTGAATGTGTTTGGTACTTTCTTTCCATCAAAGCCTTAAAGGCAACAAATTAAAGGTGGAGTCTCTTTTATGGTCCAATCTCCATACAAACCTCTTTTGGTAACCCGTGCTTGTAACCTTTTTAAACCAGTTTTACCATTTTTATTTTTTATCGTATTCCCCGTAAAAGTTATTTTCATTTAGTAGAAAATGTTTTTTCACACTATTTAATAACCATTGAAAATCGAGTGAAGAGCCTATCAAAAAAGAGTTGGATCTCGAGTTGTAGGTAGTTTTGAGACTTGCCAAATAACTTACTGAATAAGTTTTGACTAAGATAAAACTTTTACTTTAATCACTTTTTGGTGTTTCTTGTAGAATTTCGAGCTAAAGCCATATATGAAAACCGTCACTTTTTGATATAAAGTGAACTTTGGTTACGCTATTCTTAAAAGCGCGAATAAAATGTCAAATTTTGGTCGAATCTCACCGGTTCAATCGACTTTAATGGTTTCAGACTATGCAAAATCATTTAAAAACATAACAAACATAGGTTACCGAAATAAAGTTTGTATGGTGATTGGGCCATAAAGGGGACTACTACTTTAAAGAATTAGAAGCGAATAAATATGAACCTTTGAGTGGCGGTATCGCTTTAACCGATGAAACTGTTGCGCTTCCGCTCTCTTTAGCAGATGAAGTTACAGGTGATGGGTGATCAGAGAGATCAAACAATGGAGAAACCTTAACAATGTTTAATTCAATTTTTTCTCAAGAAGTGCTCACTTTCACAACACTGCTTGACGTAGCTTGAACACGTTGAATAGCTGGCGATTGGAATGATGTTGACGATTTATCCTCGACAGGCTTTTTTGGACGATAAATGTCCCTCCTAAAATTTAAAATATCACACCATTTTATTAATGATCATTAACTCATTGCTAAGTAAAATTTCTTACCAGTAAGGCTTCTTGTAATGTGTTGTCAAAGCTGAGGTCAATATTTGAATACGGTTTGAAGTTGGAATTGGCTGTCGTTTTCTTGGTGGGGGATTTTGAGGATTAGAAGTCGAATTTGCAATTGAAATCGTTGAATTAGTCCCAGCATGCCAGGATGTATTCCACACTTCTGGTACGGTTGAGGCTGGCCGGAATATTGGAACTCGTTTGGCTTCCTAAATGCGATCATGATTAAAGGTCTTGTACGATAAAGGCCATAGATTAAAAACAGTAAGCAATCTAACCGTTTGAGGCGTAGTCACACGTTCGAGTTGTTCAAGAATTGCTCGAGTTTTGCTGGAGATATTTGAATGTGTCGATGGAGCAGTAGATCGACGAGAAAACAACGAGATTGATGAAGATCCACCAGGTGATTCAAGCATCGAAGCATTGCGTTGCGTGTAAGGACCAGCAAACGAGTGTTCCATTCGGGGTTTCACTACGCTGGCTTCAAATGCAGGCACATGATCCTAAAAGTTGAATATGTATGAAACGTAGAATAAACTATATTCGCTACCTCATCGTCTTTTGTTGAAGCAATATTGTCTCGAAAACGTTTGATTCGCTCCGAAACAAGTAAGCTGTCCGGAGAACTGGTGAATTGTCTTTTCCTCTAGAAAACAATTTTTTAGTAACCGAAACACAGACGCTTACCGTCAAACTATCTGTATTCACAAAAAGTGACTCTTTTTGTGAGTGTCCATTGTTCAATGCCGAAGGATCAAAGCTTCTGAAGTTGGTGGTTTGTGGCGGAGATGACACCGGTGAGCCTAAAGAAGGATAATTCGTAAACAATTAATAAAAACTAAGAATAGTCATGCAAATTATTTTAGACTTTAGTGATTAATCGTTCAACATACAATTACAATCAAAACAAGCCTAAAAACTAACCGTGATCTGGCAAAATGTCTCTGAGCATTTGACGATGATCGTTGCTTGTTGGTGGACTTGTACTAGGCGACGGTGCGGTCATTCGAGACTCATTCGATTGCGCTGAAGTGCCGGATTGAGTCGGCGTGCGACCTAGAACAAGAAAATACTAATACTTTACGATATAACACTTAATATAACACTGATTTACAAAACACTTACCAAACCAGCGCGATAACCATGATTTATCAGCCATCAATTAAATCCGATCTAAACATAGAGAAATTAGTTAACGCTAGCAAACAAATGCCCGGGCGGGAAATGCAACAAAAGAAAGAAGAACGTAATGTAATAGCGGCTTAAAATGCTAGACAGCTCACGAAAACGTTTTCAAACAAAAAAGCGTCGCGTCGGGGAGAAGAACGCGACGCGCGTGTCGAAAGAAAGCCCAAAGCGGCAGTTTAAACAAATACGCTAGCCCCGCCCACAATACACACACCAATCCGCCTGTCTTTTTTCTTTTTAGCTGACCACTGGTGACCGGCTCTTTCTCTCGCCTCAAGGTCAACGACTGTTAGCGCCAAAGTCGTCCTTTACTAGTTTTTGCTAGAGTTGAATTTTCATACGTTTTCACTTTGCAATCAAACTTTTCGGTACTTTAGTGGTTGGGATGGGCCACTTTTATTCTGACTTAGTTGAATCTAATGTTTTGAGTGGTTGCATTGATACCTTTTATCTATTTTCGGGTAATCAAATATGCTTATACTTCAAATATGCTTATACAGCATTTACAACACGTTTCAAATTTCATATTGCCACTTTTATTTGATTTTCAAGTGTAAGCTGTTTTGAGGTAGCGTTTGGTCGTTAAAGTACACGAGATTAGGCTAGAATTGCTAAAAACTTGCTAAAACACGAATCTATTAAGCATATTTGATTACAGGGATAAAAGTGGCCCCTCCCAACCACTAAAGTACCAACTTTTCAAATGAAACTTAAATCTCCGCTTCTTTTAAACCTTGAATCAAAAATTGTGCACTGTTTTCGAATCAAAATCCTCGCTGTGATCTCACTTTCCTATAAAAAACGAAGCTTTAGACGAAAAATCTGCCAACACTTTTAAAAAATCGCAAGAAGAAAGTGAGGGGGGAGCTGGTCAAAACAGCGCCAGTCAAAATAATGCGTTTGTGGTTGTTTATTCGTGTTTCTTATTTTCATTGGGTGTAGAAAAAACTTAGCTATCTGCTGAATTTTTTGGAGCCGCTTAGAACAAATCTGTAATGAGAAAATGCTAAAAAAAGACAAAAAAGGGCTTAAAAAGAGGTTAACTGAGCTTTTCTCGACACCAATTCTGTTTTAGGTGATCGCAAAGTATGCAAAATGTAGATAATTTTATTCTGCATGCAATAAGAATAAGAAACACATATAAACTCAAACGCGGAGAGGCTATTTTTGGCGTGGCGCTATTTTGACCAGCTTCCGAAAGTGATTTCTTTTCTTTGAACGAGGTTTTATATGTAATTTTCCGACAATATTCCCACGTTTTAGAATCGATGAAAGTTCAACTACGGTATTAGATGTAGAATAAAATTTTCAGATGAAACAGCTCATTCTCCGATGTTGATGACTGGTTTTTGATGTCAATTTAATTCTAACAATGAAATTTCTAATACTTTTATTTCTTCACATTTTATTCCTCGATCGATCCACCGCTACCACTCATCGAAAGCACAATAGGCGATCATTTGACGGTAATGCTATGTTAGAAGTTGTCTGATCTGTGAATTTGTTAGAAGTATGTTAGTTTTTTGGAACTGTTAGGTTAAAGCACTACTAGTTTAGCACAGTAGAGAGCCTCTATTAGTAAGGTATTATGGTACATCGGCAATTTGAATTCCCTTTAAATCAAAGTCCTTTAAATGCCCTTTAAATCAATGCCCTTTAAATCAAAGTCCTTTACATCAAAGTTCTTTAAATCAAAGCCCTTTAAATGCCCTTTGAAAACTCTTTAATCATTTTGCAATCAAATTCTTCGTTTTTTGTCGAAAAAATGTCGAAATGTCGAAAAAATCTCGATAATCGGTCAAGCAATTTGTCAAATGAAGGGTCCAAAGACGGGGATACCAAATTGAATTGAGTGAGAGGAAAGAAAGAAAGAAAAAATGAAGCCAAAGAGAGGATGCAAGGGAAATGGATCGATGACCATCTGTCCTTTTACCCACACCACTCCATTTCTTCATATAGTAAGAGAAAATATGGTTTGCTTAGGAGTGAACGAGAATTTCAGCATAAATATTCTCTTTCAAAGTGTGCTCATTTAGCTGAATATCTAGGAAATTTGAAATAAAAGGGCAGCCACGTAAAATCTACGCAGAGAAAGAGCTTCGCTGTTTTCATAACTGCCCTATTTGTTATACAAATTTAAAAGATATTCAACTAAAGGGAATACTTTAAAAGTATAGCTATAACTAGTTTATATAAATAATTTGGAATTGGAAAGGGGAAATTGCACTAGTGTTCTCGGCTCTTGAACTGTTAAACTTTGGAAGGAAAGAAAGGAAAGAAAGGAAAGAAAGGAAAGAAAGGAAAGAAAGGAAAGAAAGGAAAGAAAGGAAAGGAAAGAAAAGATGGGTTCCAAGTAAAGGAAGCAAAGAAAAAAAACTGTTAAACTCTCTTCTAGGTAATAAACTGTTAAACTAGGCAATACAACTAGCACAATATAGAAAAATAAATTTTAACCTTAAGTACATATCTTTCCTCTAGAAGTTAAACACTAAATAGTTGCCAAATTCACTCTACCACGTCAACACTTGGGTACCCACTCGAAAGTAGCGCTTCACCATCTGTTATTGCACTTGTGGGAAATGGGATCGAGGCCAATTGAAGCCAATTCTGTCAATTCTGTCATTCTGATTCTGACAATTCTGACAATTCAGCGTTTTCATTCAGCCTTTTCAAACAAGAAACCAATTTTGAAGCTTAAAAATGGATCTAAACTTTAAACTTTAAAACTTGAAACTTGAAAACTTTGAACTAAACTAAACTTTAAATAAATATCTTTCTAGACGAACGATGGCTGAATTTCAAATTCACCGCCGAGCCCGAAGAATCTTTGTTCTCATCAAAAGCATTGCTTTCGTGCAGCTACGAGTTTGAGAAAAGGGATGGACGAGTGAGTTGAAAAGATGAATAGCTGAGCAGATGGATAGCTGAGCCTGAGCTGAACAGCTAGGCAAGACCAGGCCAGGCCAGGCAAGGCAAGGCCAGGCAAGGCAAGGCAAGGCAAGGCCAGGCCAGGCCAGGTAGAAGTCTTAATCTGACTTAGAAAGAGTTCCCGGGCCTAAGCCCTAGCCTAACCGAGAACTGGCTGAGATCCAGAAAATGGGGGTTCAGCCCAAACCCAAATAGACTTAGTGCTAGGCGCTAGCCGCTAGCCTAAGCCTAAGCTGGCCTAAGCCTAAGCCCAAGCCTAATCCTAATCCTAAGCCTAAGCCTAAGCCTAAGTCTAGTCCAGACTTCGACCTAGCTGTTGCCCAGACTCTATCCTCGCCTAGTCTCACTTACAATTAGTCTCCAGGATTTTCTAAATCTTAAAGTTGATAAAGATAAATATCCTTAAAGTTTAGCTATGATATTTCTACGTAAATCTAAAGTTAGTATACTGTATCCAACGTAAAAAAAGAGCAAAGAAAAGATAAAAAAAGCTTTCCAGGTAACCGATGAAGTTGAGTGGCAAAAAGACGGCGAAAAGCTTGAGAATCCGTGAGTTTTAAAAAAAAAAACAAAAAAGCTACCGTAGTACCGCTCTATTACAGAGATTATTGTAATATATTTATATATTTTATTTATATTTATGTTTTTATTTATGTTTATATTTTTTTATTTATATTTTTATTTCTATTTTTATTTATATTTCTATTTTTATTCTTTATTTATATTTATATTTATATTTATATTTTTATTTATATTTATATTTATATTTATATTTCTATTTTTATTCTTTATCTATATCTACAAGTTCCTTGTATATTTCCGGGGACATAAGTGGTCATAAGAGGCATCTCTATGCATCTTTTAGAGGAGGAATTGGGTATCTAAAAAGATTCTACTAAAAGAATCTTGAACTCGAAAGCTAAAAGAAAAGAAAGAGCTGAGAATACCTACTTGAACTTCAAATAAACGAGGAATCAACTTTTTAAGATAAACCTTTAGTGCACGAGTTTTTAGCTATGGGATCACATGAAAAGATTCGAGATTACGATAGTTACAGATGACGATAATCTTAGGGTGATCAATTACAGTACTCAAGTACATTTAAGTACATTCAAGTACAGTACACTCAAGTACAGTACACTCAAGTACAGTACATTCAAGTACAGTACATTCAAGTACAGTACATACAAGTACAGTACAGTCTTTTACATAATTAGATACCCTAACTTTTCCAGTATAAATGATCTAGTTTTTGAAGCATGATAAAACAATAGTACCATTCTTTAATATTGGTCTGGTCCAGGCCCATGCCAATGATCCCAGGCTAGGTCCAGGCTAGTCCCAGGCTCAGGTTAGGTACAGACTAGTCTCGGGCTCAGGCTAGACCCAGGCTCAGGCTAGGCCCATGCCCAGGCTAGGTCCAGGCTAGGTCCAGGCTAGTCCAAGGCTAGGCCCAGGCTCAGGCTAGGTACAGGCTAGTCCCAGGCTCAGGCTAGACCCAGGCTCAGGCTAGGCCCATGCCCAGGCTAGGCTCAGGCTAGGTCCAAGCCAGGCTAGGCCCAAACTCAGGCTCAGGCCAATTTTAGTAGTCCTAGTACATCAGTCGATGGACATCAGTCCTTCTAGTAGTCCTAGTTCTAGTAATCTACCCAGGCTCAAGGCCCAGGTCGTTTCTAGTACTAGTTTTTGATGATTAAAAAGAGAAATACCCTTCCCGGGATTAGTCCCCTCTCCCCATTTCCCAGAGTACCCCTCACTCATGTCGGAAATATCTCTTTCTTTTTCTCGACTCGTGAGAACCGGCATTTAAGCGACATTTAGTCATCCGCCCGTGTTTCATAATCCCGACCAAGCAAAAAGCGCCACAAAAAGCTCTCCGAGGTTTTTCGCTAGGTATTACTCTCGGAAATGAATAGAAAAAACGTAAAATGGAAACGATGCATTGGGGAAGAGTTGGAAATGGAAATGAAGAGGTAACCAGCTAAACAAAGCTGATTGTAAGCTCTGTAAAAAGCTGATTGTAAGCTCTGTAAAAAGCTAATGCAGTACTCGATACGGATTTACGGTAGCCGTATCATGCTACTGACGGCTACTGTAAACGGTTATTGTAGTCAGTTATTGTAGTCGGATTATTGTAACATCTATAGATTACAATAACTAGATCACAATTCAGAGCACTGAGACTCAGAGTTACGTTTAGTTTAGAGTGCTAGAGTGCGTTTAGAGTGATTACGTTCCAAAACCAAAGCAATACATTTCCCCATTTATCCAATACTTGATGAAATTGCTAAATCCCTTAGCCTGGGGATAAGGGAAAGCTATGAAAGCTATGAAAGAGAAGGGGTTCTTGGGGATTTCCCCATCCATAAAGTAGTAGGAGCCAAGTAACCAAACACCTCGCATTCATCCCCTCTCAGCCATCTTCTCTTTAACCCCTTCTCTTTAACCCTTTCTCTTCTTTCTACCAATACCCACATATTTATTTGCGCAAACGATCGAAATAGAGAAATAGAGAAATAAAGAAATAGAAAATAAAGAAATGCCTTTACTCAAGATTTCCCTACTGGAATAGGGATTGAAATGAAATAAAGAACTCGAACTCGAAGGAGGTTCGAGGACTCGAACCCGTGCAAAAAATGAATCACTCGCTTTGTAGCCAAACATCTTATCCACTACACCATCAGCTCATATAGGAGACTAGCGAGAAAAGCCTTTTAAGCAAGATGTTGACTTCTTTGGGAAATATTTTGAGTAGTTTTTGATTAGATTTAACGCTGTTTTCGGTTTACAAGCTTGATCTGGCTTTGCTTATTCTCTTGGCCCTATCTTGACCCTCTCTTGGCCTTCTCTTGGCCCTCTCTTGACCCTCTCTTGGCCCTCTTTTCTTTGCTTATTCTTTCTAAAAGCTTTACTTGTCAACATTGCTATCAAATTCTTTCTTTCAAAGCAAAAGTTCTTAAACTTTTACGAGAAATGCAAATTCGTGGCTTGCGTAACGGGGGTGGAACGAGGCGGAAACCTAATGGATGACTGAAAAGAGGGCCAAGAGAGGGCCAAGAGAGGGATAAAGAAGACCAATAGATGCCAAAGGAGGCAATTTCATGTCCCCGAATTCCTCCACTAGTTCGTGGCCTAAATTAGTGTGTCCGACAATCCCTGTTCCCCATCTCTAATGACTACTTCTTTTCTTCTTTTCACTCAAATCTGGGTCATTCGAAAGAGACCAAAAGGGGTGATTTGTCTTCGTTTGTCTTTTGAAAAGGGATCTCTGGATTGTTGAATGATTTGTAAAAGAAAATTAGTTGACTATGCAGAAATCCAAAGGTACTATTGTTTATCGAGAAAATGAAGAAGATGAAGAAGATGAAGAAGATGAAGAAGATGAAGAAGATGAAGAAGATGAAGAAGATGAAGAAGATCAAGAAGATCAAGAAGATGAAGAAGATCAAGAACATTAACCTTAAGAAAGCCAAATCCAATCAATCCAACCAATCCAATCAATCCAGTCAATCCAGCCAATCCAGCCAATCCAGCCAATCCAGTCCAAATCCAGCCAAATCCAGTCAATCCAGCCAATCCAGCCAATCCAACCAATCCAACCAATCCAGCCAAATCCAATCAATCCAACCAATCCAACCAATCCAGCCAAATCCAGTCTATCCAGCCAATCCATCCAATCCAACCAATCCAGCCAAATCCAGTCAATCCAACCAATCCAGCCAATCCAACCAATCCAGCCAATCCAACCAATCCAACCAATCCAGCCAAATCCAGCCAATCCAGCCAATACATCCAAATCCAGCCAATCCATCCAAATCCAGCCAATCCATCCAAATCCAGCCAATCCATCCAAATCCAGCCAATCCAGCCAATCCAGTCAAATCCAGTCAATCCAATCAATCCAATCAATCCAACCAATCCAACCAATCCAGCCAAATCCAGCCAATCCAGCCAATCCATCCAAATCCAGTCAATCCAGTCAATTCATCAATCCAGCCAATCCAGCCAATTCAATCAATCCAACCAATCCATCAATCCATCAATCCAGTCAATTTAGCCCTTTCAATGTTCTGGCTAGCTCGAAACAAAAACAATATCGTAAAAAGTTAATCCAATTTAAGTACAATATTTGAATGTCATTAATTAATCATTGATTAACTATTCTTTACTTTAGCCCTCTTCTCGCAAACGGATCACTTTGGATTGAAAAGTTGAGTGAAGATGACTCAGGCGAGTACTCGTGCGCTGTCAAGATCACCGGTGTTCACAAAAACGAGTGGACTTTTCGATCAAAGAGTGTAAAGGTTAGAGATTTATTTATCTAATTTAATAATTTAATAGTTTCTAATCTGTAAACTTCTTTTTCTAATCTTCTTTTTCTAATCTTTTTTCTAATCTCTTTTCAGGTCCAAGCTCGTCGACCTCTTCGCTTCAAGGCTGAACCTGAAGATGTGCTGGTGGCCCCTGGACACTCAGCTGTCTTCAAATGTGTTGTGGTAAGTTTTTTTAAGACGGCTACAGTAAGATTTATGTCTACATTCTTTAGTAAAACGAAAAAAACAAGTTTTAAATCTAGGTAAAGGGTTTAGTAAATCAGCTGATCTGTTATTAACTTTTTTTGGTGATCAAATCAAAATTCATTTGAGATCAAATCTCAATGACTATCAATTATCTAAAGCTTGTCGTGTCTGAAAGACAGCCAGGGTCTACTCTAGGCCAGTCTGGGTCTACCAGGATCTACTCTAGTCTAGTCTAGGTCTACTAGGGCCTACCCTAGGCCAGTCTAGGTCTACCAGGATCTACTCTAGGCCAGTCTGGGTCTACCAGGATCTACTCTAGTCTAGTCTAGGTCTACTAGGGCCTACCCTAGGCCAGTCTAGGTCTACCAGGATCTACTCTAGTCTAGTCTAGGTCTACCAGGGCCTACCCTAGGCCAGGAATCTACCAGGGCCTACCCTAGGCCAGGTTCAGGCCAGTTCAAGTAGAATCCAAGATCCAAGTCAGCTCGAATATCTAACAAAAGCTTTCAAAACCTCTGGATAACTTTCAAATCCAAAACATACATTGATGACCCTAAATAATCATAAATTATGTGATGTTCTAAAAGGCCTAAAAGGTCCACTCGAAGTCAGTCCAGTCCAGTCGAATCCCCAAGGTCCCATAAATGTTTTACGATCGTAAGGCGATGGGATCTATTCTCCTCTTTCGTTTCTTCTTTCTTTCAGTGATCTAGGGGAAAACGATTTCTCTGAAAAACCTTTATAAATGTTATGGAAAAGTGGAAAAGTGGAAAAGGGAAAAGTTTTCTTTCTTTCTTTCTTTTCTTTCTTTCTTTCTTTCTTTCTTTCTTTCTTTCTTTCTTAACCGATTTCTCCAAATGTTAAACGAACCGTTTCCAACGAAAAAACGAAAAAAGAGAAAAGTTTTCTGAATTTTCAGTGAAATTACTAGAAAATCTAGAGAAAACGTTTAAAAAGAAAGAAAGAAAGAAAAGAAAGAAAAGAAAGAAAAGAAAGAAAAGAAATAGATGCTAAACACCTAAAGAACAATCTATTAAGCGGTATGCCAGATGGTTTGTGTTTCGAGTAAGCTTTCAGTTAAGTAAAGTACAAATAAAGTACAGTTAAAGCTTTCAAAATCCATTATATCTTTGCTCAATGGCAAAAAATCATTTCCTTTTCCCAAAATTTGACACACATTTGACAATTTGACACACCTAAGCGCTGTTCAAAATATTGTACGATTGATGGATTGAATTGAGAGAGGAAATGAGAACAAATGCCTCAATCTGTCACCAATCAAGTGCTAATTCTCAACACTCGTTTTCCTCAAAGATTGAAAGGAAAAGGCTTCACACTGAAGGATTTAGCTTTGGCCTTAAGCTTAGCAAAGCACTGATACTACAAAGCAAAGCACTGAACTCTGGTGTCAATGATGTCAATGATGTCAATGATCTGATATCTGATGTCAATGATGTCTGATGTCTGATGCCAATGATGTCAATGATGCCAATGATGTCTGATGTCTGATGTCAATGATGTCAATGAGAGTAGCTCAGATAAAGTCTTTGCTTGTTAAGGGAAAGGTCAGGGGAAGGCTGGTTTGAATCCTGGTGTCTCCATCATCTATATTCCAATTCTAATCTATAAAACAACTCAAAACACTCCAATCTTTAATTAAATAAATCTAATCCAATAAATTAATCTTATTTAATAAATAAATCTAATCTAATAAATAAATCTAATCTAATAAATAAATCTAATCTAATAAATAAATCTTATCTAATAAATAAATCTTATCTAATAAATAAATAAATCCAATCTTCCAAATTTTTCTTCCAAGTTCTTCTCTTTGATTTTTCAATATCTGATAGAGAAGAGGAAAGGAATTCGTTTTAGAGTTGACATTGATTGGTGGGCAGGTGGTGGAAGGGAAAGGAAAGCATCCTTTCACCAAATCAGCCAGATTTTCAGCTTTTAGTGACCACTAAATGCTGAATAAATAATAAAAACCTTGAATATTTTATTTGAAAGAGAAATGGAGAATAGATTTTTATATAAAAGACTCAATTGGGAGGACTCATTTGGAAATTTTAGGACTCGATTGGGCCAACGATAATACGCTGGCTTTTCAACGATCGACCATTGCGGGAAAATGGTGAGTAGACTGTAAAAGAAAACTGTAAAACTATTGTACGAAGTTTGCTAAGAGGCATGCGTTTGCTAGAGACGTGTGTTTGCTAGAGTACAAAGGACACTACGTTTGTTAGAGGACAAAGTACGCTACGTTTGCTAGAGCACAAAGTACACTACCTTTGCTAGAGTACAAAGTACACTACGTTTGCTAGAGGATAAAGTACACTACGTTTGCTAGAGCACAAAGTACGCTACAATGAACTTATCTGACGTACAAGTTATCCACCTTTAGACAGCTTTGATCTTAAGCTTAGCAAAGCTAAAGTCTTTCTTTCTTTCTTTCTTCCTTTCAGCTAAACCTTTATCAAACTTGCGTGCTTTGGTTCTGTATCAGAAGACAATAACGATACTGTTCTTTCACACTGTTCCTGTAGGAGTCGTTCTTAATCTTTCTAAGTACCGATTGTACTTCCCATTCGACTTTTCTTTACATTGTCAACTTTGTCAAGAGCTAATCTATATAGATATTTGAGTTTCACAGTGAAGTTGTTGTTGTTGTTGTTGTTGGTCCAACGGTGAAAGCTCTTGTCACCAAAATTCCTTTAGTTCAAGCTATAGCTCAGTGGTTAGAAAGAGGAGGAATTGTTCCTCAGGTAGAGGAGCTGTTCCTCAGTTAGAGAAATTGTTCCTCAGGTAGAGGAGCTGTTCCTCAGGTGGAGGAGCTGTTCCTCAGGTAGAGGAGCTGTTCCTCAGGTAGAGGAATTGTTCCTCAGGTAGAGAAGCTGTTCCTCAGTTAGAGGAATTGTTGTTAGAAAGCGAAAGAACAAGGACTCAATTCCCCCTCCAGAAAACTTGACCCAATTTCAAAACGTACGTCAATTCACTAAAATTCTTGAGACAAGGGGATTTCTCGAAGAGAAACGGGTCGCCTGTCAGATTTCCACAACGATAAGCCCCCAATGGAAACTAATTGCGGGCTGGAAAGGGAAAGTGGCAGTCCCCAAGAGAGATCCCTTGCACCCATCTCTCCCATTACTCAGGGGTCGACAATGTGAAATCAAAACATTGAGCTAGGGATTGAATTGGTTGGATTGCAGTACTTTAGTAGTGAATAAAAGACTTTTAACAAAAACATTTGTCGATTCTTTTTTTGCTGTTAGCAATTTAAAGTTTTTCGTGTTTTTCTCAGTACCAATCCTTCTATTTTATCTATTTAAACAATCATTCGACGCAGAATCGAATTTCGGGTTGAATGAAATCAAAATGAGCTTAAGATATAGTATCCATGTAAAGTTATGAGGTAAAAGATGACAGTTTAGAAGATTTATGAGGTAAAAGCTTAGGTTAATAGTCATGGTTTAGGTTTTAGGTAATAGTAGCTTAGGTAATAGTAATTTATGAGGTAATAGCCATGGTTTACGTTTTAGTATTATCAACAATAAAAAAGGGATTGACAGTTAAAAGGGATTAACAATCAAAAGGATTGTTACAAAAGGATTTTTACAAGTCTAGTTCATAGTAAAGAATCTAGATCAAGCTATTAGCTTTAGAAGAAGCTATTAGCTTTAACTTTCGCATAAAGTCTCGAATTTTAGATGACATTCGTATCCTGCCCGTCTCGAACTCCCTTGAGATCACTCCAGTTCTCCCAAAACATCAAGGATTTTATCGCTGTGAGGTGACAAGTCATGGAGTGATTTCAATCCGATCAACGTCAGCTCGATTACAAGTTGATGCAACAAGTGAGAGATTTTGAGAGGTTCTATGAAAGATTGGCTTGAAGCTGAAAGGTTGGCTTGAAGGTGAAGGATTGGCTTGAAGCTGAAGGATTGGCTTGAAGCTGAAGGATTGGCTTGAAGCTGAGGGATTGGCTTGAAGCTGAAGGATTGGCTTTTAGCTTCAAGCCATTCTTTCAGCTTCAAGCCATTCTTTCAGCTGAAGGATTGAAAGCTTCATTTAAATACAATAGCTCTTAGATTCTTAGATCTTAGTCTTAGATTTTAAAAATCAGAATTCATTAATCATTTCTTTCTTATCTTCTTTTCTCTTGCAGCTCCTTCACTCAAAGGTTTCCTCTCATCACCGAGCGATCAACGAGTGATTGATGGTGATCAAGCGATACTCGAGTGTCTTCCTGGTGGACAAAAGCCAAGTGCACATGTGGAATGGTGAATTATTTGAAAATTTAGCTAACAATAGGCTTAGCTAACATTCGATCTTTTAGAGGAAAGCTTAAAAAGCCGTTAACTTAAACCAGTTAACAAACCAGTTAACAAACAGTTAACAAAACAGTTAACAAAGCAGTTAACTTTAAGCAAATCTCTTAAGTCAAAGGTTTTCTCGATTCTTGATAAGCCTACCGTAAATACTGTAATAGTACCCCAGCCCCATAATGACGCGGAGTGTTTCGTAGTCTAGCTTTGAGTGTCTAGCTTTGAACAAGTTTTTCTCGACACTGGTTTATGCTACAATGTTCGTTTTGGTATCAAAAAATAGCCCTGAATTTCAGCTATTTTTTGATACCAAAACGAACATTGTAGCATAAACCAGTGTCGAGAAAAACTCGTTCAAAGCTAGACTACGAAACACTCCGCTCCGTCATTATGGGGCTGGGGTACTATTACAGTATTTACGGTAACTATTTATTTAAGCTTTAAACAGCTTTAAATAGCTTAAAAAAAAAAATTTAAAATTTTAAAAATTTTAAAAAAAAAAAAAATTTAAAAAAAAAAAAAAAAAAAAAAAAAAAAAAAAAAAAAAAAAAAATTTAAAAAAAAAAAAAAAAAAAAAAAAAAAAAAAAAAAAAAAAAAAAAAAAAAAAAAAAAAAAAAAAAAAAAAAAAAAATCTTATCATTTTATAGACATTTCTTTACAATATCCTTAGCCATATTTCTTTTCTTATAAAGATATTCAGGCTTCGCGATGGATCAGTGCTGGTAGAGGATGGGCAACGAGTTAAACGAATCTCCGGATCGTTACACTTCACAAAAACTCGCTTATCCGGTAAGGTTTCTCTTGAAAATTTGCATATAATATATAAAATAAATAAAGATATTTTAAATCAAGATATTTTAAATCTAGATTTATTTGAATAAAACAAATTTCTTTATATATTTATGTTTTTATAAAAGAGTATAGAAAACAAATTCGACTTTTCTATAACCAAATTTAATGCGGATTCTATTAAAACCAACCATAAGTTGATTCAGCTTCTATACCTCGAGTTATAAACCATTTAAGTTGATCAACTTTTTTTGGTAGGTAGTTCAACTTTGACTCAAATTTTCTCTAATGATAGTCAACTAGTCAACTAGAAACTGAACTAGAAAGTAAACTATAAACTCAACTAGAAAGCCAACTAGAAACTCAACTAGAAACTCAACTAGAAAGTCAACTAGAAAGTCAAACAGAAAGTCAACTAGAAAGTCAACTAGAAAGTCAACTAGTTAACTATAAACTCAACTAGAAACTCAACTAGAAACTCAACTATAAACTCAACTAGCAACTCAACTAGCAACTCAACTAGAAAGCCAACTTGATAGTCAACTAGTCAACTAGAAAGTCAACCAGAAAGCCAACTAGAAACTCAACTTGATAGTCAACTAGAAACTCAACTAGAAACTCAACTAGCAACTCAACTTGAAAGTCAACTAGAAACTCAACTAGAAACTGAACTATCAACTCAACTTCTAGACCAAAGTACCCTTTAAATTCAGATGAAGCCTCGTACACTTGCCGAGCAAATTTAAACAGTCAAATCTACGAGAAAATGGCGCAGCTGAGTGTGATTGGTTAGTTTTTTTAAAGAACTAGAATAATAAAATACTAGAAAATTTATAATAGTTATAAACTAAATATTATAACTATTATAAATGCAAATTACAAAATTAATATTTAAATTTAGAGCCACCAAGGCTTGTGCGAAGTCTCTCAGATAAAATCGCTTTGGAAACGACTGATGTCGAGGTAAAGAACTGGCTTTTCTACTTTCAAAAATAGATAAATAATAGCTTATTAGCTTTATTATTAGCTTTTTCTTTAGCTAATCTGTGAATTTCGTGGCAATCCAACACCGAAAATTCGCTGGCTAAAGAATGGTGTGCCGGTGAAAGCCTCCGAGTACTTTTTAATCGATGAGAATCGACTACAAGTGTTAGGAGTCGTGAAAATGGATCAAGGTGAAGAATATCATTGTATAGAATGTTTTATAGACAAAGTTAGGCAAGGCTAGTCAAAAATAGCTTCCAATTACAGGTGTCTACCAGTGCATCGGGGAAAACGAGGCAGGCTCTGTGCAATCGATTGCGCAACTACTCGTGGATAGTGCTGGTGAGTGGCGAGAGGAAATGAGATTGATAAATTAGCTAAGGCTAGGCTAGGCTAGGCAAGGCTAGACAAGGTTAGCCAAGGTTAGACAAGGCTAGGCAAGGCTAGGCAAGGCTAGGCTAGACAAGGCTGGACAAGGCTAGACTAGGCTAGGCAAGGCCAGGCTAGGCTAGACAAGGCTAGGCAAGGCTAGGCAATGCTAGGCAAGGCTAGGCTAGGCAAGGATCAACCAGGGCAAGCCTAGGTCTAGCTTTTGAATGATTTAGCTGACTTCTTCTGGCTTCTTCTGGCTTCTTTTGACTTCTGACTTGTCAAGTTTTTTTGAGTTAAGTTAGGAGTAGAAAAGTTCAGGCTAGACTAGGACTAGACGTTTGAGTTCAGTTTTAGAACAAGGACTGAGCTTGAGCCTAAGTCAAAGCCAAGCCAAGTCATGACCAGGTTCAATATCTGCTCTAGAGTCAGGCTAGCTCCAAGACTAAGGCCAGGACCAAGGCCAGGACCAAAGTCAGGATTAAAGTTAGCTCCAAGACTAAGGCTAGGACCAATGCTAGCTCCAAGAGCCTGGCTTCTGGTTAGTCTATGTGCCTTTTTGTGACCTCTGGAATCCAGACTCTGGAATCCAGGCTCTGGAATCCAGACCTGGAATCCAGACCTGGAATCCAGACCTGGAATCCAAACTCTGAATCCCCAGATGCTTCTAGATCCTCTAGATATGGCCATCTGTAAGGATGAATAACAAAACCGAATCGTAAACAGTATTATCAAAGCCTACCGTAACCTAAATCCTGTTTTACATTCAACTTTCTCGCTTCAGAGATCCTCTATCCAGCTCTGAAAGCTCTCCGCCTTTCGGAAGATTTTGTGACCGAGAGTGAAGAGAGTCAAGCTTTTTCCACTACCGTAATTCCAATAAACATAACGTCAACAGAGGAATTGATGCGTGCAGACGGTTGGAGAGTCAAAAGGAACTTTGTGTACATTAAGCTCAAACGCAAAGCTCAACTTGTAAACGCAAACTTTCTAGTTTATTGAATTCTTTGCATCAGCAAAGCAGCAAAGAGCTCATTGCTTGCAAGCCAGCAAGAGTGCGTTTTCATTGAGCATAAAGTACACAGGAGTACACAAGAGATCTTGCACATTTCTGCATCTTATACTTTCCCATATGAATGTGTGAATGAAAATGAATCCCATCCCAATCCCAATCCCTTGTACCGTAACCCAGTTTAAGACAGATACAGCTAGACAGACAATAACTTCAGCACCGTTCTCTACAGATGCACTAATCCTTTAACCAAGAAACATATAAAATCACTCAAATTCCAGACAGTTCAAATTACAAATCACTCAAATTCCAGACAGCTCCTCTATTGCTGCTTCTTCAGGAAAACCAATGCTTTCAACACCGCCATTAGCTTTGAAAACGACACTTATTGGTGAGTTTTGAATGGTATTTAAGACTGCTCGATTTAAGACGCTTGATTTAAGGCGCTTGATTTAAGGCTCTCGATCCAAGGCGCTCGATCCAAGGCGCTCAATTCAAGGCGCTCGATTCAAGGCGCTTGATTTAAGGCTCTCGATCCAAGGCGCTTGATTTAAGGCGCTCGATTCAAGGCGCTTGATTTAAGGCTCTCGATCCAAGGCGCTTGATTTAAGGCGCTCGATTCAAGGCGCTTGATTTAAGGCTCTCGATCCAAGGCGCTTGATTTAAGGCGCTCGATTCAAGGCGCTTGATTTAAGGCTCTCGATCCAAGGCGCTTGATTTAAGGCGCTCGATTCAAGGCGCTTGATTTAAGGCTCTCGATCCAAGGCGCTTGATTTAAGGCGCTCGATCCAAGGCGCTTGATTTAAGGCTCTCGATCCAAGGCGCTCGATTCAAGGCGCTTGATTTAAGGCTCTCGATCCAAGGCGCTCGATCCAAGGCGCTCGATTCAAGGCGCTCAATTCAAGGCGCTCAATTCAAGACACTCAATTCAAGGCGCTCAATTCAAGACACTCAATTCAAGGCGCTCAATTCAAGACACTCAATTCAAGGCGCTCAATTCAAGGCGCTATTTAAGATCACTCGATTTAAATGCTATTTAAGGCGCTCGATCTCTCGGTGTTGAATGGGATGCACCAATGGAAGCTCACGGAAACATTCTCATTTATCACGTTTTTTATCGAGAAGAAGGATCAACTAGGTGAGAACTTAACAACTAAATTTAAAGATTTACAAAATATTATTTTAAGAGAACGAGCTATGAATGCATCATCTCGTTGGGTGAATCTTGGATCTCTTCAGCCGGAAACTCTCTACATTATACGAGTGGCTGCTGAGAATGAGGCTGGTGTTGGACAAAGCAGTGATCACATTAAAGTCACCACTTCAAAAGAACGTCAGTTTTTCAAATAGTTCTTGATCTAGAAGATCCACTTGATCTTTAGAAGCCGTTCCCGGACGGATCTCTCGTTTGGGAGCACAAGCGACCGACTCGGAGAAAATCGAGGTCCGTTGGGAGCCACCAACAACGGAAAGTGGCGGCCCAACTCCACTCCGTTATCGTCTTTTCTATATCAGACACCCGCCACAGCACAATGAGCGAGAGACACAGATCACCGTCTCTTCAACAGAATATACACTACATGGAATGGACAAATATACAGAGTACGCGATTCGTGTTGAGGCTGAGGGAGCGAACGGAGCCGGACTATCATCGGACACGATTACGGTAGGGAGAAGGGGAACTTTGGCTTTCTCTGGAACTTGCCTGGCTTTCTCTAGAGTCAGTAGATTGCAATAAGCAATGAAATCCAAGCTGCTGAGGAGACTTAGGAGGCTGCTTAGGAGGCACAGTTAAAGCCAGAGCTGGGCCGACGGGCTGGGCCAAAGCTGGGCCAAAGCTGGGTCAAAGCTGGGCCAAAGCTGGACCAACAGACTGGGCCAAAGCTGGGCCAACGGACTGAGACAAGGCTAATAGTCAAAGCCAGCCTTGTTAAACTAGCTCTATCTTGGTCTTGCTTGAGCTGGCTGGCTTTCTGGCTGGCAGAGAATTGTTTTAAAGATTTAAAGTGATTGATTTGAGGTGCGCACTCTATCCGACGTTCCGTCATCAGCTCCGGAAGAGATTTCAGTTGACGCTCAGTCTTCAACGTCGATTCGAATCTCATGGAAACCGCCGCCAAAACAGAATCAGCATGGAGAGGTTGGGTTTCTAGCTATTTCTAGCAATTTCTAGCAATTTCTAGCAATTTCTAGCATTTTCTAGCAATTTCTAGCAATTTCTAGCTATTTCTAGCAATTTCTAGCAATTTCTAGCTATTTCCAGCTATGTCTAGCTATTTCTAGCTAAAACCTTCAACCTAAACCATTTAGCTGACAGCTTATCGAATCAAATACAAGACAAAGCAAAGAGGGGGTAAGACAAGCACCGTGAACATTGAAGATCCACTGACGGGAGAGCATGTGATTGATGGATTGGACCCCAATCAACACTATCAGCTGAGAATCGCAGCTGCGAATCAGGTAGGCTGCTTCAAAAAGCTTCTAAAAGCTTCAAAAAGCTTCTAAAAGCTTCAAAAAGCTTCAAAAAGCTTCAAGAAGCCTCAAAAATCCTCAAAAAGCTTCAAAAAGCCAAAAAATCTTACAAAATAATGTTTAGAATGGCACTGGACCCTTCTCAGATTGGCTGCGAGCCGACACGCCAGCCGTGGACAAAGAGGAGAAACTATTGGGAGCGCCAGTTGAGCTGAAACCAATTGCAGGTAAAGTTTGCCTAACAAAGGCCTAACTAAGAGAGATGTGGGCAAATCTCTCTTCCAACATGGGCACATCTCTCTTACATTGATCATCCGTATTTCTACAACAAACTCAATAAACTCTCAAATTCCAGGCCCTGACTACATTCTGGTTACCTGGAAGCCGCCATCTGACGAAACGACGATCGTTCGCGGCTATACGGTAAGCCTTTACTTCTAAAGCTTATCGTAGCTTGGTTACAGATTGGCTGGGGTCACAACGTGCCAGATGTCGAATCAACAAGTGTTGGGGCAAACGCATTGCAGTATCGAATCGAGAATCTCAATCCAGGCAGAGAATATGTGGTGAGTGACAAGTTTTTCTTGAATAACTATTCATTACGATTGATTACGATTGATTACTATTGACGTTTTCCTTTAGATTTCTTCAATTCCCTTTTCTAGATAAGTGTTCGAGCGAAGAACAAGTACGGTCAAGGGTATCCAATCTATGAGACAGTTCGAACGGGAACTGAGAGAGGAAGGAATGCATTTGGAATGGAAATGGACTCGGGTGAGCTTTTAGAAAGCTTTTAGAAAGCTTTTAGAAAAGGTTTAAGGTCAACTCAAGGCCTGCTGGTTTAGCTGATTGGTAAAGCGCTGAGAAGCCTGAGTCTAAGCCTAAGCCAGCCTAAGCCAGCCTAAGCCAGCCTAAGCCAGCCTAAGCCAGCCTAAGCCAGCCTAAGCTTAAGCCTTTCGCGATTCGAGAGTGGATTCGAATCCCCTGATCATTTTGGGATTCACTGCTGAGACTGATAAACTGTTTATAGGTTTCAGCTTTATTTTACCTGACTTCCAGCTTGTCAAGTTTTCAAGTTCAAGTATAAATCCTAATTTCTAGGCGATGGTACAGCGGTTACGCCGATCGCCGTTCGAGCGGAGGCTCTCTCCGCGTCGTCGATGAAAATCACGTGGTCCGATCCCGATGAGGAGGCTTTTAATGTCAAGTATACGGTCAAATACAGCACTGGGTGGGTAAAAGCTAGTACAGGATGGACTAGACCTGAAACCTGGTCTAGATCAATAGCTGAAGGTAGATCTGGTCTAGATCTGGTCTAGATCAATAGCTGAAGGTAGATCTGGTCTAGATATTGTCTAGATCTATAGCTGAAGCTAGATCTGAGTCTAGATCTGGTCTAGATCTGGACTAGATCTAGTAGTTCTAGACCTGATCTGGCTTTCTCTCGACTTTTATTGCCTAAACTCGCTCTGGGAACGAAATGTAACTAGGTCCGGCGTCTGAACTGAGCCTATCTGTAGCCTATCATCTTAGCTTACAGGTTTTAACCAACTAAACCAACTAAACCAACTTTTAGCCAACTAGTAAAACAAGTTTTCCCAAAAAGGAATCGAACTCGAGCAAAATACGAGTCGCTCGTTTTGTATTCAAGGGTCTTATCCACTACACCACGAAGACAGTTTGAGTCCCTCTGAGAGAGCCGTTATAAAGGCGTCCCTTTCGGTTTCGGCTCGATATTCTCGCATTTTCTCTCTAAAACTTCAAAGATATCTAACTTTTTATGGAAAGCCATTTGGCAAAAACGGAAAGCAGATTCAGAAACAGCTTGTAGTCTGCGTCTTAATCTGATAATCTGATAATCTATCGATTATCTCATTCTACTGTTGCCTATCCTACTGTTGCCTATCTGATAATCTATCGATTATCAAATCCTAATGCCTATAAAATGCTTCTTTCAGTGCTGAAGGCAATAAACTCCACTACGCCGAGTCATCAGAGCCATTTGCTGTCGTGGAATCGTTAAGACCAGCCACCGAGTACGAGTTCGCCGTGCGAGCATCACACGGCGGTGCACATTCGCTATGGAGTATGGCGACGAGAAATAAGTTTGTTTGCACTAGTAAAAGCAGTATGTTGGGAGTAAGCAGAGAAAAAAGTAGAAAGTCGATAAAGTAGAGTACCCAAAGTAGAGCACTCAATTCAGAACCCTTTCCTCGCCTCCATCTTCAGCTCCTCGTGATCTCTCGTTGTCTCCATCACCATCCGGTGATCCACATCACGTTCTCCTGCATTGGCAACCACCAAAATATTCGAATGGAGAGCTGATCGGTGGGTTTTTTGATAGTAGAATAGTACAGTAGAATAGTACAGTACAGTACAGTACAGTACAATAGTACTGTACAGTACAGTACAACAGTACACAACATTCCCATCGTACAGCAACCTCTTCAGAGTACTTGATCTACTACTCTGATCGTTCTGGCCTTGATGACAAAGATTGGCGGCTTGCTTCAGTCCCAGCTGATCGAATGTCGCATTCGATTCACGATCTCCTCCCAAAGAGTATTTACTATTTCAAGATTCAAGCAAGGAATATAATGGGTATCTAGATTCTAATAAAACTAATCTAAATCTTGATCTAGGTTACGGTCCTTTATCTCCAATTGTTACATGGAGAGGGCTAGGCGGTGTGCAGACGCCACCGAACAGTCGGGTCACCATCATCGACCAGGAGAGCGCCTCGTTCGAGAAATTGGCTCAAGTACGTAGATAGTACAGTACTATAGACTACAGTACTATAGACTACAGTACTATAGACTACAGTACTATAGACTACAGTACTATAGAGTAGATAGTACAGTACTATAGAGTTGTTATAAGGTTCTCAATCAGCATACGGTACTACTTGTCCTTACAGTAGGCCTGTCTTCAAACCAAGAGCTGAATACGCTTTTTAGCTGAATACGGTCTACTGTAATGAGACAGAAATGAGACAGATCTACTGTATTATAAGCTACAGAGCTCCAGTAGCTCCAGTACCAAGCTGCAGAGCTACAGTAGCTCCAGTACCAAGCTATAGAGCTACAGTAGCTCCAGTACCAAGCTATAGAGCTACAGTAGCTCCAGTACCAAGCTATAGAGCTACAGTAGCTCCAGTACCAAGCTATAGAGCTACAGTAGCTCCAGTACCAAGCTGCAGAGCTCCAGTAGCTCCAGTACCAAGCTATAGAGCTACAGTAGCTCCAGTACCAAGCTATAGAGCTACAGTAGCTCCAGTACCAAGCTATAGAGCTACAGTAGCTCCAGTACCAAGCTGCAGAGCTCCAGTAGCTCCAGTACCAAGCTACAGAGCTCCAGTAGCTCCAGTACCAAGCTGCAGAGCTACAGTAGCTCCAGTACCAAGCTATAGAGCTACAGTAGCTCCAGTACCAAGCTGCAGAGCTCCAGTAGCTCCAGTACCAAGCTACAGAGCTACAGTACTAGACTACAGTAGCTACAGAACAGTACAGTGCTCTTAACATCCACAACTTTTACAGATGCTCCTCGCACATCCAATTCATTTGAGTGTGGCGGCGATTCTCTTACTGCTTGTCGTAATCGCGGTCATTGTTTGCGCTATCTGTATGATCAAAAAGTAAGCTCCTAATAAGTTGAAGTTTCTTTTATTTCTTTCGAACATAACCATTTCAATGTCTTTATCTTCATTCAGGTCCACAAAACGGAAGCCGAGCAACGGGAAACGGGGTCAAAGTGGCGATTTGTGGATTAATCACTCTCATGGATCACATATGAGACCAGCGACGACAAGTCAGTACAAATTTGACATTTCCATTGACAGCTCATTTGTCAATAGGTGTACGATGGAGATTCACGTCTTAAACTCTTTAAAATCGATCTTTTTTAAAGTTTTTTACTTTGGCATAGAATTTTAAAAGCTCCGATGAAAAAACGTTTGAAAAAGTTGGTTTAAAAAAAGGTTTAAAACGGTTTTTAGGGTTTAAGACGTGAATTTCCGTTGTATTGGCATTGGCAAATGAACTGGAATATCTAGATGATGATCTACATGACAAACTATGATGATCAGGAGCCTGGAAGGGCTTTACGGGGCTTTACGCTAGGCCAGATCAGATCCAGATCAGATCCAGATCAGATCCAGATCAGATCCAGATCAGATCCAGATCAGATCCAGATCAGATCCAGATCAGATCCAGATCAGATCCAGATCAGATCCAGATCAGATCCAGATCAGATCCAGATCAGATCCAGATCAGCTAGAGATCCGATCCAGATCAGCTCCAGATCAGATCCAGATCAGATCCAAATTCAGATCCAAATCCAGATCCAGAGCCAGATCCAGAGCCAGATCCAGATCCAGATCCAGAGCGGATTCAGCGCCAGATCCAGATCCAGAGCCAGGTCCAGATTCAGATCAGATCCAGCGCCAGATCCAGATCCAGAGCCAGATCCAGATCCAGATCAGATCCAGCGCCAGATCCAGATCCAGATCCAGATCAGATCCAGATCAGATCCAGATCCAGATCCAGATCAGATCCAGCGCCAGATCCAGATCCAGATCCAGATCAGATCCAGATCAGATCCAGATCCAGATCCAGATCAGATCCAGCGCCAGATCCAGATCCAGATCCAGATCAGATCCAGATCAGATCCAGATCCAGATCCAGATCAGATCCAGCGCCAGATCCAGATCCAGATCCAGATCAGATCCAGATCCAGATCAGATCCAGATCTAAGCTCGGGCATTTTGTGGATCTCGTCTGTAATCACTGTACTCATTTATGCATATCTGTTATTCTTTATTTAGTGGAGCTTTTGGGAGAACCGTTGACTGAGCTGAAGCCGAGTCTTCGCACACATGGCGCTGTCGACTCACCCCCACCTCGATATCATGCACTGCAGACAGCGCACGGTTCGTGTCTTTATTTTAAATAGCACAAGCTTTTGTTAGTGTTGTGATGAGTTGAAAGTCTAAGTGTCTTGATATTGTTGTGTTGTGTTTGTAGAGATGGAAATCGATCGTGGATACGGCACAGTGTCTTCAGCGGTGAGTCGACCAAATCGCCCGCGAGCTCCATTGAGGGGATCGATCTCTGGAGGGAATGATGGAGGGATGGGAAAAGCATTGTTGATCGGCAGAGCTCATCCCATTCAACCGCTCAACTTCACCAATCAATACGCACAATCCGAGGATAACGAGAGTGGGCGAATTGAGTTGTTGTTCTTTGTGCAGACCGTTTCCTAGCCCTACACGTATCAAATCAGTAATTTTATCGAAAAATCGATCTATCTGGATGTCAGTGCACATCGTAAGCATAAATGCAAATTGATTTGCCAACAACTTGACAATTTCACTCTTAAAGGTATTCAGTTAACCAGTTGACCTAAGTTTCTAGACGTCAAATGAAAAAACCATTCTACTAAAAACCTTCTGTGACATCCAGCTTGACTGAATATCTTTTTAGTTATAGCCAAATCTGTGTTTAAACCGAGGAATAAGTCTAGGGCCATTTCCTAGCCCTACACGTATCAAATCAATAATTTTATCGAAAAATCAATCTATCTGGATGTCAGTGCACATTGTAATCATAAATGCAAATTGATTCGCTGATAAATCCAATTTCACTATTAAAGATATTCAGTTAACCAGTTGACCTAAATTTCCAGACGTCAAATGAAAAAATCATTTTGCTGAAAACCTTATGTGACATCCAGCTTGACTGAATATCTTTTTAGTTCTAGCTAAATCTAAATCTAAGCCCAACAAACCTCTTGCAACACTTTTATGTTGTGGCTTTGGCTTTAGTTGGTTGGTTTCTTTAGATTTTTGGTTTATACTTGAGTTAAAAGTGTGAGATTTAGTTAAAGGATGCTAATGAAGATTTACAGCTAAAGATTTACCATATCAAGAGCATCTAATAGTGATTTACAGCTAAAGACAACAAAATGAGTATGAACGACAAACAAAAGCTAAAGTATTATAAACCCAGGTGGTACTCTGTCCCGATCCTATCATCACTCATCGTCAAGCCTTGAGCAAAGGACCCCAAGAACGCCGCAAGTGTTGTACACAGGGACAGGAAAACATCAGGTAGATAATTCTAGTGATAGAACATCAGGTAGATCAAATTCTAGCCATAGAATATCAGCTAGATCAAATTCTAGCCATAGAACTACAGTAATCCAATACAATTCTAGCCATAGAACTCCAGTAATCCAATATTCTTTCAGCCAATCGCTAAAATCGAGTTGGACTCACCGTATGGTTCATCTAGTCAACTCACGCCCACTCCTCCTCTACAAGCTCCTCCAAACAATCCACCAATCACTTCCGATGGTTACCGAACGTTGCGTGGACAAGCTACAACTGCAAGTGGAAATCCGTTGAGGTAAGAGAACCAAATCAAAACCACAAGAACTCAATCTCCAGATCATTTACTTCTGTCTGCCAACCACCGCAACAACCACGGCCAGTGATTATCGCAGCTGGCGGAAGGCAAGTACCCGTTGGAAGAGCCCAAGCTCAGCCACGCGTCAACATGGCCAATATCTACAGGTTTAACAGAATGGTAGTTGGATGGTAGTTGGATATCGAGATTTCTAGCCCTTACGCTTCTTGCTCTCAACTCCCAGATGATGAGAAACATTTGGCGAAACCAGAGTCTTCGGAATCCGACGAAAGGACACCGCTGCATGTGAGTGATTTTGAGTTCAGCTGATAGTTACAGTATCCAGATTCGAATTTGGTTATATCCAGATTCAGAATCTATCCGAAATCACATAGATTTGTAATCATTCACCTAGATAAGTCTGTGTTTAAGCCGAGGCATAAGTTCAGAGCGATTTCCTAGCCCTAAACGCATCAATTCATTAATTTTATCTAAAGATCTATCTATCTGGATGTCAGTGCACATTGTAATCATAAATGCAAATTGATTCGCTGATAAATCCAATTTCACTCTTAAAGATATTCAGTTAACCAGTTGACCTAAATTTCTAGACGTCAAAGCAAAAAACTATTTTACTGAAAACCTTGTGTGACATCCAGCTTGATTGAATATCTTTTTAGTTCTAGCTAAATCTAAATCTAAGCCCAACAAACCTCTTGCAGCACTTTTATGTTGTGGCTTTTATGTCAATGCTCATTCAAAATATCAATCAGCATTTCCTGAAGCAGAGACTGAGCTTTTTGTAATCGGAAAACTTTAGGGATCGGGTTCAAACGAAGAGCTAAACGAGATCACAGAGAATATTGATGCGTTGATGCAAGATCTTCAAGGAATTCACAATCATTACGGAATCCCGTCAAATCCGCACCCAAATCGACCGGGCACCGCGTGGAGTAACGATTAAATGTACAGCATAGTTTCGTACTGCAAATAGTACTGTACTATAAGCTCTAGAAGCTCTAGAAGCTCTAGAAGCTCTAGAAGCTCTAGAAGCTCTAGAAGCTCTAGAAGCTCAAACCAGCCTGGAGCCCGGAGCCCCAGAGCCCAGAGCCCGAAGCCAGAAGCCCAGAAGCCGAGCCAGGCCAGAAGCTCAGGCTCTAGAAGCTCTAGAAGCTCTAGAAGCTCTAGAAGTTCTAGAAGCTCTAGAAGTTCTAGAAGCTCTTCAGTCAACTCTACAACATTCATTTCCGCATTTTCACTTGCAAAAAATTTGCTTTTTTCTTTCTTTTTGGTATTTTTTGTTTAAATTTAATCATTTCCATTGAAAAATTCACTTTATTAATATTATTTTCATTGTAATTTCATTTCTGATTGATAGAAATCAATTGATTTCATTGATTTCTGATTGATTTCATTGATTTCTGATTGATTTCTGACTGATTTCTGATTGGTTTCATTGATTTCTCATTGATTTCTCACTGATTTCATTGATTTCTGATGGATTTCATTGATTTCTGATTGATTTCTGACTGATTTCATTGATTTCTCATTGATTTCTTATTGATTTCTGATTGATTTCATTGATTTCTGATTGATTTCATTGATTTCTGATTGATTTCTCATTGATTTCTGATCGATTTCTCATTGATTTCTTATCCATTTCATTAATTTCTGATTCATTTCCTTCATTTCCTATCCATTTCCTTCATTTCCTTCATTTCATTCATTTCCTATTCATTGATCGCTCAAAACGTGTACTTTCCTGCCGCCAAAATGTTCTCAATTTCTCAATTTCGAATTTTTCTCTTATTTTATGTTTTTCTTGTAGAAAAATGAAAATTTCATGAAAAAATGAAAAGAAAAAAACACAGAGACACTTGAAATTCGAATAAAAAGTAAAGATTTACATTTAAAACTTGGAGAACTTCACTTTAAACTTTTAAATTTCAGAAATTTCTTTTTTAAAATCTATTTTTCCGGTTCATTCTTCGCCTTCATCATAGCCAAGTGCTTTTCCGCGTAGCGTGCATCGCGAACAACCATCTCAGCAATGTTCTTGCTAAGAACCTAAAAAAAAGACTAGTTTATACAATTATCTAGCTACGGTAGACTATGACTAATTATTGTCTACGGTAGACGAGTGTTTAGATTAGGTTCTGGGTTGAGATTGGCTGATCAACGAAGTCCTGGCTAGGCCAGGCCAAGCAAAACCAGGCTGGAACCAAGGTTCCAGTCATTTTGATTCCAATCAATGATTTTTGTCTGACTAAGCTGAGCAATTAGTACTCTAATAAAGTAAAGAAAGTTGAAGGGAATTGAACTCTCGACCTTCGTTACTTGAGGAGCAGTGGAAGCTAGTGGAAGCTGGTGGAAGCTATTGGAGGTATTGGAAGCTATTGGAATCTAGTGGAAGATATTGGAAGCTATTGGAAGCTATTTGAAGCTATTGGAAGGTAGTGGAAGCTGGTGGGAGCTAGTGGAAGCTAGTGGAAGGTAGTGGAAGCTATTGGAAGCTATTGGAAGCTATTGGAGGAGGAAGCAGGAAGCTACGGAGCAGGAGCAGGGCATCGGAAGCTTGGAAGCAGGGGGAAGCTATTGGAAGCTAGTGGAAGCTATTGGAAGCTAATGGAATCTAGTGGAAGCTGGTGGGAGCTATTGGAAGCTAGTGGAAGCTATTAGAAGCTATTGAAAGCTAGTGGAAGGTCGAGGGTCTACTACTTTCGTACTCACACTTACCGCTTTTGGAATTGATGTCCCGGGGAAATCGACAGATACCAAATAGTCAATAATTGTCTTTTCTCGATCACCTTTCTTCGGCGCAAATCTCCCAGCCACCACATTAGCGATCGCTCTGAAAGTCAGCTAAGAAAAGACGCTAGAAATCATAGTCAGCTATAAATCTTAGCTAAAAGCAAGCCATTAGCTAGAATTTATCCTGAACTAGGATTATCCTGAACCCAAGAATATCTTGTATGATTAAAGTTTTCCCTTTCCCCATCGTCACACCAAACCTTTTCTTCTTCGATATGACCGGGATATCGTTCTCGAAACTTGCCGCTACGACAAACCATGCATCATTTAGCTGGAAAGGGTTAACTTTAATGGTTAACCACTAGACTTGGGTTTAAGGCTGGCTTTTTTCAAATCGAATCAATTCAGTCTGCTATAGAAGTGTTTCGAAAACAAAGTCCAGTATCTACTTTACGGAAAATTGATTTTCTAATGAATATAAGCAGAGTTTGTTCTTTCTTCTCTCTTTTCTGTTTGTTCTTTTCTCCGACCTTTCTCCAAATTCGACACACGACAAAGTCTCGTCCCTTCACAACAACCACATCCGAAGTAGAGTACTGAAAAAAGGATTAATTTGTTGAAAAAGAATTAATTTGTTGAAAAAGGATTAATTTGTTAAAAAAAAGAATCTTTTACATGTATAATGTCAGCCGTTGGCGAGATCGTGTTAACTTTCTTGGCTGAGTGAACCTAAAAGTACTTTAGTAACTAACCTAAAGTACAAAAGGGCTATCCTGGCTAGTGCTAGCAAATCCTGGCTAGTTGGCTAGTGCTAGCAAATCCTGGCTAGTGCTAGCAAATCCTGGCTAGTGCTAGCAAAGGTTGTTGTATGTCTAAAGTGTTTAAAAGACATAAGTCTAAAGTTTTAAAGTCTTAGTCTCATATTTTACAGTATAGATAGCTAAGTAAAATAGCTAAATAGATAAATTCTCTGATAAACAATAGAAATAACCTGTGGATTCCAGTCAGGAGTTGTCTCGATCTCGTTCCAATGATGCAAAAAGATATCTTCCACTGGTCCATTGTATTCTTTCTGTCAAAAATGATGATTAGTTGAATGATTTTTAAATTGAAAAGAATGATTTTTAAAAACTAAAACTAAAAAGAAGATTTATAACTTGTTTTTTGAGGAAAAGAAATTGATTAAATTAGCTTTTCTTTTGGCCTTTTCTTTGGCCTTTTATTTGGCCTTTTCTTTTGGCCTTTTCTTTTAGCCTTTTCTTTTAGCCTTTTCTTTTAGCCTTTTCTTTTAGCCTTTTCTTTTAGCCTTTTCTTTTAGCCTTTTCTTTCACTCACCGTTAACGTATAGCATTTCCCTAATGAGCAATGTTTATTATAACAAATATCTCCTTTATGTTCGTGTTTCTTTTTCCAATCCTGAAAAAAATGTTTAAAACAAATTTTTACTAATAAAACTTTTCTCGAAATCGTCTCAGGATTGTCCAAAATTTTGAGCGCTTCTGGGAAAATGTTTGCCGTTTTTCGGAGAGCTGTCGAGTACTGAAAAAAAGGAGTTTTAAGTTTTGAATCTTTGAAAAAAGACTGATTTGTATAAATTGATGATTTAGTTTTGAAACTAGAATAAAATAAACCACGCTAATCAATTCGCCGACTCTTGGGATGGTCAAGAGTTGAATAAAAACTAGACTACTGAGCCTGAGTCTAAGGATTATTGGTAGCCCTAAGCCTGAACCTAAGCCATAGCCTGAGCCCTGAGCTTAAGCCCTGAGCCTGAGCCTAAGCCTAAGCCCTGAGCCTTAAGCCTAAGCCTAATCCGAGAACTGGCCGAGATCCAGAGAATGAGGGTTCAGCCTAAACCGAAATAAACTTATTGCCAGGCGCTAGCCGCTAGCCTTGGCAATAAGCCCAAGCCTAAGCCTAGGCCAGCCTAAGCCAGCCTAAGCCAGCCTAAGCCAGCCTAAGCCAGCCTAAGCCTGCCTAAGCCTGCCTAAGCCAGTCTAAGCCAGTCTAAGCCTTCCTAAGCCTGCCTAAGCCAGTCTAAGCCAGTCTAAGCCTTCCTAAGCCTAAGCCTAAACCTATCTCGACGTTTTACGCTATGTCAAAAAATCGTAAAATCGACTTCTTATATCTCAACTTCCAGACACGAGAGTGACCTGAAATTTTGTAAGCATCCTCCCCTGGGGTTCCAAAGCACAAGGGCAATAGCTATAGCTAGTAATAGTGTTGTACTAGATTTCTAGAAAACTGACTGAACATCAGTGAATAATCTTTAATTGAAAATCTTTCACGAACCATCGGATTGTCGGATGATTCGGTGATGCCCAACAGCTCCACTGAGCCCATTTCTATAAGAAAAAAATAAAAAGAATATCTAAATTATAACTAAATTTATCAAATCGAATTTGAATTTAAAAAGAGAACAAAAAGAAAATCTCAAAAAATCTCAAAAAATCGACATCGGCTGTGTTTTTTTGTTGTCTGTTAAAGTGTCAAGGTCAAATTTTGAAATGACAAAAGTCTGAAAAGAAATAGAAAAAAAAACGAGAGAGTTTATCAGATAAATCAAATATTCAGTTGGAATTCATCGATAATAAAATATTCAGCTTTCCAAATGTTCCAATCGTTTTTGCGCTGCATCGAGCTCTGAATTGACGTTTCTTTTATTTAAATCTAGGAATCTTATCAAGATCTTATCAAAAAGAAAGCTACAGTACTCTTGCTATTAGATTTTAATTGATAAATGGTTTACGATAGTTTCAGAGAAGCTTTAGAGGACGATAGGTTTAGAGGACGTAGCTTTAGAGGATGTAGCTTTAGAGGATGTAGCTTTAGAGAACGATAGCTTTAGAGGACGTACACTACTGGACAATGAAATATCATATTTGAAAAAAGATCGTCACTTTCGCGCGTCTGTAACTCCCTTGTCTTTACCGTATTTCTAAATATTAATATTACCATTGTGTAGCCCTTGAAAAGAGCTTTCAGAAAATGTATAACACTAATAGTTTAAACTCAAAGACAAGGGAGTTACAGACGCACGAAAGTGACGATCATTTTTCAAATATGATATTTCATTGTCCGGTACTGTAGCTTTAGAGGACGATAGGTTTAGAGGACGATAGGTTTAGAGGACGTAGCTTTAGAGGACGTAGCTTTAGAGGACGATAGGTTTAGAGGACGTAGCTTTAGAGGACGATAGGTTTAGAGGACGTAGCTTTAGAGGACGATAGGTTTAGAGGACGTAGCTTTAGAGGACGATAGGTTTAGAGGACGTAGCTTTAGAGGACGTAGCTTTAGAGGACGTAGCTTTAGAGGACGTAGCTTTAGAGGACGTAGCTTTAGAGGACGATAGGTTTAGAGGACGTAGCTTTAGAGGACGATAGGTTTAGAGGACGTAGCTTTAGAGGACGTAGCTTTAGAGGACGTAGCTTTAGAGGACGATAGCTCTTTTTCGAAGCGCACTTTTTAAGCAACAAAGTAATTTCGAAAGATTATTGATGCTAGATATTGTGCAGAAATCGTACGTAGACTGGTTACGGTACGATAAATGCTGTATTAGAAAGACAACCATGACGAAATTTTTGATTCATGTTGATTTAATGATCTTGAAGCATTGATGAGTGGATTCTTGACGTTATCTGTACCACCGCATACCGTATTCTCTCTAATAGTAGTGCATCGAGCCGAGTTGATGACTATTTTATCGTTTCTAAGCTTTCCCAGAAGCTCAACACTCAAATCCCCCACTAGATCTCATCGTCAGCTACATTTCCGACCTCATATCAATAGGTTCTAATAAGCGCCTTTCGAGATTTAAAGCTATTTAGGCAACGCTTAGAGTGCACTACTATTAGAGAGAATACGTTAGATTCCATACATTATATCGTGTTGCTTTTTATCGGTCTATTTCTTGTTTGATGAATTGATGAATTGATGTGTATTAATCTTAAATCTAGCGCACTTTATTTCAGGTTCTGAATAAAGTATCTAGTGATCCCCCAACCCTTTTCTTTTTGGATCGATTTTAAGGGATTAAAAAAATAGAAGAAGCTCTAGTGATCTTGACGCTATCTGTGCTATCCATACCGTATCCTCTCTAATAGTAGTGCACCCCGCTGAGCCGAGTTGATGACTATTTTACGGTTGCTAAGTTTTAAAATAAGCTAAGTAATGCTAAGTAATGCTAAGTAAAAAACAGAATAACATATCATTATAATATAGTATTTACGGTAGGTTAAAAGATATTTAAAATAGAATTTGTTTAAAATTTGTTTAAAATTTGTTTAAAATTTGTTTAAAACTTGTTTAAAACATACCATTTAAAAGATGAGAGTAAAGATTTTTCGATAAATTTGTTCGTAATTTTTGTCCATTTGTTGCAATGGCCTCTAGATGAACCTGGAAAAAAAACGTTAAAGAATTATTTTTTCGAGGTGTTAGCAATGTTTGGGTAAACGGGAAAGGAAAAAAAGAATGAGTAAACATTTAGAAATGTCCGGGAAATGGAAAGGAAAACAAGAATTTGAGTTGGAGAATTTTCAAATTTTCAATCAAATGTTGAGAAAATACTCAGAGCTTTGGAAAAGTTATTGTAAATCGAATAAATTATTGTAATTCGAATCAATTATTGTAATTCGTTATTGTAATTCGAATCAATTATTGTAATTCGAATAAAATACCGTCTAAACTAGAGCTAATTGGTTGTGGTACCGTCTAAACTAGAGCTTTTTTAAGAATAGCTTTTCAGTTTTTAGAAAGAATAGATTTAAGTCTAGATAACTTACTGTATCTTTTTCTTCAATTACTCGGTCCACGAAAAGTGATGGTTCTAAAAATTGTTTAGAAAATGATAAAAATTGTTTAGACAATGGTAAAAATTGTCTAGAAAATGGTAAAAATTGTCTAGGAAATGGTAAAAATTAGGGGGTAGGACAAATGCGACCTTTTTTGTGCGCACTCGGCCAATATGATTCCAATATGGTTCCAATACGGTTCCAATACGGTTCCAATATGGTTCGGATACGGTTCCAATATGGTTCGAATACGGTTCCAATACGGTTCCAATACGGTTCCAATATAGTTCGGATACGGTTCCAATACGGTTCCAATATAGTTCGGATACGGTTCCAATACGGTTCCAATACGGTTCCAATATGGTTCCAATACGGTTCCAATATAGTTCGGATACGGTTCCAATACGGTTCCAATATAGTTCGGATACGGTTCCAATACGGTTCCAATACGGTTCCAATATGGTTCCAATACGGTTCCAATATAGTTCGGATACGGTTCCAATACGGTTCCAATACGGTTCCAATACGGTTCCAATATAGTTCGGATACGGTTCCAATACGGTTCCAATACGGTTCCAATATGGTTCCAATACGGTTCCAATATAGTTCGGATACGGTTCCAATACGGTTCCAATACGGTTCCAATATAGTTCGGATACGGTTCCAATACGGTTCCAATATGGTTCCAATATGGTTCGGATACGGTTCCAATATGGTTCGAATACGGTTCCAATACGGTTCCAATACGGTTCCAATATGGTTCGCACCTTGTTTTCCGCTGGAAAAGGGCTTAGGAAAGGCCGTAGAGCATCAAAAATGTTTCCAGGGAATCGTATGCGTAGATTCCGAATTTCGACAAATCAGACCTTGCTGGTACGTCAAATTTGGGCTAAAAGGCAAAAACTATACAACTTAACGCTTTTCCGCAGTTTGTGCCTTTTCCAACGGTTCCAATACGGTTCCAATACGGTTCTTTTTTTTGATCTAATACGGTTCCAATACGGTTCCAATACGGTTGTGCCGCAGTTTGATCCAAACTGCAAAAACTACGCACCCTGACGCTTTTCCGCAGTTTTTGCCTTTTATCCCAAATTTGACGTACCAGCAAGGTCTGATTTGTCGAAATTCGGAATCTACGCATACGATTCCCTGGCATGGAAACATTTTTGATGCTCTACGACCTTTCCTAAGGCCTTTTCCAGCACAAAAAGGTGCGCTTTTGGCCGGGTGCGCAAAAAAAGGTGCGCTTTTGTCCCACTCCCAAAAATTGTTTAGAAAATGGTAAAAATTGTCTTAAATTTTGCAAATAAAATAAAATTTAACCTTTTCTAATAGTTGATAACAACTTTTCCCGCATTTGATCTCGAGAAGTCGTATAGATTTGAGAGATTTGTTTCGAGTGCTCTAAATCGAATGATTGCTGTTTGTAGGTAGCTTTCTTGAATTCATTGATTGTTACCGTAAATACTGTAATAGTACCCCAGCCCCATAATGACGGTGCGGAGTGTTGCGTAGTTTAGCTTTGAGTGTCTAGCTTTGAGGGTCTAGCTTTGGACGAGTTTTTCTCGACACTGTTTTATGCTACAATGCTATCATTTTATAGACATTTTTTACAATATCCTTAGCCGTATTTCTTTTCTTATAAAGATAATGACGGTGCGGAGCATTGCGTAGTCTAGCTTTGAACGCGTTTTTCTCGAGACTGGTTTATGCTACAATGTTCGTTTTGGTATCAAAAAAATAGCTGAAGTTCAGGGCTATTTTTTGATACCAAAACGAACATTGTAGCATAAACCAGTGTCGAGAAAAACTCGTTCAAAGCTAGACTACGCAACACTCCACCCCGTCATTATGGGGCTGGGGTACTATTACAGTATTTACGGTAGGTTATTTGTTATTTGTTAGGTTGTTTTCTTTTTTTATTCACCGAATGGTACTCCCAATTGTTGCAATTCTTTCTCTAAATCCTCTCCAACACATTCGGCTTTCGATGCTTTCTCCATCACTAAACGAATCGCGAAAAAGAGCCGAATCGCTTCATCACGAGCTGCAAAAAAAAGAAACTTGAATACTAGAGACCATTTGTACACCTTTGAAATGCTACAGAATGATCTACAGAATGATAATTATAAGTGCAAATAAAAAAAAAGTTCTTTTATGGTTCCTTTAAAGCTCCTTTAAAGCTCCTTTAAAGCTCCTTTAAAGCTCCTTTAAAGCTCCTTTAAAGCTCCTTTAAAGCTCCTTTAAAGCTCCTTTAAAGCTCCTTTAAAGCTCTTCATAGATAAACAAAATTAAACAACAAATTAAACAAAAAATTAAACTTTAAAGAGCTTTTCTTTTAAAATCTTGATTTGATAAGCAATAAGCAACAAATTAGCAATTAAATTAAAAGCAATTAAATCAAAGTTATCCCCATTTTTCGCCGAGCACGCTGCCAAGCGCGTTTAGGAAAGATTTTAGAAGATTTGACACGCGCTAAACCATTTTTCCCATTGGTAAAACTTTGAACTCAAATATCTTGATGTTGAGCTATCCAATTTCAATAGTTTTTGTAACAATCGATAGAGAAAGACTTGGCGCATCCAATGATATCAAAAACATTTAGATTCAACAATCCAACACGAAGAAATTTGAGCTCAAAGTTTTGCTAAATGGGAAAAGGGGCGAGGCGACGGAGCTTTTATACGCGCCCCGCCCCTTTTCAAAGAAAATCGATGAACCTTTTTGGAAAATTGAGTATTAAAAGACTTTCAAATGAGTGTATAGTGAAAGTTTTGGGGTAGGCTAATTTCTGCCATTTTATTTGCGCAACTGGGTCATTTGCGCAACAGGGTCATTTGCGCAACTGGGTCGTTTGCCCAACGCCATAACTTTCTTCTAGGTAAGTCAGTCTTTATGATTTTTGTTTCATTTTGTAGATCTCAATAAGTGCAACAAAATGGCACCAAAATCATAAAGATTGGTCGACTTCGAAGAAAGTTATGGCAAGTTGCGCAAAGATCTAGTTGCGCAAATGACCCAGTTGCCCAGACCCAAAGACCCAAAGACCCAGTTGCCCAAAGACCCAAAGACCCAAAGACCCAAAAATTTGGCGCAAAGTAGCCTATCCCAGTTTTCTTTCTTCTTTCCATCACTTACAAAATGTTTCCGTAACATATTTCGAGCATTCGGCTTCGTTCATTTGTGTGCGTCCCTCGATGATCGAATTCGACGCAATCACGCAAAGCGTTTTGAATTTTAAAGCGCTCTGCAAAGTTGTTGTAGTTGTAGAATTTTTTCAAAGCTTCATTTCATTTCAAGCCAAGAACTCTTTGTCAAGTCAAGAAAAAGTCAAGAAAGTCAAGAAAACTTTGACTTTACAAGCTCAATTTTATTGAGCAAACTGTTAAACTGGTATCTTTTTTGTTATAGAACTTTACAATATGCCGATTATGAGTAAAAGTAGTTTTTTCTAGAAATTTGTCTTCAAAGGGGGTGGGACAAATGCGACCTTTTTTTTGCGCACCTGGACATTTGCGCACCTTTTTTTTGCTGGAAAAGGCCTTAGGCAAGGCCGTAGAGCTTCGAAAATATTTCGAAAATACTTCCAATAAGGGAATCGTATGCGTAGATTCCGAATTTCGACAAATCAGACCTCGCTGACACGTCAAATTTGGGCTAAAGGGCAAAAACTGCGGAAAAGCGTTAAGTTGCGTAGTTTTTGCCTTTTAGTCCAAATTTGACGTGTCAGCGAAATCTGATTTGTCGAAATTCGGAATCTACGCATACGATTCCCTTCTATGAAAACTTTTTTGAAGCTCTACGACCTTTCCTAAGGCCTTTTCTAGCAAAAAAAAAAGGTGCGCAAATGTCCAGGTGCGCAAAAAAAAGGTCGCATTTGTCCCACTCCCGTCTTCAAATGCAAATGAATTCTTTTTAATTTGTAGTTAATCATGTTTTATATTTTCGAGCAATGTTTAAGCAATGTTTTCATGTTTTCATGTTTTTTACTTTGGCCTTTTATACTTTCAATTGGATTAAATTTTCTTTTTAGGATGGAGAATCGATTTGCTCAGCTTCGAATTCGATTCGAATCAATCCGAACCGACTAATAACAATTTCAACACCGCTGAAGAGGTGCCACATGTTGAACGTCGTTCTAAGCCGCTGTCGGAGCTGAGTCTTTGACTAAATCGCAAGGTTTCATCGATTTAAATGGTTGTTTTTAAGCTTATCAATCAACAAGGACAAAGATTTTGATGCCGTCGGCTAAATACGATGAAATCATCGCGAAAATTAAAGAATTCAGCGAGCAACGAAAGAAGAAAAAATTGTCAACTTGCTAAATCGTTTCTCCCTTTGATATGAACAGGCCAACCTTTACAGCCACGTAAGTGGGCAAAAGGATCGACCAAAGCGAGTAGTCAAGAAGGAGGAGCTCTTCAATCTACTGATACACAGAGACTGGGACACACTGGACGCAATATTGCTGGAGCTGAGTCTTTGACTGAATCGCAAGGTTTCATCGATTTAAATGGTTGTTTTTAAGCTTATATGATAGTTATAATTGTATTTTATTTTAGGTTAACAATTCGAATCAATCCGAACCGGCTAATAACAATTTCATCACCGCTGAAGAAGTGCCACATGTTGGATCGCAAGGTTTCATCGATTTAAATGGTTGTTTTTAAACTTTGATGATAGTTATAATTGTATTTTATTTTAGGTTAACAATTCGAATCAATCCGAACCGACTAATAACAATTTCAACACCGCTGAAGAAGTGCCACATGTTGGACGTCGTTCTAAGCCGCTGTCGGAGCTGATTCTTTTACTGAATCGCAAGGTTTCATCGATTTAAATGGTTGTTTTTAAACTTTGATGATAGTTATAATTGTATTTTATTTTAGGTTAACAATTCGAATCAACCCGAACCGACAATTTCATCACCGCTGAAGAAGTGCCACATGTTGGACGTCGTTCGGAGCCGAGTCTTTGACTGAATCGCAAGGTAAGTCTATTTTAATCTAGTTCAGCGTTATTAAGTTAAATTCATTTCAAAATTAATTCTATTTTTTTATTTTAGGCCATAAGCACCGCAACTGCACAAATGGATGTGAAGGTGTGCCTGTCGAAAAGCCAACGTCCTCTGCAATAGCCGATGTCACCATAACAATTTCTGCTTGAACGGTTTTGTAAATCTTTGTAAATCTTTGTAAATCTTTTGAATTGTTAATCTAGTTTGTCGTTATTGTTTTGTTTACGTTCTAACATGGTTAGAACGTCAGGAATTACCTTGACAATGCACAGGACTAAACAATTCAATATCAACATACAATTTTACAATTTAAATAGCATTTAAGTTGCCGTTTTTAATTTGCAGCTGAAGACAAATTTCTAGATAAAGCTATTTTCATCGTACTCAGCTATGACATATAAATCTTGACAACAAACCAAATGCGAAAATTCGGCCATTTCAGCTAAAAGCCACTCGGGGCAATCCATTCCATTCAAAAAGCGGAACCTCTAAACATTATAGGTTTTAAAAGAATCTCTAAACATTCTAGGGTTTAAAAGAATCTCTAAACATTCTAGATTTTAAAAGAAAAACGCGTTCAAAGCTAGACTACGAAACACTCCGCACCGTCATTATGGAGGTAGGGTACTATTACAGTATTTACGGTAACTATTTATTCAAGCTTTAAATAGCTTTAAATAGCTGAATCTTATCATTTTATAGACATTTTTTACAATATCCTTAACCGTATTTCTTTTCTTATAAAGATAATGACGGTGCGGAGTGTTGCGTAGAGTAGCTTTGGGCGCGTTTTTCTCGACACTGTTTTATGCTACAATGCCCACTTAAATATCAAAAAATTGCTGAAATTCAGGGCTATTTTTTGATACCAAAACGAACATTGTAGCATAAACCAGTGTCGAGAAAAACTCGTTCAAAGCTAGACTACGCAACGCTCTGCACCGTCATTATGTGGGTGGGGTACTATTACAGAATCTCTAAACATTATAGGTTTTCCGTAAAGAACTTACCATTTCAACTTTAGTTAGATAATTAGCTAGATAATTATTTAAATTGCTAGATAATTATTTAAATAGCTAGATAATTATTTAAATAGCTAGATAATTATTTAAATATTTAGATAAGTAGCCGATATTCTTGTCATTTTTAAAACACATCCCATTTTTCCCTGTTTTTCTCTCAATCTCTTCTCACTCAATTGGCGGGTTGGATTCCCATTTGAAAATAAGCCAAAAAAAAGAAAAAAAGGGCAAAACGCCAAATTTTACGACTCACTAATGTTTTTTTTCTGTAAAAATTTCGATCTCTTATCTGTTTACTAAATGAAAATTGAATTTTTTAAGAATTTCGAGTTTTCGATTGGCATTTCTTCTGTTTTTTTGCTATCTTGCAATTTTAAATCCCAATTTTCAACGATCCACCAGATGCGGTGCGTTTACCGGCTAAACTGTTCTTTGTGGTGTACTTTGTGCTGTGTAAAAGTACTCTTTCTAGTCAACTTCCAGCACTGTTCTTTGTGATGTACTTTGTGCTGCGTAAACGCACTCTTTCTAGTCAATTTGCCTTTGCCAAATCGTTACAAGAAAAGTGCGCAAATCAGTGCACCAGAAGGAGTGCGTTTCAGTTGGCTTTGGCACAAAGTACAGCATAAATTGAAGAATCGACCAATCCTTCTATACTCAAGTCCAATGTAATCCAATCCTTTCATTCGATTCCCTTCTTTTAGCCTCACATCTTACTGGTCATTTCCCCTTTTCCTTTTTCCAAACTAAGGGTCACCTAAGCTTATTTGTTTAGGGGCAGCGCTTAGTTTACTTAGTTTTACTAGAGAAAGAAAGTCAAGGGCAAAAAGTGACCGCATTAGGCATAAAAAGCATTTTTACTACCCTACATTGTGCCTAAACTCACTAGTGCATGCTTTTTCTAGTGCATGCATGAATGTCTTGTGTCCCGTTTTGTTGATCGTACTCTATTTTGGTCTGTTCAGTTCATTCTAAAGTCTACCGTAGCTACCGTAACTGTAACTGTAATCCGGTCAACTATTGCACCGTTACCGTAACCGAAACCCGATCAACGATTCCACCGTAACTTGCTACCATAACCCGTAATTTCTGACTGTGACGGGTTACCGTAACCCGGCAAACCGTTACTGTAACTATAAGCCACTACTGTAACCCGGCAAACCGTTACTGTAAGCATTGCCATCAGAAAACTAAAGTCTTAGTGCACCAGAAAGCTATGTTTTTAAGTACAAAGTACACAGCAAAGAGCAGAACTGAGCTCTATTCAAAACCCAGTTCCCATTTCCTCTCTGATCTCTGTTTTATGGGTGAATTGGGAATGGGTCTCTTTTCTATCTCTTTCTTTCTCTTTTCTCTATTCCCATTCGATTCGAAACAAGTCGAATCGTTTTTTTCTCAAAGATGAGACTCACACAATGGGCCATAAAGAGAGAAAAAAAGACTACCATTTCTTTTTCTTTTCGTAAACATTTTGAATGGCCTTGTTGAGGAGAAGTTTCTTTAAGTGCAAAAAGAAAATTCGATTTAGATCAGAGTCTTCTTTAAAAAGAAGACTCTGATCAAAATCGATGAGATTTTAAATCAAATTTTGATTTACTTTAGTATTTAGTATTTAGTATTTAGCTAAAGTTAGCTTCTTGCGTACTTTGTGCTTTTGTGAAAGCTTTGTGCCTTTGTGAAAGCTAGCTTTCTGGTAATCGCTGCTTATTTGCAGGAATTCAGTGCTCGCTTTAAATCCAGCTGTTAAAGTCAAGCTTTTCTGCTCTTCTTTTCGATCTTCTTTTCCATCTTCATCACTTTTTTTTCTTCTCCAGAGATCTCCTCAATCTTCTTAGCTTCTTGACGTGCTTTGACGTATGCTGACGTAGCTATTTGGTAGCTATTTGGTAACGATTGGATACCTATTTGTTAACTACCGTAAATACTAGTACCCCACCCCCCTCGTACAGTCGTGTAGTCGCAAAAGTTTGTTTAGTATTTCATTTTTTCAAAGCGCCCGTACTTTCAAAAAATGCGTGTTTGGTATCAAAAAAATAGCTGAAATTCAGGGCTATTTTTTGATACCAAAACGAACATTGTAGCATAAACCAGTGTCGAGAAAAACTTGTTCAAAGCTAGACTACGCAACACTCCGCACCGTCATTATGAGGGTGGGCTACTATTACAGTTATTACGGCAACTATTTATTCAAGCTTTAAATAGCTTTAAATAGCTGAATCTTATCATTTTATAGACATTTTTTACAATATCCTTAACCGTATTTCTTTTCTTATAAAGATAATGACGGTGCGGAGCATTGCGTAGTCTAGCTTTGAACGCGTTTTTCTCGAGACTGGTTTATGCTACAATGTTCGTTTTGGTATCAAAAAATAGCCTGAAGTTCAGGGCTATTTTTTGATACCTAAACGAACATTGTAGCATAAACCAGTGTCGAGAAAAACTCGTTGAAAGCTAGACTACGCAATGCTCGCACCGTCATTATGGGGCTGGGGTACTATTACAGTATTTACGGTATTTGATACCGGTTTGGTATCGATTTGATACCTATTTGGTAACTATTTGATACCTATTTGGTAGCTTTTTGATACCTATTTGGTTATCAAATATATGCTCTTGTGAAAGCTCGCTTTCTGGTAATCGCTGCTTATTTTTTTACTTGAAAATAAGCAGCGATTGTCAATCTTTTGCTTGCCATCAAAGTGTTTTAATGTTTTTTTTTCTGCTCTAATCGTTTTACCCTCTCGTTTTCCGTCCACATACTTCAATAAAAATTTGAAACTGTCAATTAGGAAAAAAGATTAGTAAAAATAGAGATTATTGAATGAAAAGAGAAGAAAAGAAAAAAAAAATGATATTTTAGGAATGTTAGTAACTGTTTTTTTATATTATAAAAGCTTTAAACCTTGATGTAGTTGATGGTTAAGAAAGAGATGAGGGAAGGACGGCACTCTTTAGACTAGTCTAGAATGGGAAAGATGGGAAAGATGAGGAAAAAAGGAGTGCAAAAGAAGACGCGTAGTAGAGAAAGTAGTGCATGACAAGTAGTAGAGAAAGAGAGGAGAAAAGGGAGTGCGGCAGGGCATCGATCTCTGTTTTATGGCAGCGAGGACCCTGGCTAGTGCTCAGAGCTTTGCCCAGAGCTTTGCCCAGTCCCCGTCTCCCCCCCCACCACTCATTTCCAAATTCTGCATCTTTTCTCCTTTCTCTCCTCCACAAATCCATCTCTTCTATTTCAACAAGCATACAGGGTAGATAAAAATGATATTACAGCTAGAATCTCTGTAATATTACAGCTAGAATCTCTTTAATATTACAGCTGAAATCTCTATAATATTACAGCTGAAATATCTGTAAGATTACAGCTAGAATATCAGTGATATCACAGCTAGAATATCAGTGATATCACAGCTAGAATATCAGTGATATCACAGCTAGAATATCAGTGATATCACAGCAGAATATCAGTGATATCACAGCTAGAATATCAGTGATATCACAGCCAGAATATCAGTGATATCACAGCTAGAATATCAGTGATATCACAGCTAGAATATCAGTGATATCACAGCTAGAATATCAGTGATATCACAGCTAGAATATCAGTGATATCACAGCTAGAATATCAGTGATATCACAGCTAGAATATCAGTGATATCACAGCTAGAATATCTGTAATATTACAGCTAAAAATTCCCCCTTTTCTCTATTTTTTTCTCTATTCCCCTTTTTCTCGTTATTTTCTACCTTGTGCTAACTTTTTTCGTTTTAAAATTGAATTGTTTTATTTTTTGAGTGAAATTCAGTTCAAAACAAGCTTTTTAAACTCTAGAAAAAGGGTTTTTAAAAAGAATTTTTCTTATCGATCATTTCTTATCCATTATTTCTTATCCATTATTTCTTATCCATTATTTCTCATCCATTATTTCTTATCCATTATTATCAAGTTTAAGATTGAAATTCAAACTGAAAACTTTTTCATTTTCTTCTAATTTTTTCTTATCCATTATTTCTTATCCATTGCTTCTTATCCATTATTTCTTATCGATTATTTCTTATCGATCATTTCTTATCCATTGTTTCTCATCCATTATTTCTCATCCATTATTTCTCATCCATTATTTCTCATCCATTATTTCTCATCCATTATTTCTCATCTATCATTTCTCATCTATCATTTCTCATCCATTATTATCAAGTTTAAGATTGAATCTATTTAACAAATCTATTTAACAAATCTTACATTGTCAATCATTAGTAAATAGAATTTAGATGATCTATCTATTATTTTCTATTTAAATCTTTTATCTATTATTTCTATTATTTCTATTATTTCTATTATTTCTATTCTTTCGATTCTTTCTATTATTTCTATTATTTCTATTATTTCTATTCTTTCTATTCTTTCTATTATTTTTATTATTTCTATTATTTCTATTTAGATTCTTATTCGTTCTGAGAGTTGAAAGTCAAAAGCATTGATTATTTCAATCAATGCTTTTGACTTTCAAATAGTCACAGATCAATACTTTTTCATTTTCTTCTAATTTTTTCTTATCCATTATTTCTCATCTATCATTTCCCAACCATTATTTCTCATCCATTTTTTCCCATCCATTATTTCTCATCCATTATTATCAAGTTTAAGATTGAAATTCAAATCTGTTAAATAGATTTTCCAATCTATTTAACAGATTTTACATTGTCAATCATTAGTAAAGAGGATTTAGATGATCTATCGCCTTCTAAGCCCATCATTTCTCATGAATTCCTTTTCCCATTCTCTAGATTCATTACACCAGAAAGAGTGTTTCCAATTTTCCAATTTTCCAATTTTCCAATCTATAAAATCATTGGATCTAGGGAAAGTCGACTCTCAATCTCTTTTCTCTCTTTTCTCTCTTTTCGTCGTAAATA